>CALNHX010001733.1:0-208508 GCA_940337035.1 Agriotes lineatus | reverse complement strand
TACGCCCCTGGTATTTCCCTTTAGCCGTAATTCTTGTATAGTAAGTAGTTTTAGCCATAACAAGGTCACCATTTTAGTTTTAAGTACATTTTTAATAAACAGTTTATTGTATCATTACTAGCGGACCTGCCTGCTATTAGCGGGTTCAGCAAACGTTTTTCGGATATTCCAATTTCCGATTTTTTTTTCATTTTAAAAAATATTGGGGGGTGGTGGAGGGGGTGAAATTTAAGGGTTATGCAGGGTGTTGTGGAAATGACTGCAAATATTTTAACCAGTGATAGAGCTCACTAAAATGAACAACTTTTCTATCTATCGTTTTTTATTTAATCGCATATTTTTTCAATCATTTATCTCCCCTAAATTTGACGAGCCGCTTGGTAAGGAAATCTAAGTTAAAGGTGAACGACACAAGCATATTAAAACTGCAAAGTTCTTGTACAAAAAACATGCGGTCAATAACTTACCTACCCCAACCATATATATAATACACATATATTGCTAGTAGGGCCTGGAAACGTCAGAAAACATTACGGCGCCGACATAATCTCACTTAGAGTATAACGCGTCTCGTGCGCATGCGTGAGAATTCGAACTCCGCCTTTAGAAGCGAATTTTAAACTTGACCACTTCGCTTGCACACAGCTCACCATTATACATTGAAGAGTTGGTTGTCTGTCTCACTTCCTTGGTCAGTTTCCCACTCATAGCCGCGAGCAATATAGTAAGTATTAAATATATGACCTCAACTGATATCAGTATAAGTACCTATACAGTTTTTGTTGGTTTGCATATCAAAGAAATGAATTTTTAGAGTAAAATTGTTTTGAATTTTAACTCAGTTTTGAGGGCGGTTTCTATTGCGGGTTAAAATATTTGCACTCATTTCCATAAAACCCTGTATGTTCTGATATGCGAGAAATCTTTTAAAAAATCGTAAAAAAATTAAAAAAAATTCTAGAACCCGATTGCACACACCTACCCGGTCCAATTGTGAATCTAAACCATCCAGGGACCCACTCAAACACACACACTGTGTATCAGCCAAATGGAATAAATTTAATATCTCCATATTTTGACACTTGTGACTGATATGCCGAAACACGTCGATCGATTTCGACTGTAGCGGATATTTGCGGCCTATTAGTTGCACTAATGGCTTCGTGACTTCTGTCGGTGACGTCACCGACATTTTTTTTAATGGCAATTGGTATATCACTGGAAAGGGCATTCAAAGGGGAATTCAGCACTGTGTCTGGTTTTGAATCCCATTCGAAATTAACGAGAAAAAAATTACAATTACAGTTAATGTAAGACATGCTCAAAATGTTCCCCTTGTACGTCCTGGCAACACCCCAATCTTAAATAATAATGGTGTCTGACATTATTTAGCATCTGTGGCGTGATAGATCTAATGGTGTTGATAATGCGTATCTTCAAGTAATCTAAATCGTGTGGTTTAGATTTGTAAATAATGGTTTTGAGATATTCCCATAACAAAAATCCAGGGGATTAAGGTCTGGTGACCTCGCTGGCCATTCTAGCTCTCCTCGTCTTCTTACCAACGATTTGGAAAGATAAGGTCAAGGTATTGCTGGACATCACGATGGTAATGCGGTGGCGCTCCATCTTGTTGGAACCATATGTCCGCTGGTATTTGTGGATTTCTTCTGTTGGGATACAAATTTCTCAATGACGGCATTACACAATTTTGAAGAAGAGCCAAGTAATTTGCACCATTGAAGCTCTCATTCAAATAAAATGGTCAACGATATTGTCTCCTATGATACCTGCCTAGTCATTCACCTGTTCAGGTTTTTGGGTATCCGTCTCTCCGATCCAGTGAGTATTTTCTGTAGCCCAATAGCGGTAATTCTGACGATTCACATGTCCGTGGAAGGTAAACGTTGATTCATCCGAAAACAAAACATTTTCTATTCGTATGATAGTCTTGTCTACTCTTTCCATCATTCGCTCACAAAATTCCTCTCTCCTATCAAAGTTGCCTTCACATAGCTCCTGAGTTGGAATTACCTTTTACGTATGTATTTTATTCTCCTTTAGTATTCGTGCAACGGAGGAGTGACTAATATTATTCTCCAATGCGACTTGTCGAGTAGATGCATACCGGTTTTCCTCACATGTAAGCATGACATCTACTTTTGTTTCGTCGTTCAAAGACGCACTGTGTTTTAATTTGTCTAAACTGCTCGTCAATTTTGCTAACTGTATCTTGAGATGTGGGTGGTAATTTTGGAAATTTCTCCCTGAAGAGGCGAACAACTTCGGCTTGAGTACGTGTTCTATCTCCATAACCGATCATCATCAGTATAGTTATTTTAATACACCATCCTTACAGTAAATCTAAATCGACGACGATTTTCAAATCTGCTTTCAGCTGACTTTCAAACTGACTTTGACACTACTTTGAAGGTAAGTATACATTGTATTTATTAAAATTGATATTTTCGAAATAATTTTTTTTCGTTAATTTCGAATGGGATTCAAAAACCAGAAACAGTGTTGAATTACCATTTGAATGCCCTCTCCAATGATGTGCCACTTGGCATACCGTCTCATTTAAAAAATTGTCGGTGATGTCTCCGACAGAAGTCACGTCAGCCATTAGTGCAACTAATAGGCCGCAAATATCCGCTACAGTCAAAATCGATTGACGTGTTTCGGCATATCAGTGATAAGTTTCAAAATATGGAGATATTGAATTTATTCCATTTGGCTGATACACACTGTATATAAAGATATGCCTACAGTTTTCGGCGCATTCCGCTGGCACTGAAAGTCCTGACTCACTCACTCACTCACTCACTCACTCAATCACTCACTCACTCACTCATCAACGCCCAGCCCAAACCCTTGGACCTAGAGAGCTGAAATTTTGCACAGACGTTCCCGTTATGATGTATACAAGGAATAAGGAAGGATATTTCGAAATTCAACCCCTAAAGGGGTAAAATGGGGGTTCCAATTTTGTATGGATAAATAATATTAAATACACATTTTGACTTCAAACTTCGTAGGAGTACTAAAAACAAATAAGCAAACACGTATTCGTGATTTTCCGAAAATCAACCCCTTAGGGGGTGAAATGGGGTAAATAAGCCTAAAATACGATGGGGGTGTCGTCTTTGAGGTTTTTTTGGCACGTTGATTGCGAAAATTGCATTTATTTTTAAGTCCAAGACGGTGGACATGACATAAGGGAAGGGACGGGACGGGACTGGCCTGGACGGGTAGGGAAGGGTCGGGACGGGACGGGACCTAGACTGGAAGGGACGGGACGAGGGGAGACGGGGCGGGACAAAACGGGACGGGACGGAAAGGGAAGGGATGGGATGGAAGGAAATGGGACGGGACGGGACGGGATGGGATGGAATGGGACGGGACTGGACCGGACGCGACTGAACGGGACTGGATGGG
Source organism: Agriotes lineatus (assembly GCA_940337035.1). NCBI lineage: Eukaryota > Metazoa > Arthropoda > Insecta > Coleoptera > Elateridae > Agriotes > Agriotes lineatus. Next base: position 205,070 of record CALNHX010001733.1, on the reverse strand, counting down.
GAAGGAAGGGAAGGGAAGGAAAGGGACGGGGCGGGACGGAACGGAACAGGACGGAAAGGGAAGGGTTGGGATGGAAGGGGAGGGGAGGGGAGGGGAGGGGAGGGGACGGGACGGGGCGGGACGGGACAGGACAGGACGGGATGGAACAGAGACGGGGACGGAGAAAGGGACGGGATGGAACAGAGACGGGGACGGAGAAAGGGACGGGGACGGGGATACTATGGGATGGGATGACAGAAAATAATTAGTCATTGTTTAATACACAAATAACGAACCTCCCGCGAACGAAGTCGCGGGTAACAGCTAGTATAAGATAAGAACGCTATGATTGCCGCAACCGGTATTTATATCGTCAAGGTCAATAATTCGACTTTTGTAATAGGTATATGAGCAAAAACAAAACAATTATTTATATGTGCTATCTTTCTTTAAAAGAATAAATAAAATCTAAATAATTTTTAAACGTCTACTCGAAAGCGAAAACAGAACCGTGAAAATGCACCGATCCCGGGACTTAATTCTGAACACAACACAATGCGACAATTGTGAATACTAATCTCATACATACAATACAGTGGATCTACTCTTCGCACGCACACCATCCAACGGATAAGAAGTGACTTCCTGTTAAGATTCCAACCTGAAGAAGCGCTTTGCTGGCCATATCCAGATTTTATTTAACGTATAAAATACCACACATGCAGGATCCAGGAAGCGCATATTGACATTGTTTACCACTGCACAATGCACCAGTGTTCTAAAATGCAATACAAAATGCATAACAATTGCTCACATTTTACTGATTATTTTTTTCGTAGCGATCTTAGCCAATCAGAAGGCTGGATTTAGTGAAGTTATCTTGTATAATTTCGATTATACAACTTATTATAAATTTGGCCAATAGTAATTGAGAATTTTACTTAGTTACAAGGTATAGATAAACGGATATACCCTTGACGACATGGTATAATCACTTCGGTGTTTCGGTGGGTCCAACAAAGCAAAAATAATGGATAATAATAATCTAGAGCCATGATGTAATAACTGTTTATTGCAAATTCGAGGTTAGCAGATCGAATTTGACATAGACTTACAGTTCCACCAACATAAACAGTGCCACTAACACAAACAGTGCCAACCTAAGAAATAAAATAATTTATTATTATCGGTCTATTCATTATAGTACCGGGTGAATGAGACCACCCGTATCAGTATTTTTTTTTAAAGAACGGTGAGTCGTAGAGAGTCGGGATAAAAAAAATTATTATAAAAGTCATACTAAAGAATCGAATGGTAATATTATTATTTCTCGAAAAAGTCAGCATCACGAGTAGTTTTGTCAACAATGTCCAGAACTCCAAAATTTTAAATGGCACCATAAGTCGAAAACCGCGTTGTTGAAAAGATCGTTAAAAAAGAAGAAAGTTTTGTAGGAAAAATTATTTTACTACTACCACCCCTTTTAAGTAATATTCGATTAAAGTTATTAAATTTGAAATTCGTTGTTAACAAATAAAATTGTAAAGTCGGCTTTTAAAATCTAGTTACCGAATTAAACAATGTTACACACACGTTTTAATGTCAATAACATTTTGAACACTTGTAAAATTGCTTAATTCGGTAACTAGATTTTAAAAGCCGACTTTTCAATTTTGTTTGTTAACAACGAATTTCAAATTTAATAACTTTAATCGAATATTACTTAAAAGGGGTGGTAGTAGTAAAATAATTTTTCCTACAAAACTTTCTTCTTTTTTAACGATCTTTTCAACAATACGTTTTTCGACTTATGGTGCCATTTAAAATTTTGGAGTTCTGGACATTGTTGACAAAACTACTCGTGATGCTGACTTTTTCGAGAAATAATATCACCATTCGATTCTTTAGTATGACTTTTATAATAAATTTTTTTATCCCAACTCTCTACGACTCACCGTTCTTTAAAAAAAATACTGATACGGGTGGTCTCATTCACCCGGTATAATCGTAACGAATGCCACTCGAGCAATCGAAAATAATGATTATTTTTCACTCGTAACTCGACGTAATCCTTAAAATACCACTTGAGCTGCGCTCTCGTGGTTTTTCGCAGATTACGTCTCGTTACTCGGAAAATAATCGATTATTTTCGATGCTCTTGTGATATTATAACTGATTATACAAAATCGATATACTAGAGTAACTTCACTAGGCGACGCAATACATAACTTTTGTCTTTCAGCTAGGTTAATACAAACAAATCGAGCTGCCAATAAAATATTTATTTGATCCTAATATTAAAATTTACTCAAAAAATAATCAAATCGAATACAATGCATCTTCGAACAGGTTATACGTCTCAAACTTCCTGCACAATAACAAATCGCGTCAGTTTGACAGAATAATCCTCCCGCTGACGCGGTTGGACTATTTAACCTTACAAACTGACACTCTTTTATTATTGTGCAACAAGTTATCGACATACAACCCGATAATAACGAAGTACTTATAGTATTACTTCTGATTACATTTACTAGAACATAGAAATTGAACCTTGTAGATTCACCGAACAATAAACAATGGACCGCATATTATGGTGTCAAATGTAATAGCCAACGTTTACTTCGATTGAGAACCATATACAGGGTGATTCATAAGTACGGTCATTAAATTAAATGGTGCATACTGACCTCAGTAGAAACATTGCACTAAGGATTAAGTGTTTACGGAAAAAATCCCATTAGGGTCAGGTGCAGACTTTTGGGAATGATTGACAAAATCAAATGAGAGTACATTAACCTAATGCACCAACTATGTTTGACATATCCAAACAAAGGTTCGTTGCTTCTGTATTTTATACAAATTAGGCCTTATCGCAACCACCTGTGCGAACTTAAGTTCATAGAAATTTATTTCAGTGACCATCAATCAGTTTAAGCAATTGCTTTAATTTTTTGTGCATTGTTATTAATATTTGACGATAGTTTATTATGCAAAGTGTTCTGACTGACCATACTTACGAATCACCCTGTATTGCTATGACTGGAAATCAAAATAGGAGGCTTCTAATTATAAATAAGCAATAAAAACATTGAACATAATAAAGAAATCATGATCATGAATGTTTTTATTGCTTCTCTATAATAGCCTTTTTTTCCCACTTATTATATTTGGCACGTGGTTTATACATATTTTTAAGTTAAGTATTCCTTTTTTGAGCAGTGATTTATGAATTTTGATCTTTTCCCATAAATCGCTTTCATGTTACAGTAATTTTTTCCCTTCAAAAACGGAATATCCAATATCCAAGGATTACAATGATGTCATTTTCACAGTGATCGAACGACAATTGACAAAAATATGATGGCTATACTTTAAGATCTCCATAGAAGGTTTCGGTGTGGGCGGTTCTTAACAGTTGCAATTACATTTATTATACGCCAATTGAAGATAATTTTCCTGATCATTGCTGGGACCCCAAGATGAGAAACATCTAAGAACTATCTAACAAACGAAATATGACATCTAAAATCCAAAAGATGAAAACACAACAAAATCTGTAGTGCTAGTTAGGACTGTAGAGATTTAAATGCTCTCGTAGTCACGTGTTACTTTCTCCAAATATTTCTGCAAAGGAGTATTATTCTGCACTTTGGCCATTCGGCCTCGCCCAAAACGCCGATCGCGTTCGGACTTTCGGAGTCGGCAGTTTGGCCGTTCGGCGAAATGTCTTGCAACTTGCAAGGTAATCGCTGTCATGACCAAAACGCCGACTGCATGTACCAGCGGCCGTAAACAGTTTTGAAATTGCATTCTTGTAGAAGTAGATTGCGTTGCAATATGGTGGGTTTGTTTATTTGATTAACTGTTTCTCAATTCAAGACTAAAATTGTGGAAAAACAAGTACGATCTGGCTTTCTGAATCTTTTTAATAATCGCTGCAAACTTGCAAAGTACCTTTGGATGCTGATTCATTACGGAAAAAACTATTCACGGGTCATAAAGTGCAATTAATTCTACACCTTCCAATATGTCCACAATGTCTAGTTGTCTACTTTTGTATGTACAACTGCCTATTTAATACTTATTATGCAGTTCTCTAGTTATGATTGACGTTTTGTAGGTAAATGAGGTTATCGATAATACATACAAAAAGGCGTTTGTGATTTAGTTAAACTTCCGACAAATGAAATAATTATACAGGGTGTTTCTTAACTCGACCATGTGAATTCTGGAGGTACCAACATTGTAACGTAAAAAGAGATCTAAAAAACTTGTTTAAGGTTTTTTGCCTCAGATCCGTAATTCTCTTATAAAACACCGTTAAAAGTTTGAGAAACGTTTTGAGAATCTCCGAATTTGTCATATAGCGGCATATTTTTTAGAGCAGGTGAGTAACAAAAACCTTAAAATTGGCTACTATCAAGGCGGTCTATATTGTTCCAGGCCACGTCCCTGGGCCTATAAAGTGACCTTTGGAATGGCCTACCACAATCTGGCAACATGGCTTCACCAACCTTTAACAAAATATTACTAGTTTTGGTCACTAAATAAACAATCTGTCAGTGCAATATCCCTGTCATTGTGATGCATTCCAGTTGAAAAAAAATCTATAAGATCACTGCTATTTACATCGCAGTGCGTCACTTCACCGTAATATTCGATTTAAAAACAATTCCCTTCATTGCAAGTAAATCTTTACTAATTTTGACTTAATCTAAAACAGTAATTTCTTCAAATTAACTTGCCTGGAAGCTAGTGATATTACAGTCGGAACAAGTCGCACCATCTTATTACCTTTTATATCTGCTCTTTTAAAGTGCTTTTCACACACAACACTAGCCTTTCCAATCTGCCAGTTCTCTAAATGCAAAATGTCTTTCTATTTCTGTGCCACCGTTCCATTAGATGGAAACTTGAACACGCTAACATATGGAGTAACTGATGAAGCGTAAGTTGACTTGCAGCCTGGTACGTAAAACTTCAAAGACATTCTTGAAACTTATATGACCTGTCTTGTCAAAATAGTTTTTAATGTCAAATATATTTCAAAAAAACCAAACTTACTGTGTCTTGGAATGGCCTAGCACACAATCTGGCAACAGAGCCGGTGTCACCGCCTTACTACTATCCATTCACAAAATTCGCGAACTGTCAAAACGCTGTCAAGTTGGTACCTTGTTTAAATTCTGTTTTGGAGCTTCTGCTTGCTGATTTCGGCAGCACTGAAATTTTTGAAATTAAATAACTTGACATGTCATACTTTCTTATAAAAAAATAATCTCCAAAATTCTTTAATTTTTGTGCATACACTTCAATTGCAATGGAACAGAAACGAAAAAGGGTTTTATTATTGAAAATGGAAAAAGGCTATAGTTAATTATGACACAGAAAAACTTTTGACACATGTAACATAACCAAATTGTAAATATTACTAGATCCGAAGTATATTTTAAAAAAACTGTAATTTAAGGGTACACTCAGCAAATATTTAGAAAATTTTACATTGACAGTTCACGAGTTTTGTGAATTGATAATAACTGTAGTTTATAAAATGTTGTCGCAAATTCCAAACTAACACACCTTACTAAAATCTCATTAGCTAATTATAAGTCTTTTTTACTCGCTTTCTTTTAATAAATCCACTTTTACGGCAAATTCAACAGTCCTCAAAACTTTTTCTAAAATTGTTAACATTGTTTTATTAGAAAACTGCGGATCTGAGTCAAAAACCTTAGAGGAATTTTAGATTCCTTTTTATGTTACAACTTATTTATAGTTACAATAAATATGAGTGTAACTATAGGTAAATTACGGAATCAAACGGTGCGCGTCATCAAACAATAACTTTAAATTAATAACTAAATATTTGAAGACGTGCACCGTTTGATTCCGTGATTTTAGTATAAAGTAGGGACAAGAAATCAGACGACGTGCGCCACAAACAAATTTTAGTGGCGTCATAAATACCACCATTAGATTTACAAACCCGATATTTATTTTCCTCTTTACAGCTCATTTGAAATCATGCGTTTGGTTTAAGCTTAATCAATTATCAATGGAAAATTAACAATTTAAGCTAAACTAAAATTTGCTTGGTGGCGCACGTCGTCTGATTTCTTGTCCCTACTTTACACAAATTACACAGTGGTTGTATGAAGCCTCTTTGCTCGTAAGCTGAGTAGGTGGCTAGCCTTGCCCGTCGAAATGGAAGAAGCGTTTCCTTGTTAGGGGTTAACAACTAACACAAGTGTTAGCATGGTAGCCTGAGGGCGTATTATTTTTCTTCTTTTTGTAGTGCCTTATCCGTTGCGGACGTTGGCGATTAGCATAGCTATTTTGATTTTATTGGCTGCACTTCTAAAAAGTTGTACTGACGCGAGTCAGCACCACTGGCGCAGGTTATTAGGTTAGGTTTTCCGGCAGTCAGTGTCAAAACTGACGAAAACCTAACCTAATCACCTCGAATTTGACATAGACTTACAGAGCCACCAACATATTATTCATACGTTGTATAACCATGACCATTCAAAAACGTTCCATCATTTCTGAAGGCACTTTACAATACTACATTGGCTTGACAACTTGAAGCATCAATTAGTTATTTACTGCACAAGTTATGTGAGTATTGCCCACTAGAGAAAAGGTTTGGCTCATGTAGCCATAGGTAGAGTGAGATAATTTACTCGTATGGATAATACCTCATAATTTAAGCGTGCAATACACCACTTTATCCAAAAGAATATTATAAATTAATTTGAAAGAAATTGCAACATACTGGGTGACCAGTTTTAAAACAGAACATAGAAAGCTTTTCGTAAACAAATTATACGTCTACCGTAATTGATGTATAAGAACTTTCATCCCCCTCCCCTGTAATATAAAGTTCTGATCTAGGCAACCTTTTTTTTAAATTAAATTAAATGTTTCTAGTAACCTTCATTTACCAGAAGCCAGCTTACGTTGGATAATCGGATCATAAACATTCAGAACTGCACTACCTGTAATTTTTCGTTAAGAAAGTAAACGCAAAAACTAGGGGAAGTAGAAAAATCTTCAGCTTTTCTAAAGTTTCCCATGAAAAGTACAACGCGAGGCACATTTTGCAAACACATTTCGAAGAAACGGTGCCGGTAGGTAATAAAACTGCCGTTCAAAATTAACCCCTCAAATAGTGGCTAATCGGCTTAACAAAGTAAATGGCTAGTAGGCGATTTTCAATTTTAAAGACTAAATTAAATCGAAATTCCATACTATAACAAATTATAGTCATTTATGAACGTCTATCAAAAACTTAACCATATGGAATTGGTTCCGGTATCAAAATTAAATAAACCCAATGAGTTTTACCTACCGCATCACGTAATAAAGGAATCACGTAAATCCAAAAAACTACTGGTGAAGTTTGAAGCATCGGCTGCATTTATCTAGGATTAGTTTAAATAAAACTTTAATGGTTGGGCCAAAACTTCAAGAAGACCTGCTTTTAATTATTCTTAGATTTAGATTGCACATATTGTTTTAACCGCCGATATAAGCAAAATCTGCAAATATTATTCGCTCTAAAAGATTGATAATAGCAAAGGATTTTATGGTGGCCTAACTTTAATTAGAAGACCTACATAAATGAATGCAGATGAGAGACACACTAAATTACTGGAATGGTAGTAAGAACTTACATATCTTGACTGCATACATCAAAAAGAGTACAATACTTTGATAAATAATGAATAAACAAGTAGATCTGTAAAATTTTCGTATACATCGTCTTCCGAAAAATTCGCAAAAAATGGAAAACTGTTTTATTATTGATATCTCAAGAAGTTTGTGCATCATTTAAAATTAGTTTTAGAAATATATTTTTCAATTGTTCTACGGTTTGGCGTCAAATAGAATTAATGTAGGATGTCAGGAATAAACTACCTTTATTTCTAAAAAGAAAAATATGACATTTAAAAATTATAAGTTCAGATATACAGTTTCAATAAAAACAATTTTTATTTTTAATCGCTCATTTACTTTAAAATGTTAAGTCAACAAAACTGAATTTTCCTCATTAAACGTTTATTATATCATATGCTCTGATATTTTTAAATACCACTAGTATTAGGGTTTGCAGACACTTATTCAAAAAATCACAGGGCACTTGATTTGTGGAATACGCTTATACCCAAAACTTTTTGGAGTATCACTTGACGATGCGATAGACTATCTGTGTTGCCACCGCAAAAAAGAAAAAAATGCATCCGGAAAAAAAGGCCCCAGAAAAAGTCACCAGGAAAAAGAGCATCCGGAAAGAAAAGAATTAATAAGTAGTGCAATAACAATATTTTATTTTATTGTATACCATCTATAATGTACATACTACATACAATACTGAAAGTAATATAATTAAGAAAACAATTATTCGTCTAAATTTATTCTCTGGGGAATCGGGAGTATTTCGGGTTCCTTGGGCGTAGTCCTGGCACAGAGATTGTACCCTGGCTTGTAAATACTCATATTGCCGAAGCCTATTCCTGGTAGCTGGTATACCAGCTTCATTTTGCAATATCTTTGTAGTATCCAAGGCCAGTTTTTGCCTCATTTTGCTTATGAGATGCAAAATATCGTCTTCCTTTAACAAATAGTTTAAAGCTATATGGCCAACAGGCAGACGGAAAGACAGACGGCGGAATTGAAAAAATATGTTTTTCATCATATAGGGACCTTGAAACGTGAGGATCTGAAGAAATATCGAAGAGCGCGTTTTCACGATTACAATACTTCCTTGGTCTTTTAGTCGAGGGAAGTAGAAAGGAATTTTTTCCGGTGACTCTTTCTGGTGACATCTTTTACGATGTTTTTTCCGGGGGCTTTAATTCTGTGACTTTTTTCCGCTACCTGTTGTTGGGTTACTTTACTGTGACACGTAACTCTAATGATGTTTTTCAAACGTTACATTGTTATTACATTTTTAATTTGTATTGATGTGAGATAGGTGATTTTCCAGTTGAATACCTCGAAAATGGGGTTCTTTTTTTATTAACTCCAATTTTAAATAGAACAGCCCGTATTAAAATTTTAGAGAAAATTTCTCTTTTCAACTAACTATTTTTTGCGGTTTCTGTAGAGTTTGTAGTTTTTGAAATTTTTCTTATTGTTAATTCTGCAATTATAGTTTCATCAATCTATACAAGAAAAACGACAATTACATACACACTTCTAGGGAGCACGTGACGCATAAAAGAGTGATGGAGAAATTTTTTGGGAAGAATATTATTTCTTTCTTACCTACCTACAATATTTTTGTACAGGTTTTTTTGGTTTATTGTATTGAATGAAGGGGGAGGCACTCTAGAATTCATTTAAGATTCACAAAAAAGTTTGTTGTCCGTACAAAAAACGGGCATCTTGTTAGTAGTTTATAATGAAAATGTGTTATTTCTGCCACAGTTTTTGTAACCAACCTGGAAACGGAAAATATTAATAAAACACTGAAAGATCTGATATCATACACTTACTGCTAATGTTGTGATGTGACAAGTGTAGTCTTTATGATACTTGGTTTATTTAGTTATTTTTAAGTATTTAATATAATTTATTTAATATCATAAATATGTGAAACCGTAAATAACAGAAACCAAACAAAAATAAGTGGTGGTAGTATTCTATAGTAATTTCATTTCTCGGTAAATTAACGTTAATCATAAGTAAAGACCGGATTTGTAAACATAAAATGCTGAACAATAGATAGGCAAACAAGCACTGAAAATCAAATACAAATGCTCGAATTAGGCAATACAGTCATTCTACGTAGCAAATGAGGCATTATAGGCATTAAATAGGCAGTTGTAAATACAAAAGCAGGTATTGTGGACATATTGATGGCAGCAGAATTAATTACACACCATGAGTCACCATATTGCAACGCCATCTACTTGTACAAGAATGCAATTTCAAAACTGTTTACGGCCGCTGGTACTGGCAGTCGGCGTTTTGGTCATGACCAGCGATCAACTTGCAAGACATTTCGCCGAACGGCCAAACTGCCGACTCCAAACGCGGTCGGCGTTTTGGGCGAGGCTCGTACTAGCGTTCTAGCCATTTTGCCAAATGGCCAAAGTGCCGAATCGATGTGCAGTCGGCATCTTTGGTTCAATATAAATTTCGATTCGCGTTCGGCTCCGACGCTAACCTCACGAACGATGTGACGACGGTCAGCGCCGTTCGGCGTTTTGGACACGGTCGGCAGATTGGTCGGCGTTTTGGACATAGTCGGCAGAATGGCAGTCGGCGTTTTGGTCAAATTATCGGTTCGGCGTTTTGGACAGTTCACATTTTACCGAATGGCCAAAGTGCCGACTAGATCTGCAGTCGGCGTTTTGGACCAAATACAATTTTAGATTTCTATTCGGCTCCGATGCCAAGCCCACGAACGACGTGAGGTCAGTTGGCGTCGTTCGGCGGTTTGGACACGGTCGGCAGAATGGCAGTCGGCGTTTTCGGCCTAGTCGGCGGAATCCGGAATGGCAGTCGGCGTTTTGGACGAATTATCGATCGGCGTTTTGGGCAGCCCCCTAGGTATTTCACAGAAATATTTAAAAAATATAATTAATTAGGTAATTATTCTTCAATTTTAGATAAAGTAGTGCATGATGCATATCGTTAGATTGGTAATTAAATTTTCTGTTTAATGGCAAGATGGCCCTTGGTAGGTGCCATTTAAAAAAGGGACTTTTTCTTAAAAAACGTGTTTAGCAATTTTTTTTCTTTTATTAAGGGTTTATTATTGACTTCATTCATAAAGTAGCTATTATTATTAATTGCTAGAGTCAATTAGAACCTATTTTTTCAAGTCACAGCCTTCTATCTTAAAAAATAAAAGTTGGAAAAAATATTTTTTGTTTGAAAAAATGAAAATTTGGCGCACGACTAGTTTATATAATTTTACTTATACATTGCGAAAAACCTAAAATATACAGGGTGATCCATTTAAAAAATCAAAGTTGGTATCATTGTGAAACCGGAAGTCGGCCATTTTGACTATATTTATCGGTCAATCAGAAATTATCTTTAGTATCTTCATACAAAATTTTATCTAAATCGATTCATAAATAAAGAAGATATAAGCATGGCTCTGTTCTCATTGTCGCCCGGTATAGCTCAATGGGCTGCATATTTTCTTTAATTTAAAGGAATCACTATATCTTACCCTTATGACAACCCTATGCTGTGCACTCTTATCTTGAACACACTATTGTTAGAGATGAAATATTTGATGGTTTTGGGGTGCATTATTTTTAAGTTTTAATTACTACGTTTGCCACGCCTGGAATGTTTTGAGCCCTGGAATGTAATATAATCTTGACGGATGCATTAGGCATTGGCATTGGTTCGCGGTCACTTATTCGGGGACCCAGACGCCACGTGCAACCAATGAGCCGTGTCAGTGGGGCTCGGGTAGAAATGAAATTCTAAAATACACAGAACGTTTCGGGGTGCGACAGCGGCGCGACTTGTGAGTGAAAGTGGTCTGTTTTGCGTAATTATTTCTTGGCGTAAGCGATTATATGCAAACCAATAATTAATTATAAGGTGATAAGTTGCATAATGCGAGGCGAAGCGGCGAGCGTGGCTAAGCGTAATTAGGTAGAGGATTAATTTAACTAGAGTAGAATGTACGTACTATCGTAGTTAGCTGAATGGCATTTGGTAGACTTTTTGGCAATTACAGCGTCCGGCATACGTCAGAGGTTCTTGCTTTGCTAGTCGACTATGTGATAGTCAAAGAGTTGAATCCTGGAGCTGGAGCACAAGTCCGCCCAGTGATTCGCGGAAGCATGTCGTTCCGCACCGGAAGCATGGAGTTCCAAATTATAAGCCCCATTAGAGCTTAGCAAGATTTACGGTAATTGCTGTACTGTAAAAGATCAGTATACTACGGTAGTTATTACCGACTCTGTACGGGTTGTAACAATAGTTAATCTAGTGGATTACTATTGGGCAGTATTAGCGAAAAGTACCGACAGCTAACTCAATCAGTGAAGGCGGCGATGAGGTGCCAAAGGGTTGAGGCTGACGGATGTAAGGCCCAGCATTGTGATGCCACTGCCAGAAGTACGGAGGGGCCAGGGGGAGGCCACCCCCGGTGAGTACAACCATTGTTGTCGATGAGATTTACAGATCAGTAAGTTTATGTTCTTTTACATTTAACTGCCTGCCTCCGCCACTGGGCCAAGGAATGGTCGAACCTGCACTGTTTGCGCCCCGTTGCCGCTTTGTGGTCATGGGTGAGTTGCATCCATCACGTTGACATATTTTAAAAGTATCGGAAATTGAATTTTAATATAACACACACTTAAACACCTGTCTAACACTATATATGATTATAGTATCTGATTTAGCAATTGTAGCAAGTTTAGCAATTGTAGCAAGTTTTCAAATTACAGTTAGTGGCGGCGCGAAGTCTTGACCATTGGTAGGGTGGCCCCAGTAGCCGCGGGGCACGCTCAGTGGGAGTCTCATCGCAGCTAATGTGCAGTATGTCTGAGAGCATGTTATACAATACGCCTGCCTATTCTTTTCCGAGTTGGAAGTATTCCTAAGCAGCTTCGAAGCCGGAAGTAGCTAAAACTGAATGCCTACTTTTACAAAGATTTACTGCCCTAGTGGGTTGAACCCTTCGTTAACCATTCTAGTCGTCTATTGCAAGGGGTCGTTAAAAAATTTATAGCTGTCAGGTGCAAGCCTTTTAGGTCGGCTAGACGTAGTGGTCGGAAAGCTGACGGCTTATTGAGGACGTTTTCTATAAAGAAACATTTTGGCGTTTTAACACTGCAAAATATACATACAATGAGTAAATTAAGTGTGGAAACGGTGGTATTGTTTGCATACGGCCATAGATAGAACTCTGAAATTTGCTATAGAAATAAAACATACGATTTTCTACTGATATTCGTGGTTCCAATTATGTTACTTTTCAAAACCGCCATATCAAGTGCAACATCGTTGGATTCTACACAAAAACAGCTTTCTAATGATGGTACTTTCGACCTCCATTTCAATTAAAAAAAATAATCAAGTTGGCCGTGCTGCAGTCGAAACGATCGATAAAAAAATTGGAACCACGAATATTAGAAAATAGTATGTTTTACTTCTATACCAAATTTCAGAGTTCTATCTATGGCCGTATTCAAATAATACCACCGTTTCCATACTTAATTTACGCACTGTATATATATTGATATGATCTTAAAATGACAAAGCATCTTAAAATGAAAGAATAATAAAGCAGCTTAATGATAATGTTCATAAAAGGATATTGATGGGAATAGCTGCATTTTACCATTAGAATTTCTATTTCCTACAATGGTATAAGCAGATCATTAATAAATAGTACATTTGCGATTGCAATTGTAATTCGAATTAATTGAAGGTTATTCTGTTAGTCAAGCTTTATCTGAAAGAAGTAAATATTATCATAAACGATAAAACAAAAGTTTAATAATTACATATTTGGTGTAGAAAAGGGTTAATATCATCATATAATTGGAGACGGAAACAACTGAGAATTGTTAACCTAAAAAGTATAATTAATGACAAATACAAAAGTCATAAAGAAAATAGAAATCTGTATTATCGACTGGTATAATTATCGACTTGTATAACCCAAGGTTTTTGGCGGGTATTTTAAAAATAACAAGAATAGATGGGGTGTAAAATTTATTCATTTGAATGACACAAGTTCAATTTCAACTGAATTAATAATTCAATTTAACATGATAAAATACTGGTATGTACAATTATATAATGTCATACTAATACGGAGTGCCATATAGAAGAAATAAGTGTTAAATCGAGAAAGACTAAGTGAGTGCATAAAACCTATGGTCAAAAAGGATTGCTGACTACAACGAGAAGGATAGCTGATCCAGATATCAATTGGATTGGAATACATAGAAGATAAATAGCGCTCGCAGAAAGAAGATTACTAAGCAAGTGTATAAAACTTCAATTAAAAATAAAACAGATCTGAAAAGGAAACAGTAATCACAAGTACGTATCTGCTACTTACGATTATTAAATTGAATTCAATTAAACAACAGAAATATTAACATATAATAAATTGAATAAAATAAATAATAATTCAATCAAAGAAACAATAATTTAATAATTAACTTATGTAAACATACTGTATAGCTAGTACAGTATGATCGAAAACTTGTATCCTCTAGACCCGCGATTCTCAAAGTGGGTTCCGCGGAACCTTAGGGTTCCACGAAAAAAATTTAGGGTTCCGCGTCGCCAACGCCGAAACCCCGAAACGCAAATACATTCGCAGACTCATTGACTCCAGAACTTTGGAATGTGTTTAAAAAATAAAAACTATTTGTGCACTTTGTCTGAAACTTTTTTAGAATATTTTTCGACTTTGCTGAATAGTAGTGAAGATTATTTGTGGCTGCAAAATCCTTTCAATACGACTAAAAAACCAAAAGAGTTACTGCCAATTGAATACGAACAGCTGCTAGAACTAATTTCGGATGAACAACTCAAAGTTAAGTTTCAAGAAGTACCGTTGGATTTGTTTTGGAGTGAAATCTTTGATGAATATCTTTGTTTAGCCAGGAACCCAGGAAGGCAATCAGTAAATTAATTCCCTTTACGACATCATATTTTTGCGAATCCGGATTTTCTGCGTATGTGAGTACGAAAAATAAGTACAGAAATAGATTGGATGCTGCACCAGATATGATAATTCAGTTGTCTGATATTCAACCAACAACATGCCTCTCATTGATTTTTTTTTTACAAACGAAGAAATATTGTAAGCCCCACGTATGTGTGGGGCACAAAAATGTGTAATAAAGCATAATAAAGGATAATTATATATATCATATATAATTTTTTTCATCGTTGGGTTCCGCGAAATTTTATACATTGTAGAAAGGTTCCGTACCAAATAAAGTTTGGGAACCACTGCTCTAGACTCTAGAGGACTGTGGAATTATTTTGTCAAAATTTTTTGTTGGCAATCGTGGTAGTAAAAGTCGCATTGGCATGTTATATCTGTCAGTTTAGGGTTGTATCAGGAAGGTCATTTTAACAAATACAAACATTTTTGTTGAATACATAAAAATTTTAGTAACAAAAACAACTACAGCTGTTCAAAATGTTTTCCTGCATTTTCCATACACAGCACCACCTACTGTTCGATAGTAAACATCTTGTAAAAGTTAAGTTTATCTGTCCAAGTTATATAGGTTATATTATTAAGTACCTTGACTCATCACTGCCAACATAAATTCAATTTAAAAATAATCCACAGCCCTCTAGAGGTTAAAAGTTTTCGATCATACGGTATAAAATTGAATTGAATGCAAATAATTAGTTTACAAGTATATAAACAAAGGTTACTAAATATGACAAATGTAGATATATTTTTAATAAATACAATTGCCTCAATTTAAAAGATTATAAACTTTAATGTGTATGTCCTAATTAAATTCAACAATAACCCAGAGATTTAGAGTCTAACAAGCAAAGTTGTTACAAGTGCATGCTCAAGCTGTGGACAGAAAGATAAGATTTAAAACCAAATTTTGATAAAACCCTGAGAACAATAGTAAATTGTGTTTTTTTGTTTATTATGGGGTACAAGATTGCTTGTCTGGCGTAACAAACTTTCGTTCAAATTTTTATTTATGTGGATACCCCATCCTAGTCGGGTGTCCATGCAGGATTCGAATCTGCTTCCATCGTGTTGTGAGTCTTATAGCCTAACTACTGAGCTATAGAGGATGGTTATAACTTTCCCTTCCGAAATGCATCACTACTATGTCCTGTTTGAAGTATTGTCTATATTTAAAAAAAACTTGGCTGCTCTAAGTCGGATTTGTACCTGCCATCATTGTATTGCGGTGTAACGTAATTTGAAATAAAGAGTTAAATATGTTATTGTGCGTTTACAAGATGGGGATTTTGACAAAGTGGAAGAATCAAACTATGCTATTGTAAATGTACAGATTTTTCACTGTTAATTTGTATATAACAACTTAATGTAAATTGGTATTCAGAACATTTTAAAGAAAAGTATTAAAAATACTTGACCCATTATATAAATTTTAAAGTAATTTCGTAAGTTTTCTCTCATTACTATTATCTTGTGTTCTTATTCGAGCAAATATTTGTATTGTTCTTTTATAACAATTTATTGTATTTTGCACATATGCTACAGATTATCGGGTAATTTAATATGTAAACCAGTCAACTTTCTTGTGTTTCTATTTCCCAATAAACATATTGTAAAACATTATTAAATATAACACAACAACTATTATACCGAGTATTAGTCAATGTCTGGGAACAGTTCGAAAGAGTCTGTCTAGTCTCTGTGGCTGGTACACACGTACTGTGCTAGTTGTGTTATTTGATTGTTCGAAATAGTTGAGAGTGTGAGGTTAGGTTAGATCCTCTGAAAATATGTAAAATCGACTAACAGTGTACAATGTAAATTGGTGTTTAGGTATTCCAAGTTTAATAAATCTTATATCGTAGTTCAATGATCCTCATTAGTTGGTGTGTTGTAGAATGCCCATTTTTGAAGCCAAATTGGTATTTAGGTGTAATATTTCGTTCATCTAACACTGTTTGGAGCCCCGTGTATATTACTTTTTCTAGTAATTTTGAGATGGTGGAAAGTAGACGTATGGGACGATAGCTTTCTACATCATGTCTATTTTTTCCGGTTGCGTGAAATGGAATTATATAGGCCTATGCCTGTTTTCATTTTTTCGGAAAATAGCCTAATCGAAAACATTCATTAAAGTTAGTAGCCAAGAATGCTAAGGATTTTTTGATGAGCGGTTAGTATTACATAGGTTACTAAATCTGGACCCGGAGATTTTTTTGTCATGTAAACTTGTGATATATTGCCTAATTTCTGTCGGCAAAGTTGTTACAAATTCAATCGGTTCTTGAGCTATGAAATTATTATTTTTCTACTCCTTTATTAGTAAATTGCTCATTAAGCACTGTTTACTTGATTAGTAAATTCGTTGTTACAAACAGTGTTACGTAATGATAATGACTAACACGTAATTTTTTTTATTACGTTACAGTTAGCTTCTGTTGTTTGTACGAAGCGGTGTCTGCAGCCGCCTAATTTTTAAGATGGTGTGACAGATAGTTTGACAGTTAATAAAATATTTCTTTTTCGTTTAACGAAATGAGTGTGATCGTAGAAAAAGTATAGTACGCAACTCGAGCTATAGAGCAATTACACGCTCGTGGAATTACACACGCGCCGCTACGCGGCTTGTGCGTAACTTTTCCAACTCGCGTGTAATATGCTTCCTACAGCTCTCGTTGTGTAATATACTATTATATCTCTTACCTCTTGCAAGTGTTGTGTGGAACAGGTCGTGTCCTCCGGGGCAAAGCCCGTCTCTAGATGTGAGGCGAGCACGTTTGCTTTTTCTTCATCGGTTACATTGTGTTGTTGGTGACTGTCGGACCTAACCTAATTACCTACATCTACTTGATCATAAAAATCAGCTTTTTTCTCACATATAATCGAAAACAAACATACATTTGATCGGGAATCTAATGAAGAAATTTTACATATCTGTCCTAAGGGCAATAATTTAAACTTTTACGAGATCTTTGAGATTATTTCCGGCTTAAACGATAATTGTAGAACTTTAAAAATATGTAAAATAAAGAAAATAATTTTAGTTGTCAACCGTTGCTACCACAAGCAACAAGGACAATTAACAAGAAAATGAGAGAAAAACATGTTTGAAAGCAAAATAAAAATGTAATCATGGTGTTCTCCGAATGATGTCAGTTTTGACAGTGGTCTATTATTATGAGATGTTTTATCGAACTTTTTTCACTGTCTCGGGTGTTTATCACACGACGTTTTGGGAGTTTTTGATCTACTCCCGTCCTCAGGTGAATAGACTCCTGGCTCCTGGTTAGTCCCGAGAAGAACCGATTTTTGTACGTCTTTTCACGTATATTCGTGCCTACCCCGGGGTTTGAACCCGGGACCACTGATCGCTGTGATTACGAGTACGTTACTCTTATCTCAAGGCCACCACCGTGGCATTATATTTTAGTTATAAACTTATATATAGGGTGTCCCATAAAGTTCTCTACACATGGAATTTTTTTGTAATTATCTATTTATAAAAAAAGGATTCTTCATAAAAAGTTCTGCATTACCCAAAAACTAAAATGCGCTCACAAAATTCCAAAATGATCTCATATTATACAGAATGGATAAAAAAATAATAATTGGCTACAGAGTAAAGTACCCTTATTTCTAAAGGATAACGAAAAATGTTACTTAGAGTTATTCAGAATAAAAGTTATGCATAACTATGAAAAGTCGGCCTCTTGTAATTAATTTCTTTTTCAAAATAATGTGTCACACAATTTCAATTCAGAGAATAAAATTTACATAAATTCCATTCAGAAAAGCAACAGGTAATTTGAAAATTACTTAAACTACTTAATACAGAAACTATAATTACTTTCCTAAGTAACATTTTAGTCATCTTCAGAATAAGCGCACTTGACTCTGTCGCGGAATTATTACATTTTTATTAATCCTGTATAATATCAGATAATTTTGGAATGTTATGAGCGCATTTTGGTTTTTGGGTAATGCAGATTTTTTTTTATATATACTTTTATGGCTAAATGGACAATTAAAAAAGTTTTCTATATGTAGAGAACTTTATGGGGTACTCTGTATATAAAGCAGCTGGGTAGCGGAGTTGGGAAAGCGCTAGGCTTGCATTAAGCAGGTCCTGGGTTCGAATCCCGCAGGGGCCGGAATTTTTCCGCAACCTTGGAGAATAGAATCGGGCAGGCTGAGACCGTTTACGCTTGGGCACCAAATTAACTGTACTCTAGTCAGAACCACAGGCCTAAGAGAGAGACAAAAAGTAACAAGGCGCACACATCACCAAGACCTACCATATAATTGTTGCTATGCAAGCACGAAAGAGAGAGACATTGTGCTTTTGCTGCATTTAGAAATGCTATAATCAATCTATCATGTGTTTAATATGACATCGCACATTTTAACATTTCAAGTTTTGGCAAAACAGTCTAGTTTGATAAAAATATAGTATAGCCTTTATATTATACATCGGTACATCCTATGATATACATTTTAATATATTCGTGTTAGTAATGCTGATATTTGTAACTTGGGTTGCAGATTTTGCTTTATCGGGAATCTGAATGAACTATAGTGTAATAATGACTAAATCATCGGAATTTTACCCGACTTTAACGTTGTTTGTCTCGGCAACTTCAAGAAAATCTTATGAAATGTTTGTTAATTACAAATGCAGTGCAGACGCAGGTTGGTACCCAATTTCAATTTGATTCGAACTAGCCAATTGATATATTAGAACTTGTTCTATCTTATAGGAACGCTCCGTCTCAACTTGAGCTATTTATTACCTTTGTATTTCAGTGTTCATTGGCCTTTTTCCTGATAAACTGGAGAAAGAAAAAATTTAGAAATGCCACTTGGAATGTCATGTCCTGGACAACAAGGGACCAAGAAATAAGCAATGAATTAAAACCAATAATATCGAAATATGCTCCGTCAGTGAAACAAAAAAGAAAGAAAAAGGGAAGACAGAAATTGACCAATACATCTTTATATGCAGCGGAGTATCACGAGAAAAAAGAGGACATTCAGGAGTAGGGCTATTCATAAACAAAAAATACAAACAGCATATAGAAGATGAACAATATATCAACGACAGAATATTGCAAGTCACAATAAAAACCAATAACGAAAGTATTCACTTCATCAGCGTCTATGCACCGGACATAAGCAAGGAACGAGAAGCTTAGAGAAAATTTCTATGAAGAATTACAAACGGTAGTATACAAAATCAAAACACAGGACAAATCGTGATAATGGGAGACTTAAACGCTAGAATTGAGAACGAGCCACTAAGAAGGCATAACTCAAAGATTCAATGAAGAAGCTGTTATGAAAATGGAGAACTGCTAAAAATGTTCTGCGCAGCAAACAAATTGAGAATTAACAACACCTTCTTTGACCACGATATGGCGTATAAATATACATGGCAAAACACAAGAAGACATCAATCGGTGATAGATTATATCATATAGGACGTTCACTCCACAGATGATATTGGATGTGAGAACCTTTAATGCAGCTAATGTGGGCAGCGATCACAAGCTGTTACTCTGCAAAATGAGATTAAACATCCCCATCACACCAAAACCTAAGCCCCAATACATACAAAAATTTAATATTGAATCTTTGGAAGATGAGAGTGTGAAACAGCTATACCGAAATAGATTAACAGAGAAAATGCAACAGAATTCAATCAATAGAGAAGATAACATAGATGAACAATGGAGAACTCTAAAAAATAATATTCTTGACGCAGCTAACGAAGCCTTAGGAAAAAGACAGGTGAATATCAACAGAACAAATAAAACAACATGGTTTATCCCAGAAATAAAGTAATTGTGTGAACAAAAGAAAAAGGCATACATTAAGTTTTTACGAAACAGAAACCAAGAAAACTGGATACTATAAAAAACAGAACGAAATAGTGTATGTGCAAGAATAACGGATATAAAAGAAGGACACTGGGAAATATTCACAAAATAGTGATGGGGCGAGTCAGAGGAGGATATGGGGAAGAAACAAACAAAAAATCAAGGATACTACACAGACCATATGGAAAACATATTTTGGAAACCTATATAAAGAAAACGAGGAAAGCGAAGAGTTGCTGACTGAGGCAGATGAAGATGACGTCGATGTAGAATTAACAGAGGAGACGATAGAAAACACTTTAAAACATCCGAAAAATAGAAAAATCCCGAGACCCGATGAAATAACAAATGAAATGCTGAAATACGGAGGAAGCTTACAAAAAGAAATACTAACTTTCTTTAAAAACGTTATAAAAAAACAAAAAATACCAAATGAATGGAAAAGCAGTATAACCATCCCAATATTCAAAAAACAATACCAGATAATTATCGTGGAATAACGCTTCTCAATAGCACGCTCAAAGCACTCACCAAAACAATTTGAGAGAAAATCTGTAAAACGATACAAATACGCGAAGAACAGCAAGGCTTCCGAAAAAATAGGTCAACTATCGAAGCAATCTACATTATCAAACAAATAGCAGAAAAATCTTTAGAATTTAACAAACCTGCATTTATGCGCTTTGTCGACATGACCAAGGCTTTCGATCGAGTCCGCCTAACAGACATTATCAAAATAATGCGAGAAAAGGAAGTCAACCAGAGATTAATAAAGTTAATATACGAGATCAATAGTTACTGCAGAACGAACCTAAAAGTAATACATCAACTAACTGAAGAAATACAAATACGCACAGGTATAAGGCAAGGCGACTCACTTAGCCCACTTATATTCAACAGAGTTATGGATAAAATAGTTGAAAATCTACCCAATAGAGCAGGGTACAAAGTGGGAAACACCTACTTTAATGTTGTTTGCTACGCTGACGATGCGGTACTTATCGCTGATTGAGAAGACAACCTGCAGAGACTACTTTACTCCTTCAATCAAACAGCAAAACAATTAAATATGGTCATCAATACAGACAAAACCAAATGAGAAGTTCACATCCAAACAGCCGATAAGATGCAAATTCGAGATCAACCAGAAGATTATAGAACAAGTAAACCGTTTAAAATATTTGGGAGCCCAGATAACGAGTTTTGGAAATCTATATGATGAAGTTAGAGAACGCACGATGAAAGCATCCCGAATTTCGGGTTGTTTAAGAGACATCGTATGGAGAAACAAATATCTGAATATAGACAGTAAAATAAGAGCATATAAGACTGCGATTAGACCCATCATAACATATGCAGCTGAAACAAGACCAGACACCTCCACGGCGCAACAAATGATGAGAACGGCTGAAATGAAAATAATAAGAAGCATCCACGGAATAACATTACACTACAGAATCAGAAGTGAGGACCTTCGACAACAGAGTGGGATCCAAGATGTAGAAAAGTGGGTAAGATAACGAAGGAAATACTGGAGTGAGCACATAAGTAGAATGGATGACAACAGACTTGTAAAAATTGCGAAACTAAATAACCCTGTCGGAAAACGATCACAAGGCAGACCACCGAAGCGCTGGAAGGAATGCTGGACATCTACATCCGAAGAGGCATAAGAAGGTTTAAAACAGGCAGTAGCCTACCTAAATATGGTTATTCATATTAGAAAGACAGAATAAGAAGAAGAAGAAGCATTTCAGTGTACACACACACACTTACCTGTACAACCAGCACTGCTCTTGAAAAGCACCACAAAGGTTACTTAAAAAACGAACTTACCTGAAACAAAAAGGAATACAATCACAATTACGTTTAAAAAAAATTGAGAGGCGAGGGTGGGAGTATATGAATTTGGCAGAAATTAATAATCGAAAAGGTTCCCGAATTTCTCTTAAGAGCAAAACTACAGAATCACAATAATTTAAATTTAAAGACCTTAAATGCATCAATTGAGATTATAACTCCTTAGTCTGTTTTTTATTCATGTACTTGTACTAGTATTTATGTACTTATATTACTCCCACATGCACTACAGAAGGGAAGCCGTGAATCGAAGCACACGATTATTGAGAAATAGGGTCGGAATGTATATATATATATGTAGCAATAATTTGTAATGTATGAACTTTTTGAGATGTTTTTGTAAAATTTACTATTGCATTAAATTTATTAATAACATATTTGTGTGCAACTGAGATATATACTTTCACTTTCTACTGCTGGAGTGCAGTGCGCGTATCGAAATAGGATGAGTCGGAAGGAACAAGCCAAATTCCAGTAGTGTATTATACGCATCAAAATAATGTAAAAAATCCCAAATGTTGTTATCCAATTTTTATTTGTTTTCAAGTTATAGCATATTAAAGAACAATTTTTTATGGAGAACTTTACTGAGTTTTTGTAAAAAAAATCGATGGTTTTATTAATGTTTTATTAATTTAAGACTTTAATAATTTGAAAACAATCGAGAAATGTAAAGGCTAATATGAAAATGTGGGAATTTTCTTTATGACGGTACAACTTGAAAACAAATAAGAATCGGATAACAACATTTTAGTTTTTTAAACATTATTTTTAGGCGTAGAAAATTTGGCGCGTTCCTTCCGACTCACCCTGTATAAACATCGACTGCCAGCAACCTCCACTTTTCTCATAGAAGCAATGTATAAGGAATCAGCCAACATCGAATCTATTTCAAGAGTCGAACTTTGAGTGTTGGGTCTGGCGGGGTTAGAAGAACTATCATTTTTATGTTGGCTTACAACGTGAAGTTGGCGTTGGCAGTCCATGTTTATATAGTCAAACGTTAAAATGAATGACGTCTTTGAATAAAAATTAGAGAAATAAATATACTCCTACAACATAATTAAAATTTTTACATTATTTAGAATACTTCTATCTATTTTCAAAAAAATTAAAGCATATTATGTGCATATATTGTAACTTTGGGTGCATATACTCAACAAAATTTATGCATATATATGCGCATATTTTCGTACATTTAAGTGCATATAATTATCAGCTTTAGTTATAATCACCGTCGGAAATGCTGAGCCGAAAAACTACACTCACAGATCAAATTATTTACTTTTACAGCACTATCGTCAATACATGTACGCACTTAGCATTAGCACACTATCTGTTATTGCTTATGTTTCTTCCAATAGTAATTACATACCTTTTTAGGTTTTTTTTTCACGAAATTTAGTCGTTTATTAACTGATTTAACCTTTGCCACAAATCGTGAAGAAAAAGAAAATACCACACAAGTTTAAACAAGGTGATTTTAAGCACAGAAACAAATCTATGGCTGACAACGAACAAACACAAGAGAGAGCACCTAATAAAAATAGCTATTTGTGCTGTAAAAAATTAAAATATATAAAAACCAGAAACGTTGAACCTGCTACTAAATAAATGTTGAACATAACAAAGCAACGACATGCATCTATTGTACATTATAAATTTATTGGCATAAAAATGCTGTAGAGGGGACCCTTAGCTATTAAATTAACATTATGGTGGATAAACTACCGTTCCGGCCAATGATTTCAAAATTGGGTATTAAATAATTCTAAGGGGCAACGCCCTTCTTTAAAATTAAGGAGGGAACGTCTGGCTACTATACAAGCATTAATTATTCAAAGCAGCAAACTAATCGCGTGCTGTGCTTTTGAAAAGGAATTCAAGGAGGAATATGACGAAGAGTGGTAATACATACAGATGCCGAAATTACAATTTTTAACGGGTCAATTTTAGCGCGTATATTTTATTTTATTTATTTAACACTGAGGGCCTACGACATTGTGGATAATAAACCTCTATACACTAAGTAGCCAATTCAAAACTCGACAGATAATGTTCAAGAGCTCACCCTACGATAGATGCACTACAATACAATTTGATACACAGATGAAGGATGCAACCTTGTACTTGCTCTTGCTCGATTCTCAACTAAACACATCGGCGAAAAACTACGATATGATGCTTTATCTATTACTTTCAGTATAGAGGGGCGCCTTCCAGTCACAGAGAACGTGGGAACTTGCCGGTTCACGTATTCACTTTATGAAACTCCTTGATTTAAGTAAATAAATATGAAAAAATAGCATCTTCCGATTTGAATATGCGTTGAACTTTCTTGTTTACAGCGCTATAAGGTTTGCCGCAATAATTTCTACGAACAAAGAAGTTATAAGATTTAATCGCTTTGTATATACAAGGTGTTTGAAAAATGTCTGCCAAAATTTCTAGGACGTATAGTACATCAAAAGTAAGTGTAGTTTACTCTATAAAACTATTTCCGAAAATGCACTCCCAAGGAGCTACAGCCCCTAGAAGACTTTCAAAAATGGTTTTTTAGCATTTTTTTAAAAACTGTTACAGGTAACTTAATGAAATTTGGCACAGGAGCGTAGTTTTTTGTGAGAAATATTACTAATTGGTTAGAATCTTCATATTTTATTTAGGGGAGTAACTTACAAGGGGACTGAAATGTTCAATTACCATATCCCTTATGTGCTTGGTTTTATCTAATACATTTATCAAAACTCTCAAAGCTTGATTATCTACATAAAAAAGGCATTCTTGTTAAAATGTTTTGTTTAAGTCATATCTAGGCCGACTCAAAAGATTTTCGAAGGCATTTTGGACAAGTAATTTCAAAGCTTGAAAAACACGTTAACATTCAACTGCAAATTACACGAAAACGGTCAACTTTAAAACATTTTAACAAGAATACCTTTTTTATGTAAGATAAATCAAGCTTTGAGATTTTTGATAAATGTATTAGATAAAACCACCCACAAAAAAGAGAGGGTAATTGAACCGTTCCAGCCCCCTTGTAAGTTACGCCCCTGAATAAAATATAATGATTGTAACAAAATTAGTAATATTTCTCATAAAAAAACTACGCCCTGTGCCAAATTTCATTAAGTTACCAGTAACAGTTTTGAAGAAAATGCTAAAAAAAACATTTTTGAGAGTGTTCTTCTAGGGGCTGTAGCTCCTTGGGAGTGCATTTTCGGAATTAGTTTTTATAGAGTAAACTACACTTATTTTTTGATGTACTATACGTCCTAGAAATTTTGGCAGACATTTTTGAAACACCTTGTATATACATATATTATTCAAGTCGCGTAACACAGAGAAAAGATTGAAGAGAAGAAAGTAAATGGCACTCTCAAACTAATTGTTTCTATTATGTTCAAACTCGATAATATAAAAATCTGGTGTGATACACTCACACAACTTCCTTTTACAGTGATCTTATAATTACCCAAAAATTTGATTTTTAATTTCTAAAGCATTTGTCAAAAATTTTCAAAAATTGCAAATTCTACAAAAACGGTACAAAATAGAGAGTTAGTTGAAGAGGACAATTTTTTTTCTAGAATTTCAAGCTGAATTAAAAAATGTAATAATATACCGGGTGTTGTATTTAAAATAGGAGTTAATAAAAAAAATAGAAAAGAAAACAAAACGAAAGCCATTTTAGAAATATTCAACTTGAAAATCACCTATCTCACATTAATACACATTAAAAATGTAATAAAAATATAAAGTTTGAAAAAAATCGTTGTAGACGTTTTTGAAAAAATCGAAAAAAATTGAAAAATCGCAAGAGTAAACACCTACTTCCGGTTATGCGATTTTCTTCAAAAGCTTGCTGTCTTATCTACATAGTACATAAAACTTATATATGAAGTTTTCAATGCCATACCTCTTTTCGTTTTTGAGATATTCTGTTCACAGACACACAGACAGACCAATGAAAAAAAATATGTTTTTTGGGATCAGGGGACTCTAAAACGTGAAGATCTGTTGAAAACTCAATTTCGAAATTTTGGGCTGAATCCAATACTTCCTTTATCGTAAAAGGATAAAAAACCGTGGAATTTAGGGGTATGAAAGGAAGATAATAAAAAGACTTGGAAACTACAGAGACAAACAAGGTGGCGATTTAGGTAAATAAAAATTCCACCAATTGCTTTATTACGCATAAGATATGTAAAACTACTGGAATTTTCCCTCGACTTTAGTTCTAAGTTAAATAATAAAGAAATTACACAGAAGATAAAGAAAATGAAAAAATTTAGCTCATAATACTGCACTTCTTTTCCAGTTTAAAACTTTCTCGAATTTGCTATGCTATACGAGATCCTCATTTATGCACTCTACATACAATGTGGAAATAAAGTAACGGATAAATTGATTAACTTTGTTAATATTAATATTTATGAAAAAATCTTGAAGGATATAGCGATTTTAATTGTAGGACATGCACTACAACCACCTCTATGTTGCTACGTCATTTCTTTTAAAAGTTATGTCATCGATTTTTTTTTAATGACAACCTGTATTTGTTATTATTGATTTTGGTAGTACTTTTTGTGTGCTTTCAATGATCTGAAAATCTGAAAATAATCGAGTAAAATGGTCTTCAAGTTTAAATATTAAAAACCAATGAAATTAGCAAAATAAATCTAGTTACCTACGTTTGACAGAAAGTCATTGACGGACCATTCGTTTTATTCAAATTAAAAAAAAACAATTGAAAAATACAACTAGAACTCCATTCAAAGTTAATCCGCTAGTAACTAGATTTATTTTGCTCATTTCATTGGTTTTTAATATTTAAACTTTAAAACCATTTTTCTCGATTTTTTTCAGATGTAACATATTGAACATTTTATATCATTGAAAACAACATAAAAAGTACTACCGAAATCAATAATATTAATAAATATAGGTTGTCATAAAAAAAGCCGTCATATCATGAAAAACAAATGATATATGAAACTGAAAATCAGCTGAAAATATTCCCTATGGTCAAAATCGCTACACCCCTTCGAGATTGGTTCATAAAAATGAATATCAACGAAGTTAATGAATTTATCCGTAATTTTATTTCCACACTGTATATATTGAATACATTATTATTATGATCTCTGAATTCTCTTTGGGACGTTCTACTATTCATAGCAAAATACCCAAATAAACAGCAAAAACTGAGTATATTTAGTTGTATTCAGTGGCGGTTGCTCCTTGCAGGTTTAGGGGCTCGAGCCTCTCAGTCGTCAACAGTCTATCTGCCATTAGAAAAAAAAATCCTATTCTATAATAAAAAAAATATGTTATCATCTATCCGACCGTTATCATATAACAAGTTTAAGTAATGAGATCAGGAGATCACTATTCAATACAGCTTAAAACATGTAAAACAATATTCAAGACGTATGGCAACAGAACATGAGCATATGCAACTGGTAGCTACTGTGGACTCTTCGAAACAAAGTTCCGAACTTGTATGGGAATTACGAGCGAAAACGTTATCAGAATCACAATATATTGTAATGATCTATTCTTTATAATGTAATATAATAAATAAAATTTGAGCGACCACTACAAAGCTCAGTTTGAATTTTATTGCTTCTCTCTCTGTGGTTAATTAAAAATATGATTATTTAATTATGCTTTACTGTAATAAAGGTATGTTGCTCTTTCTATATTTTATCCATTTGCCACTTATTAAAAACTTTTGCGTCAGCTAGCTATACGAGACTCGTATCTGCAGGGTTGGATTGTTACACTGTTGATGAATTTTACCGTTATATGGCAAATGCTCGATTCTGACGAATGACAGATAACCACAAAATATTTAACTCCAAGCAAAGCTGTTCAAAACAGAAAATTCACCGTATTTTGATAAAAAATAATAACCAACAATCAACCAGTTCACCACAGGTAAATTATAACAATGCTTTTATAGGTAGTAATCACGTAGTTTGGATAACCTGGAATTTGTTTTTCAAGTGCAAAAGGACGCCAATTCGCATTTGTTTTTCTTCAAGGAACACCGATCTCGTTTCGGCTTCCGCAAAAGAAATCCAAGCTCGTATTTGCTTCCTGGAAAGGTCCGTGCTGCTGTTACCTGCTTATAGATCCCGAATAAGGCCTTCTCTAGGTGCTGCACTTTGCTGTCCGCTTCCCGCAGCTCCACAACTTGTAGTTGTACCCAAAATGGGTATTTAAACGGGTATTTATAGCCTCATTTACAAATAGTATAAAACTAATCTAACCAGTATAATTGATTGGTAAGTGAGGGTGCTCCATTCGAATTTTATAAAAATGTAGAATAAAAAAATAGCTGGACTGGAGACAATTGCTTGTTGCCTAACTACCAAAGAAATTATTGCATTTTTCTATTTTGGTTACTCTTATGGCAAATAGTATTTGAACCTTTTCCAACTAATGGAATTGCCATTTTCCGTACAATTTGCAACCTGTATATAACAGCAATAAGATAGCATGAATAAAAACAGAATTCATTGCTTGAAGAAGAAACAAATCAACATAGAAACAAATATTTGAGTAGACTTGACGCTCATTTTAATTATGGCATATGTCAACTAAATATGCTTACCATAATAACTTTTTTGTATGGTTATCTCTTTCTTACTCAAGTATTATGTGCTTTTGTTCATGATATCTCATTGCTGTTATACAAAATTATGGTCCCATCGGTATACAACGTTGTTTATATCATTTTCTTTGCCTTATTAAGATTGTTTTTCGTTGGCCGCTTGTTAATTTCAATATTAATGAATTATTTTTCCTAAAAAAGGATGGATTAATAGATGTCATTAATACACTGTTTTTGATTAATACACTCTTTTTCATTAACTGTTTTTTTTAATGATGAATTAATAGAGCCATTAATACACTGTTTTTGATTAATACACTATTTTTCATTAATTAACTGTTTTTGTGATTTTGACGTTTTGATGATATTTTGCATGGAGGTTAGTTGTATTAATCAAATTAGAGTACTTAATATAATTATTTTATATTAATATTCACAACAAAATTAGTAATACTGCAATTTTACAAATTTTTTCACCACAAAACAAGATTTTGTGGTCAACGAAAAATTTTTGTAATCAACTCGTTTGTTAATGGGCGATTAATAATCTCAACTATTGAAGGCACTCACTCGCTATCGCTCGTTCGTGCTTTAAAGGACTTGTTGGTTAAATAACTATTTTTAATATGTATATAAGTATGTAGGTATTATTATTAATGTTCTCCAAGTTAATGTTAAGTTAATTTTTCAAAAATGGAAAAAAGTTGGAAAATAATATACAAACAATATAAATCATCCCAATCTCCGGAGTCAGAGCAATCACATTTTTTTTTTGTAAATTCTGACATGTGCAATTTATTGCTTATTGTTTATTTTCATTAATTTCGGCAGCCAATGTTTCTTCCCGATAAACTATTTATTGATCTGGGTGAATTCTTATTCAGTGTTAGTTTTAAATTATTTTACATAAAATATTCCAGTGCATTTATAGTAGTTTATTTATTAAGATAACATTATTATGTTAGTAAAAGTTTCCTAAATATAACAAATTTCATAAATACCCAGATTTTAGGTATTTACCTGAGGCAGGGGTAAATAGCCAGGTAAATACCATTTATATATACCCTACCCACTGGGTATTTACCCGACCCGCATCACTAACTGTACGTAGAGTTTTTTTACACCAGATACATTCTACACTCCAAAGTGAAAAAACTTATTTCACCATCTCCTTTTTCTGATAGTGCAGTCATATCCGATAGTGCAGTCAAAGGGTTTGTGAGCATTTAACTTTTTAAATTCCTCAAAAATGTGGTCCATGTTGACAATTCTTTGACCAAAAGGTTCCTTAACGTTTATTATGAGACTCGTTTCTACCAATACTTCTAATTCTGGAAAATCACGGTTTGACGAAGTAGACGATCTATAAAATTAATGTAGTTCATATTAGGTATATACAGGGTGTAATTCGACCGACAAACTTCTGGGGGTTGTAGAGGTCGTTAAAACATAAAAAAATATATACACTTTTTGTTTTAAATCCCTCCCCGCCGACTTGCACCCAAGAGGGGGGTTAAAATTAAGATTTTGTAATTTTACTGAAAACTGGAAAAGGACAGGCAAGTGAAAATTGGCAGATATGTTTTACCAATAACATACTTATTTACGCAATATTAAAAACAAGAACCAAAATAGTGTTATTTTATTTAATGAAGTTTTCAGCAACTTGGTTTGTTTTATTTACGCTACTAAGTTTTTTAATCTCTTATTCGTGTCAATTTACACGGTTAACGAAAAATACAACATTTAAGGTTTCCCTCAATTTTACTCAGCTTCTTCAGAAAAATATACATTTTTAAATTTATTTGTTTTAGGCACTTAATACCTTTGATCTTTGGCGAGAAAACATTTGAGATTTTTTTTTAAATATTTTTATAATAAAAATCTTCCGACATATTTTTTCATTCGTTAAAATCGTTTTACATTTTTACTCAATTTTTATTTATGTTGTCGTGATTTCTTCCAAATATATTTTTTATAAAAAAGGAATCTACTTCCGGTTATCAACTGCAATATCCGTTCTTAAGTCTTTTGAATCCGTTTTGAATAAAATCACAACGATGTTTGTGTCTGCCTGTCTAGACGCTACAGGTTGCAACCTTTGAGATATTGAATTCAAATTTTGTATATGACAACTTGTCAACCTGTGGAGTTCCATCCAAGTTTTCTTTACATTACCACAGCACCGCCAGAAATGTCACCTTTTTTAAGTCAAGCATGCATGTTGTGACTTTAGATTTTTTAACAAAACGATAGAGACTGTCAGTCTGAACGCTTTTGTAGGATAATTTTTTATCTATCCCCGAGCGGGTTATGATAAAAACTCACATTGATGATGTGGAATTAAAATTATCTCCTTGTTTTGATGTGGAGAGAATTGCTATGCCCTGTTCAGATGTGGTTTCAGTTTTTGGATTAGGTTCGATATTCTTTTCTACCTATAATAGTTATCTATAGAACTACAGGGCGTTTGCTCGAACCTTGCAGTAATAATTGGTAAGTTTTAAGAAACCTACTCACTCGAGTTGCTAACGGAAGCGTAAAATAGCATTTTCACAATAATATTGCACAATTACAACTTGTGGTCCACACCAACTAACGGTGTGCATTATCTTACCTCTGAACATACTGCAATCTTTGAGCGTACGTAGTATAAATAATTTATGTAGTATCAATCATGAGAGAATAACTTACCGTAGACTATGCTGTCGTACACGTATTTTTTCACTCTCTTCCTCAAATACATGTTTTAGTCAACTGTAGAAATGTCTTAACTCGAACCGATCACAAGAGGAAGATTGTTGATACAGTGTAACTCTTTATATTTTCAAATTTTTAAATTTGTGTTCTACCCGCGAGGCCAAGTGGGGGTTCGTGAGTGACAAATGAAACAAATTTTACAATTCTCCCAAAGAAACGGATGTAGTTCCCACAGGTGCTGTGCAGATAACTTCGCCAAAGTTTTATGACACCGCTATTGCACTTTAGGGATCAAGTTGTAAACTACAGGTAAATGCTTCAATAGCATCAAACGTGTTTCTGAATAATTTTAGAATGCAGCTGTGACCGCAAAGCGTGAGAATTAGTGCAGAAATATTTACACATTGAAAAAATTTTGGTAAACTTATGGAGTTAAATTCATACCAAATTAGAGCTTTAATTCCTAGTATGAAAAATGCGTTACTGATTCTATGAAATACTTTAGTTGTGAATTATTCTTAAGACCATTTTTGTAGAAGCTTTTATTCCTAAAGAATTAACCACTTACATTTAAAACAAAAAATAAGTCGGGCGCATGGTTTAATATAAAATTTACATATATGCACTAATTTATGGTGAATTGTTGCTAGTCCACTTATTATGATTCTGCAATAGAAATCCTAACCTGCTAACCCTGAATTTGATGAAACTGACAACTGGTGTGTCAGTTTTACCAACCCTTTTTTTTCAATATATCATTAAATCTTGGTAGCCATGAAAAAATGATCCACATTTTTTCGCTGTTTGCTCTACTCTTACTAAAGAATTATACAGGTACACTATATTTGGGTACAGTGACTTTATATGAGACAGTGGTGACAATAGAGTGTATTCTTTTTTATTGGTTGCTCGAATCGCGTGATATCGGCCGCAACTAAGAGGCAAACATTCTTTATGCTTTTGTTTGTTCATACCAAATTCGAGGTTAGCAGGTTAGGTTTTGCGACAGTTTTGTGTCAAATTCGAGGTTAGCAGGTTAGATTTTGTTTCAGTTTGTGTCAAAACTGACGCAAAACCTAACCTGATAAGCTCGAATTTGACATAGACATAGACAGTGCCACCAACATTATTTTATACGTTGTATAACCATGACCCATTCAAAAACGTTCAATTTATTAAAGCTAGTAGGCTATATGCAGCCATTTTGAGGCAAATTATACCTATTGTCGCTACTGTATCTATCAAGCCACTGTATATTTGGGACAACCCTCGTCGTAGGTAGGCGTGCCCAGAAGTTTTTGATCAATTTTTATACCCCAGGATTTGCAGAATTCCTGTACAATAGTTATTTACTATACAAGTAACGCACTCGTTTGTAACTTACACACACGTATACTAATGATGCATTATCACAGATGTATTTCACAAAATGTTATCTACAACTGCCCACAATTTAGAAAAGTGCAGTAAGAAAAATGTCATATTTGTCATTTTCAAAAATATTTTAGTAGGCAAATGTCATTTCGTCATTCATTTTACACTATTTCCATTAGGTAATGAAGCAATTACACCACTAGTAGTGCAATGTAAGTTCATTAGACCACTGGAAGTTCATTACACCACTAGTGATGTAATGAGCTTCATTACATAACGGAAATAGTGTCAAATGAATGACGTAATAAGTTACTTATCCCATTGGAGTAGATAAGAGTTATTTACTATACAAGTAGGATAATAGCATCATTAAAATACGTGTGTGTAAGTTACAAACGAGTTATGTAAGCACACAAGTATATTAATAATACATTATGTATTGTACAAAATTGTATCTATAACTGCCCAAAATTGAGATAATGTACTGTTATTTTCAATATATTTTAGTAGGCAAATGTCATGCATTAACACTATTTCAGTTAGGTAATGAATTTGAGTTACGCAATAAGCCTCACTACGTAACGCAAATGGATCTGATTTCATTACCTGAGTTAGATAATGGCTTTCATTAAGCGGATGCGGATGGAGGAGAATTGAAAAAAAAATAATTATTTTGATTTAAATCAAACGTTTATATATTTTTATTATTTTTTCTCTATTTATGTCAGTTTATGAAAATACCCGTGTATACAGTATTACCAACGCCTATAAATTTAAATCCCTATTAAGGTATTTAAAAATTCCTATTATTTTCCTATGTACCAAAATGGACGGGTTTTTCTATATCCCACCACTTCTACCACTAACATTTTTAATGTGATTGAAAAAACAAGCAAAGTGCATTAGTTTTCTCTTATTATGTATTTTACAATTGTTATCTTTCACTACATCTGTATAGTTGTATTATCTATTTCAGTTAAAGTATTTTTAGCATTTAGTAATATTATAGGTAGAACATATTGTTACTGTTTATGGTGGTTTTCTTTTTGTTAACTTGACAAAATATAAAAACTATGATTTAAGTCACTGATTTTTTTTACCTAAATAATTTTAATTGCGATTTATATTAAATGATTTAAATCTGCTCAATCCTGGGACTTAAGCCACTTGAAATGGGTCTTGGTATCCCTTGCCTCTAGTGTTTATTTTCATACTTAGAAAATATAACCAACTTGTATTTTCTGTTTTTCTATTATTGTAAAATAGATTTAACAAGTGTATTTAATACATATAATGAAATGTTCGTGGAGCCGGTGCTGTGCTGTGCTGTATAGTAAATGAGGTGATTTCGTGCCGAAGCCGGACATCTCGGAACCGCCATCTCGGCGCGGGGCCAGCTCGGCGACGGAGCAACTCGGCGCGGAGCCATCTCGGCGCTAGCCAACTCGCCGAATTCAAATTCGCAAACTGCAGTGTGCACTACGTAAGAAAATTATTATAAACAAATAATAAATAAAGTGATCGCCAATAAGCTGGCATCAAATGAAAAAAAAAATATTTAGAATTTCTTGGAAAATCAAACACTGACGACCAGAGGTAGTTGCGAAGTGATTACAAATGGGCCAAACAAAAGTGGTCACGTGACTTCCGTTATCAGTAAAATTTTACATTTTTAAAAAATAATTACGAAAACATGCATTTACTAGTCAAGATAGAGGACACATTTTAAGAAAAAAAGTTTTCTGGCCTTGAAATTGTTCAGTCAGCTAAAACTAATACACAATAAAAAATCTCATTCGAATCTTGCTTAATTTCTGAAAAATAGCACTCTTTGGATTACACAATTTCGAAAAACACCATTCTCTAACTAAGTAAAGTGCCTTTTTATGTGACAAATATTTCTTTAATGTTTATTTTCAAATCAAAGAAGTTTACTTTTAACCAACGTTTTTTATTATGAAATATAAAACTGTCAAAAATATTTGTTTTTCCATAGCAGTCTTTGTTAAAAGTAATTTTTTTTTGATATGGGACCTAGACATAAAAGAAAATGTGAGAGATCAAATTTGGCCGAGGATTTTGAAATTTGGTATAGGAGCCTAGATGTTGGTTCTAAACAACTTCTCTTAATAACTTTTCGTCGTATTTGCTACATAAAAGGCACGCTACTCTACAGTAATATAGGTTTTTTGAAAATTTCCAAGGCATACGTGATTTTTCAAAACTAAAATGCTGTTATAAATTCGCCTTTAACCAAGCAGGGTGAACCACAAAAAATGAAAATTTTAATCGAGAATTTTTTACCTTTTATATGAGCCGTTTCACCTATCCGGGGACACACTGTATATACATGGTGATTTTTAAGTTGATTCTTTCCTTTTACCAGGATATAAAGCTAAAAAAAGTAGGCTTTTTTTCCTTTACCACTTTTGCGAAATATCAAAACTAACGGAGGTACAAGGTGTTAAAGTTTCAAATTAAGAACTAAAATTACTTAACGAAAATTAAACTAAACTTAATCTAATTTAAATGATATGTTCAAAATTATCAGCATTCGGTTCTACACACACGTTCCGCGTATAAGAGCGATGTGGCAGCGGCATTTTGACGACACTCCCAGTAAATAATAATCATTAATTATTTTCATAAACATGATCCATTATTGTAGCAATAATATTAAGAAAATTTCAATGGAAAACTAGTTAACAGGTCATTTCTTGACAACAGAGATAAACAAAAACAACTTGTCCAGCCGCCTTTACGCCAATGTTTAGTTTTTGATTTGAATATTTAACACCTTGTACCTCTGTTAGTTTTTATATTTCGCAAAAAGTGGTAAATGAAAAAAAGTTACTTTTTTTAGCTTTATATCCCGGTAAAATTAAAGAATCAACTTAAAAATCACCCTGTATACAGGGTGTCCGGAAAATACGTGTACAACGGAAGACCACAAGTTTATTTTCCCAAAATATGATGATTTAACTCAACTTACCTATATACAAAGTTGCTTAGTTTAGCCGCTAGAGGGCTTTAACAATGATTAACTTTTTTAAACGTTTCAACCCCCTGTATAATCACTACATTTTTTTTCTAAATAGTTATTTGCTATTTCCTCTCTTACAATATTTTAGTTGGGTGAACGGTTTAGCCACAAAAAATATTTTCTAAATCCCTATAGGCCTAGTGTTAAGTTACAATTACTGATTCAGGCTTGCAGAAATTTAGAAAAAAAAATTCTTGGCTAAACCGTTTACCCAACTAAAATTATGTAAGAGAGGAAATAGCTTCTAAGTTAAAGATAGCTATTCACAAAAAAACATTGGTAGTGATTATACAGGGGGTTACAAAAATAAGGATGGATAATTTATTGTGACAACGTTTTTAAACACTCTATCAAAGATTTTTCGACTTGAAAACAATTTAAAAAAGCTAATCATTTTTGAAGACCTCTATCGGCTAAACTAAGCAACTTTGTATATAGGTAAGTTGAGTTAAATCATCATATTTTGGGCCAAGGAACTTGTGGTCTTCTATTGTACACGTATTTTCCGGACACCCGTATACAGTGTGTCCGGATAGGTGAAACGACTTGTAAAAGGTAAAAAATCTAGATTTAAATTTTCATTTTTTGGGGTTTAACCCTGCTTAGTTAAAGGCGAATTTCTAACAGCATTTCAGTTTTGAAAAATCAAGTATGCCTTGGAAATTTTCAAAAAACCTATTTTACTGTAGAGTAGCGTGCCTTTTATGTAGCAAATACGACAAAAGGATATTAAAAAAAGTTGTTTAGAATCAACATCTAGGCTCCTATGACAAATTTCAAAATCCTCGGCCAAATTTGATCTCTCACATTTTCTTTTATGTTTAGGTCCCATATCAAAAAAGTTTACTTTTAACAAAGACTGCTTTTCATAATAAAAAAACTTTGTTAAAAATAAAATTCTTTGATTTGGGGAATAAACATTAAAGAAATATTTGTCACATAAAAGGCACATTACTTAGTTAGAAAATGGCGTTTTTCGAAATTGTGTAAATCCAAAAGCCATTTTTCGGAAATTAAGCAAGATTTCAATGAGATTTTTTATTGTGTATTAGTTTTAGCTGACTGAACAATCTCAAGGCCAGAAAACTTTTTTTCGTAAAATGTGTCTTTATCTTGACTAGTAAATGCATGTCATAATTATTTTAAAAAATGTAAATTTTACTGATAATGGAAGTCACATGACAACTTTTGCTTGGCCCAATTGTAATCACTTTGCTACCGCCTCTGGTTGTCAGTGTTTCATTTTCCAAGAAATTCTAAATATTTTTTTTCATTTTTTGCCAGCTATTTGGCGATCACTATTTATTATTCGTTTATAATAATTTTCTTACGTAGTGCACACTGTAGTTTGCGAATTTGAATTCGGCGCCGGGATGCCTTGCGCCGAGTTGGCTGGCGCCGAGATGGCTCCGCGCCGAGTTGTCCCAGCGCCGAGCTGGCCTCGCGCCGAGATGGCGGCGCCGAGATGTCCTAGACCCATTTCGTGCATGCAGCGATAAACGCATGTCTAAGCCTGCTCGCGGGAGGAACGAGGTATTTCAGGTTCAATCAGTGTTGATAGGTCTAGTGAAACTTCGCTAGATCTAGTTTTTTTTCAATTTAGCGATTAAGTAAAAACATCAAAATACCCATTTCTAGCAATTTTTTCTCAGTTGGCATGCAACGTTATTTTTAAAATTGTATGTACCTTTTTCACCTACATATTGAATTTTCTGGAAATTTTTTCGTGATCAACTTAATATTTCAATTTTGTTACCCTTTAGCGGTATATTCAACCTTAGTAGCAGGCCAGTTTCAGCAAAAGCGCCCATGCTGGCGACTCCAGACGGCGCATTGTGCAAGATCGACTTCAAGCAAATCTGAAATAAATAGAAGCGACGAGAAGCATGCAATAAATAATTGCTGCATACCAGTAAAATTGCGGCAAGCACAGAGTTTATATTTTAAGTGCGTATTATTCACCGTGTACGAGGTGAGCAATCAAATTTGCGAAGCAATCGTAGGCGTCCATGTTGGAGACGCAACTTCAGTTCTTGATGGGCCTGCCAGCAAACAGGAATTCCCCAGCATTGGATGTGGTAGCTTCCCACGCATCACGCCATTTAAAGCTTTGATAACGCGATCTAGTGCGACTTCAAGGATCGGAAGGTAATTCGATATCGAAAAGCTTTGTACTTTAATGCAAAGAGGTTTTCATTCAGTTGTGAGCTGTTCTATAAGCGCCAAAATGTGCTCATAGACGAATACGTGTGTAGATCACGATCGATTTTATTACGGTCAGCTTTAAGACAGAATCTCTTAAGATATTTTAGATTTTGCGTGTTAAAACACGATTATTCCCACATTATTTCAAAATGACTAACCATTCTAGAAGTTAATCTTATTTTGTCTTATTTGTTTAAATTTATTGTGTTTTAGAGTCAATATATTTATGTAAACAAATTGGCTTTTTTGTGCATCGTGGTGGACCAGCTTTCTATTTTGGCAAATACTGACACTTCGTAACCACGAACTGGGTATAATTTTAAAGTTCCATGTTAATTGAGCTAGCTAAACGGAAACACGGCAATTAATTATTCAAATATTAAAGCGTACGAGACGTATTAATATAAATTAAAGTTACAAAGTGAAGGGCTTCCTCGTGCACTGTTACAAAGTGCCCATCTCTCTGTTACATCGCATATATTGTTTTCACGCTATTACAAGTACGCCGGCTGTCATATTCGCACTTAATTATTTACGATTCGTTCGGAAATGTTCCTTTACTACAGTCTTTCTACAGCTCTCAGCATCTCTTCCGACACAGATTATTGATAATCTTCTGTTTTTTAAACTTCTAAAGTTTTCGTATATATACAGGGTGTTCGTAAATATCATGTACATACGGAAGAAGGTTATTCTTTGGCTTATTTCATGACTAAATATTCATATAAACATAAGTTCGCAAACGCTTCGTTGTCGATCTATAGGGTGTTGAAATTTCAAGATTTTTTAGTTTTTTCTTTATAGCTCCTGTAGTTTCTGAGAGATTTAGCTCAAACTTGGTATACGGGTTACGCTGTAGGGCTTATATCATTGGGCATGGTTGTGACATTCCACAGGGAAATATTTTTTCTGGGGTCATGGTCCCATTTCTCCCCCTGAACTTTTTTGCGATGCGCCGCTGGTCGATTCTAAAATACAAAATGAGTTTTCTGTTTTGTTTAAAATATTTTTGTTCTCCTTTAGTTTTTTCGTATCTACAAGCGTTATCGAAAAAACATTAAAAACGATTTTCTGTAATTCGCTAGACCAAATAATTTTTTTTAATGGTCTAGTAGACTGGCTTTATTTGGATAATCTCTTGTTTCCATTAATTTTTACAGTTTAGTCGGCACTACCTGTTAAAAATTAAAGCTGGGATGAACCGCTTTTTGTAGCAATGATTTATTACAATACAAAAAACCAAAATAATAATCATAACAGCGAAGCTACGTTACGATTGTTGAAAGTGACCTCCTACATGCCTCCGCTCTTCTTCTCATTGATGCCCGTACTCTATCGAATACCGCCGGAGTATTTCTTACGGTTTCAAATGCATCTAATATTCGATTTCGTAAGTCATGAACGGTATTCACTGGTGTTGTATACACTAGAGCGTTGAGATCTCCCCATAGGAAAAAAATCTAGGCTATTTAGGTCAGGGGACCTAGGGCGCCAAGGCTGAAGTTCACCCCATCCCATCTACTTGTTCTCATACACTTCAGTTAAATACTACCCAGCCAAAATAGAAAAATGTGCTGGGGCGCCAATGTGGTATATACATTTGATTTCTTAGCAAAAGAGGTTAAGTCTTCGAGTAATATAGGCAGTTCGTGTTGCAAAAAATGCCTTTATGAGTGACCAGTAAGTCGACCAGGCAAAAAGAAAGGACCATTCAAATGATTCTTCTTAACGTGGAATTTCGGCTTAGACCGCATAGTATTTGTATATGAACACCCAGCATTTTCTGGCGTAATGTGCCTTGCACCTTATGAAGTCGAGCAAAAACCGGCGCGATGGTTATGCTCTTATGCTTATGCTCGTTCGGGTATCTTGAGAACGAGGATACTTAGGCAGATTTGGCCGTTTTGCTGTTTGTGCATCCATATTCACTACCGTTTCGCAAGACTTTGCAGCTTGCATCATCAGAGTGAAAGTCACACTAAGAATCGAAGGTCGGTGTGGAGCTATTTATAGTCTTCCGTGCCAGGCGCGCGGAGTGGCGCAACGCTGGTTGGTCATCCGAGTGCAACGTAATCCGTGGGGCGTGGCCGTATGACGCACAGTGGTTGAAATGCTTTAGATCGTGTATCACAGGGGTTCACGTTTTACTAAGCTTAAAGGTTAAAGCCATCTTCCCTGTTGATATTATTTGGATGTTTTTCTATTTCTATGGCTTCACGTATCACTCGCGGGAGGTAGTGAGGTATTCTGGCAATTACTCTTGCGTGCTCAAATTCTATAGTGTGCCCATTTGTAAACGTATGCTCAGCTATGGCTGATTTTGTGATGCGTTTGTGTTAGCTATCGCCTTTATGTTCTTGGTTTTAGATCAACTGAACGACCAGTCTGTCCAATGTAACTCGAGCCGCAAGAACAAGGAATGCGATATACGCCAGCGGTTTTTAAACTTGGATTCTTGTCTTTTACCGATCTGAAGCCGTTACCCAAAGTTTCCGTGCTCGTGAACACAGGACATAGAAACATAGGACGTGTCCTGCAACGATGCAACATCAAAACTGTGTTCACGAGCAAGGAAACTTTGGGTAACGGTAACAGCTTACAATTTACAACTTAAACCTTTAATTTATAAACATATGCAGATAATAGTTACGATTTCAAATGCGAACTGTCAAAGTTAATGGAAACAAGAAATTATCTAAATAAAGCCAGAGCCCACTAAACAATTTTAAAAAATTTAATTTCGTCTAGCGAATTACAGAAAATAGTTTTTTTCTCGATAACGGTTGCAGATACGAAAAAACTACAAGAGAATAAAACGATTCTAAACGAAACAGAAAACTCATTTTGTATTTTAGAATCTACTAGTGGCGCACCGCAAAAAAGTTCAGGGGGAGAAAAGGGTGCATAACCCCTGAAAAAATATCACCCTGTAGATTCTCACAACCACTTGGCCATGTCCAATGATGTAAGCCATACAGCGTAACCTGTATACCAAATTTGAGCTAAATGCCTCAAAAACTACAGGAGCTATAAAGAAAAAACTAAAACCATCTTGTAGATCGGTAACGAAGTGTTTGCGGAGCTATGTTGATATGAATTTTTAGTCATGAAATAAGTCAAAGAATTACCTCCTTCCGTATGCACATGATATTTGGGAACACCCTGTATATACTATCACGAATACCTCTAAAATGCAAAGGACGTTTTCACAAATGAAAAAATTTAATTAAAAAATTGTTTCTTTGTCAAAATAGTACACGCTTTTCTGTCAAGCTCGAAAGATGAAAACAAGTTATGTAGTAAGCATATGCCAGTTAAATTAGTCATTGTCATCAGTCCTAA
This sequence comes from Agriotes lineatus, assembly GCA_940337035.1. Taxonomy (NCBI): domain Eukaryota; kingdom Metazoa; phylum Arthropoda; class Insecta; order Coleoptera; family Elateridae; genus Agriotes; species Agriotes lineatus. The sequence continues at coordinate 163,395 of CALNHX010001733.1, read as the reverse complement.
TATCACAAGTGCCATTTACAAAAAAAACTTCAAAATGTGACCACACGATTTTTGCTTGATTTGTCAATTGTAGATGAACTGTGGCATTTTCGCTGTTTTATGAAATATATCTAAATATTAAAGATTAGAAGAAATTTGGCAACGTTTTTGGGACAAAAATGATTGCCGAAAACAGTTTTTACACAGCTTTTATTGTTTAAGCGATACCCATCTCCAATCATCCATATCTTCATTATTTACAAAAGTATTTGAAACTGCAATATTACTAAGGCACTTTTTTAGTAGATTTCATTTATCTTTTATAAATATTGATAACCAAATTTGCTTCTTAAAACATACCGTATAGTATAACATATATCATGCGTTCTTTTTAAAAGTATACATAGGGGATACTCGTATGTATACTAAAAAGAAAAATTTCCTTATTTTTTATTGTTTTCCCCTATATGTCGGCAACCAGTTATACTGCAAACTTCAATTTTAAGAGTTTTAATTTAAAACAAATAGCATGCCGTGGCAAAAATAAGGATATTTTTCTTTTCAGTATACATACGAGTACTATGGCCTTTTATTTTTGTAGATGTTCCCTTTCTTTATGCCGGCTGTTTGTTAGAAAGCTAAGATAAGAAAAACAAAACCTAAACAAATATAAACATCTGTGAAGCCGGAACGTGAGATTTTATTTTGTGCCACAGACACACAGAAAGGAAAATTATATTATAGATATAGAAATTAAAAAACCGCAGTTTGTCGTAACACACTTAAAATTATTTGGTTTAACTGATCATTGTATGCAGGGTAATTCTAAGCATTGTCATTAATTTTAATAGTAGTTACAGGACATCAAACAAAACAACTTTGCATAATAAACTATACGTCAAAAATTAATACTAATTCCACAAAAAAATAAAACATTTACTTACTTAAACTGATTGTCGGTCATTGCAATGAACTTCTATCAACAAAGTTCGCATATGTGGTTGCGATAAGATCGAATTTTAATAAAATGCAATAGCAAAAAAAAAGTTGTTTGGTTATTTAAATCGCATTTCGTGCATTAGGTGAATGTACTCTTACTAATTTAGCCAATGGTTCTACAAAGTCTGCACCAGCCATAATACGATTTTTTCATAAGTGATTAATTTTTAGTGCAATACACTTCTATTTAATTTTATGACCATACTTATAAATCCTCTGTACACACAATAAAGTTCAAATTGACATTTTACATTACACAATGGTCATAATAGAAACCAGCCATAGCATGTTTAGTGGAAACGCATGTAAACAACAGTGCGGGACCAAATTTACAAACTATTGAAGGATATAAATTTGAAAATTGCTTGACCAGTAACAAAAGAATTGGAGGTGTTTCAGACAGTATTTGTAAAATCGGATTACCTTACAAAGTTAAACACAATCTAAATTTAGATGAATATTTGTGGCTACTTATTATATAAATTAATACAGACAGGGAAAAGTTTCTTATAACCACATTGTATCGTCCACCACAGACAGAAGGTTCATTATTCTGGGATTATTTTGATTACTCAACACTATAATGAACGAACCAATGAAAATTGTTCAATTTGTCAGAAACGGCCAATCAAAATTGACTGTCTTTGAAAATACCTAATGTCGCAGTGTTTTCACGCGATCCCTATTGGTTTCAATGATTTCAATTTAGTGAGCAGCCTTTGACTGACATTTCACCAAAACGTCAAAGTGAAGTTTGCAAATCAGCGTCGTTCTAAAAACTCATAATAATTGTGTTGGAAGCTCCAGTATTGAATTAATACTGGAAAACTTTAAAAATGTGTGCTGTCGAACACGGTAAAAGTCATCTACCCATATTCAGTCCTGGGCAAGTTCTCAATACTTTTCTTTAAATTTGTACTCGAGTATAGGGATGTTCGATACACCGAAAGGTACCGCTACTATCGTATCGTATCGTATCGTATCGACTTACAAGTACCGGTCGGAGCAGTATCGTATACAAAAGTACCGGTACATGAAATACCGGTACACAATCGTTCCGGAATATTTTCTAAATTTATTTATGCCACACTTCGAGTCTTAGTATAGCAAATAGAAGTTTAGCAATAATAGTGGCGTAACAATCAAGAAATCAACAATTGAAAAATCAGTATTAGAAATGCATTTATTAAATAGTATACATATAAACGCTCAAAAACTTTAAAACTAACATAAATATAATAACTGAAATATTAAAAGTATACAGGGTGAGTTTATTTGAATGTTTAGCATGGGGATCTCGGAAAGTATTGGAGATAGAGAGACGGTTAAATGGGGAAAAAATTGCAGTTTTACGAGCTCAATTTAATGACCTTTTTGTTTTTTGGAAAAAATGCAAGCCTAACTAGATATTTCGCAAAAATATTTTTTTTCTAATTTCGTTCGGTGGCTATAGCTGTTATTATTAATTTTAGAAAAAATGTGTAAAGAAAAAAGTTGTAGACAATTATGTGGTCAATAACATAATCCAACAAAAATTTTTATTTAAGCTATAATTTTTGAGTTATGACACAAACTTGTGTGTTTTCTAATGGCAATCATAGTCAGCCATGACTTTATAAAAAAGGCAATTTTTCAAAGATTCCAACGATATACCACTTGATATAGTTATTTTTATAAATAAATAAATTATGGCCATTTTTCTCTTTTCGTTTTCGAACTGTTCTTAAATTTGTAGTTCCGTCTGAACTTTCAACTTCACACTGACACAGTCTGCATTTTCCTCCATAATCTGTCTTAATAAATACTTTCCAAACGTTACTGGTTGAAGGTGGCATATTTGTTTAAAAAACACAATATAAACCACAATTTCACTGAATAATAAAAGAAAACTGATAATAAAAACAGAACTGTTAATTAATTTACGGAACACCCACGGCGACCGCGATGGAGTGACGAGTGATACAATTGTGGCAATTGCATTATAGGCACAATTTTTTATAATCTCGGGTATAACATTTTTCTCGGAGATTTACCGAATTTCGCTGCGATATCCTAGTGAGAAGTTGCTGTTGCTGTTATAAATAGTTAAGCTGAATAATGAAGTTCTCTTTGGATATTTAATCATCACCATAAAATTTGTTGGGATACATGAGAGCTCCAGTTCACCAGAATTAGTCATTATTTTACAACTCATTAATTACAATTTTGCTGTACCAGTCGAAATCCGAAGCGTAATACGTACACAGATTAAACAGAAACATTTCGGCTCAGCAAAATCATTTTGTTTTGATTTTTGTTCTTGGGTTTGAAGAAGCTGAAAATGACTTATTGAAAGTTATATCTACGTGCGACCATTTTTAAGACTTCAAGAACTGTTAGTTCAATAAAAGTAATATTTGCACATGGCTTAGGTTTTTTGCCCTTGAAGAAAAAGGGCATATTTTGGACCTTTTCCCTTTGGTTTTTTAAAAATTTATAGTGTTAAAACTTTTTATATTAAAAATAAAAAATTTCATTATATAGTCAAGAGATGAATTATTTCTAGACAGGCGGCAAAAATCCAGGATCGGTCCTGCCGATCCGATACTGACCGAAAATAAATCGTATTGGATTGGATCGCTGACTGAAATACCGGTACAAAATATCGAGTATCGGAAGTCAAAGTACCGGTACTTCAAAATATCGGATCGTACCGCACATCCCTACTCCAGTACTGTAAGTACTCAGTTCAAAATACTCATGAGTACTTTTTTTATTAATACTCGTTACTCGTACTCGTGATAATTATCGCAAGTACTCGTAATAAGTACTCAATGTATTTAAGAGTATTTTTGCGAGTATGTGATTCCCCTAATTCGGACATTCAAAATCCAGATTCGTGATAAAAAGTTGAACTTTGGTCTTGGTATACAAATATGTACTTATTTTCTGCAACCGTCTTAAAAGTCATTACTTTTATATCAAAATCTGTCACTGAAGTTGACGTTTCTCTTGCTGATTAAAAAAGTAGATGCTGCTGGGCAACACCTTTAATTCCTAGGATTAAACGTACTTTTACTTCCTATAAATTAAAAGTAGGTTCTACTTGGTCGGCTATGGATCCAATTGTCGTATGCATTTTAAATGGCAAACATCAAAAGCAAACAATTATTAGTAGCTTTAAGCGTACTTATGCGAACGTTTTGTCCGTCCGTCCGTCTGTCTGTCTGTCTGTCTGTCTGTCTGTCTGTCTGTCTGTTTGGATCGCCTGTAACTTTCGAACGGCTACAGATATCGAAATTTTGAAAGGGGGCAAAGTTGTTGCTAAGGTCCCGAGCACCTTCATGCGCTATTTGGTTTTGGCGAAAGGTGGCGATTTTCCACTTTGCAAAATTTCCAAGCATTGTAGCACAGTGGCGGCCTGTCCCCTTGGCGCCATCTATAGAAGTTCGGTGGTCACGTTTTGAACTACACATTCTGGGTGCACTATAATTCCACTTGGCGCCATCTACAGAAGTTCGGTGGTCACGTTTTGAACTACACATTCTGGGTGCACTATAATACTTAATGTTTTCGCAGTGCTGAAGCTACTCTTGAGACCTGTACTTGAGCAGTTTATTTAAATTTTTGTATATTTTGTACTTTTTCTGGTTGCAGAAAAAATAGTATGTATTATTCGAATTAAATGTAGCTCTGTTTCTCCCGCATTTTTTGCGTTTGCTCGACTGTGCTGCGCCTCGCCTTGCAAGTACGAACATAATTGCGTATCAAACAAAGATCCACTTTTAATCATAATAAAACAATATACTATTATGTATATACCAAGGCACTGAAATTTAACTTTTTATGACGAATGTGGATTTAGTTGCAGAGACCCGTCGGACCAAGGCAAATAAACCACATGAGGGATAAAAAGAAGCTTTAGTGCCGAGGTACACATTATGTGTTAGGGATGAAATATTTGATGGTTTTGGGGTGCATTATTTTTAAGTTTTAATTACTACGTTTTGCCACGTCTGGAATGTTTTGAGCCCTGGAATGTAATATAATCTTGACGAATGTATTAGGCATTGATTCGCGGTCAGTTTTTCGGGGACCCAGACGCCACCTGCAACCAATGCACCGTATCAATGGGGCTCGGGTAGAAATGAAATTCAAAAATAAACAGAACGTTTGGGGTTGCGACAGAGGCGCGACGTTTGAGTGAAAGTGTGCTGTTTTGCGTAATTATTTCTTGGCGTAAGCGATTATATGCGAAATAAATAATTATATTGTGATAAGTTGCAATAAGGCGAGGCGAAGCTGCTAGCGTAGCTAGGCATATTATTAGGTAGTAAATTAATTTAGCTAGAGTAGAATGTACGGACTATCGTAGTTAGTTGAATGATGTTTGGTAGATTTTTGGCAATTACAGCAAATGATAAACGTCAGAGGTTCTTGCTTGTGCTAGCCGAGCACGAAGTCCGCACAGTGGTCCGTGGAAGCACGTAGTTCCGTAATGATAATAAGCCTGCGGAAGCACGTAGTTCCATTATGGACAGTAGCCTAGCAAGATTTACGGTAATTACTGTACTGTGAAAGATCAGTATTCTACGAGTTATTACCGACTCTGTACGGGTTGTAACAATAGTTAATCTAGTGGATTACTATTGGGCAGTATTAGCGAAAAGTACCGACAGCTTACTCAACCAGTGAAAGCGGCGATGAGGTGCCAAAAGGTCGAGGCTGGCGGATGTAAGGCCCAGCATTGCGATGCCACTGCCAAGAGTACGGAGCAGCCAGGGGGCGGCCACCCCCGGTGAGTACAATTATTATTATCGATGAGATTTACAGGGCAGTAAGTCTATGTTCTTTTACATTTAACTACCTCCGCCACTGGTCCAAGGAATGCTCGAACCTGCACTGTTTGCACGCCGTTGCCGCTTTGTGGTCATGGGTGAGTTGCATCCACCACCTTGACACATTTCAAAAGTAAGGGAAATTAAATTTTAATATAACACACATAAACTCCCGTCTAACATATGCTTTTTTTTAAATTGAGAAATAATGAAATTGACATTTTTAGCCAATAGGTTATGTTGACGGTTTTTGTCACCCATCGATTGTCCCGTCAAATACAACAAGTCGTAAAACAATGGATTACTTCACCTAATTTCTCGTATTTCAATGACGATTTTGCTATTCTTCACTGCCGATTAAAAAAAATCATTAAATATTGTTGAAATTTTGTTTGACATTCTTTTAAGCTTTTTTCAGTAATAATGTATTAAGGGCAAATGCTTTTGCCGGTAAAAATGTTTTACGAAAGTATTTTGTTTTGGCAATGTCACAAGACAAACTAACTTGATCAAATTCCCGAGCCGAAGGCGAGGGAATTTGTCAAAGTTAGTTTGTCGAGGGGCATTGCCAAAAAAACAACAAATCGTGAGTAAAACATTTGCCGAGCAAAATCATGAGCCCGTAATACATTTTGTGGACTATTTCCCAAATATCGGTTCATTTTGACATTTATACTGATGCGCAATGACAGTTTAAATGACGTTTCTTAAATACCACCTTGATTAAAGCAACATATTTGGTGGTTGCCGTGGATGCAAGTGGCAAAATAAAACTGACAAAATCCCAAGGGAAAATTTCGATTTTTTGCCACTACAAAAACACACGATTGGTTGAACTTTGAAAAAGCATGGCTTTTCATTGGATAATAAGAGATGTGGGAAATAGTCAAAGCAAAATAACAAATCAAACCTATTAGTTTTAGCTGTCACCTATCACTGTCAGGCGAAAGGCGAGGGAATTTGTCAAAGTTAGTTTGTCGAGGGGCATTGCCAAAAAAACAACAAATCGTGAGTAAAACATTTGCCGAGCAAAATCATGAGCCCGTAATACATTTTGTGGACTATTTCCCAAATATCGGTTCATTTTGACATTTATACTGATGCGCAATGACAGTTTAAATGACGTTTCTTAAATACCACCTTGATTAAAGCAACATATTTGGTGGTTGCCGTGGATGCAAGTGGCAAAATAAAACTGACAAAATCCCAAGGGAAAATTTCGATTTTTTGCCACTACAAAAACACACGATTGGTTGAACTTTGAAAAAGCATGGCTTTTCATTGGATAATAAGAGATGTGGGAAATAGTCAGAGCAAAATAACAAATCAAACCTATTAGTTTTAGCTGTCACCTATCACTGTCAGGCGAAAGTACTCGTGTGCTGTACTTGTTATATTTAGCCGAACGTTAGTGAGGCAAATAATTCAGCTAAGCCACATAAAGTCACTTTTACTCCGAATAACATATACTATTTTATCCGCAAACGTATTCAGGTAAATTTCAGGCGAGCACTGTACCCCTGCGCCAACCTCTGTTGTTCAGATAACGCGCAACTGTAATGATATATGAACATACTGAATCACCCGTGCTAATAGCACACGGCCACAGCAGCTGTCACACCATAACCCACAGCGACAGATGCTCCGATCCGCTGCTTAAAGGTTTATTTAAATTAAAACTTTTTCGTACTTTTTTGAAAATAAAAACCGGCCTACGAACTAATTCTAAAAATTAGCAAAATTTTAAGCCATCATACAATTTAATCGGTCCAGTATCTTCGGAGGAGATAGCGAACAAACATAGAAAGAAAGAAAGAGAGCAACCATTTTGTGTGCTTAGGCAGATAAAGTACGCAAAAGTCGCTATTTTGTCTGCTTAGGGCGAGTTGTTCAGTCATGGATTAACTGTAATCCCAGATTAGTTACTATGGGTACAATTGTCTCAATAATTGTATCCATAGGAGTTGACCCGGATTAAAAGTTAATCCATGACTGAACAACTCGCTCTTAGGCAGATAAAGTGACACTTTTACCTTGTCAATAAAGACAAATAAGTTGTCACTTTTGTGACGTTTGCGGCTAAACATTATTTAATAAATGCAATCAATTTAATCGATGAGGTTTAAACACATATTTTCGGAAAACGATATAAAATAGATGTTGCAAGGTATATTTGAGATCTATTAAATGCTGTAATTGTAATGTTTACGGCTAAGAAATATAAGAAGATGCTGCAGCCAGCGTTGTTACGTCTATTACACTTGTACAGATTTATTACATTGGGAGAGTACCTATTACTGTATTACAATAATTTTTTTCAAAGCAAAAGTGTAAGCTGTTGTAAATTAATACCATACAATGCAACAGATTCAGCAAATCTCACGAACCCAAATCTTTTCATTAGTTGGAATGGTGTCATACAGTTTATTTTTATTTGTTGATGATAGTATACAATGTCTTAATAACCATAACAAAAAGACCAATCTCAGATTTTGTGTATTCTGCAAGCTCACAATTCTTCAACCCTTCGTTAACTACGATGAAGATTTGTTTTATGAATTATTTACCCTAATTTTAATACTACATGTATACATATTACAGCTTTTAAGCAATCTGTTACGTTGTTAACCGTAAATTTAGTACGGAAAGCTGCTACTTCGTGGTTGCAGCGTAATATTGGAGAATCTATTAAGTGCGCAATTGCAATAAATCCCCCCAAGTACAATTAAGACTTGTAGACAGCTCACGTTTCGAGTTAATGTATTGATTAAGAACACTACTTTTGCTGACACAGGCATACTAAACGACACCACACAGCAAGTAAATAACGGTATGTTTTACCAATATATTTGGTACTCATATTTCCTACCAGAATGATAAGTGGAATTCCCCACACACGCCTCTGGTACCTATACATTTCACCCATAAATTGCGCCATTAACAGTTTCAAACATAAGCATTGGACAAAAAATTCCAGGGAATAAGATTTTTTTTATTATAAATTTAATACATCGAGGCACAAAAAAGTTACGAAGCTTTTGATATATGCGAAATGGTGTTGGTGGCATCCCAAAAAAAAACCCTTAATACCGAATTTTGTGCAGATTATGTTATTATTAAGATACATATTTAAGAATAATAAGAAAACAAACTTTGACGCCCTGTAAGTCGAAAACTATCAACTTTTGGACTAACGTAAGTTGGGATAGATCGCCATAAATTAGCCTCACGAATTTGTGCCAGCGTTTTGTATGAACCCTTTAGAGACACCCTGTACAGGGTGTTACGCAACTCCCACTAAAGCTTCAGGTGCAGGTTTCGGTAGAGTACTTGCCATCAGGGTTGACAGACGTTGCAAAAGTTTTTTCACCACACAAAGCTAACTGAAATTCACCACTTTTCTTGGCGGCTGCAAGTGCTGGTGAAGACGAGGATACCATTGAAAACAAAGTTTGTTTAAATATGTAATTTTTCATCTGATTCACATGTTTCTTGCTTTTCATGTGTTTTAACAATTCTGCTTTTTCAAACAATCCTGAGTACAAAATTTACAAAAAAAGTGTGTGACCCCCTTTTTACTTGGATGTAACCACAACTTAAATTGATCTTGTTGCTTCCCACTCACACTGATATTTATGAATAAATTTTCTTTTTTCATTTTTCTCTTTTTGTGTTTTATTATGTTCATATTCCGAACCTGATTTAGATCCGGAATCACTCATTTTTACATAGAATCTACAGAGTACAGAAATTCACTCACATCACAAAAACGCGAAACACCGGTTATGATCTTTAGAAGTGCGTACAGTAAGCAGTGAGTTAGTAGCCTATTTAATTTTAATATTATACGAAAGCTAGTGTTATATAAACTACAATTTGGTAGGATATTCCCTGAATTGGTGCATATCAGCAGTAAATAATCTCTCACCATTAACATTTAATTATTCACACCGTGCCGAAAGAATAAACAAACGTTGAATTGCATTCCATATAAACATCCTGACATATTATATTTCAGCAACCATTTTCAAAATAATGCTGCGATCGCATATTTGCAATATTGACCTTACTGTGTCGGAATACGAAAATTAAAAATGCTGGTATCAATATTCACCACTTTTCCCTATATTTTAATGTAAAATCATCACTTCACCACTGGGTCAACATTGTAAGCTATTTTCACCACAATTGCTGAAATTTCACCACTAATGGCAACCCTGCTTGCCATATCTCAGCGACCCTGCGCAGTGATCGAAATTCTGTAAATACGTCATAAGCAAGGCTACAGACCAACCTGAAAATATCATTGCGATTTTGCTGCGTTTGATATCCTTTGCTATTTTCCTGCTTATAAGTTAGTTTTTGCGGTCTTTATCTACTTATATTTCCGTTTATTATAAAAAACAGTTTTATCAAATAAACACGAAATATTAAGATAATCTCTGAAACTTCTTTGTGGCGTGAATTCATAATTCATTTTCTTATATGGGTATTTCGCCACTCTGCAAATTAAAATATTAAATAACGAAAATATTAACAACGAACGTTTCGAGGGACAATCTGCCCTCGTTATCAACGAATAACAATTAAAACTAACAAGAACTTATCTTTTTTTCACTGGAAGAAAAAACGACCAACCTCCAATGAATTTTCTGACATTGACGTTTGTTGATATCTGTACCTACTTGATCTCATCTTTAAGAATCGATAGCCAACTATTGTCTAAAAATATTGAGAAAGACGACACGCATTTTTCTTCGTTAAGTAAAATGTATGCCGTTTCCTTAATTTTTCGCCTTGTTGACATCGATTCTTTAGACAAGATCTTTGTGTTGTCCCATTGTATTTTATGGTTTTCATCCCAAGCATGTTCTGCCAGCTTAGACTTATTGAATTGATACGTTTTCAACATATTTTTATGTTCTTTAACTCTTACTGCTAAAGGCCTGGATGTTTCACCGATATAATATTTCCCGCATTCACAGGGAATACTATATATACAATTCCTTGAATGCTGTTCTTCGTTGAACGGTTTAGTTTTTGTAAGAACTGACCGTAAAGTATTCATCGTTTTGAATACCGTCCTAACATTGAATCTATTTCCAATTCGTCTAATTTTGTCAGATATGCCTGGAATATATGGTATAGTAAGAGTATTATATTTTTGAGTGTCATTCCTTTGTATGTGTGTGGCATTGCTTCGTGTATTGAAAATGTTCCGAACAAGAGTCTCTGGATAGCCATTATCTTGTAAAACATTAATAATAAATTCTTTCTCTTTTTTGAAAATTGTATCATTAGAGCAAACAACTTTGGCTCTGTCGTAAAGACTTTTTACAACGCCTGTCTTTATGTTTTTGTGATGGTTAGAATTAAAATGTAAGTACCTATTAGTATTGGTTTTCTTACGGTATACTGATGTTTCAAAAGTATTTATTGTGCGTGTGATTAGTGTATCAAGAAAGGGTAACTGATTGTTTTGCTCTGTTTCTAATGTGAATTTGATGGAGGTTTCTTTACTGTTAATATGTTCAAGAAATTTGTCCACCTCATCTATATCATGAGGCCAAATTGCAAAAACATCATCGACATATCTCCACCAAACTACTGGTTTGTTGGTGTACGTGTAGACATGTTGTTGTTCAAAGTCTTCCATAAAAATGTTACTAACAATGGGAGATAAAGGTGAACCCATTGCCATCCCGAAATCTTGTTGGTAAAATTCATTGTTTAGTTGAAAATATGTCGTTTTAATGCATAGTGTTAAGAGTTCCATAATGGTACCAACGTTTAATGTTGTTCGTGTATGTAATGTGTTATCGTTTTGTAGCTTATGTTTAATGATGTTGAGTGTTTTGTCTACTGGAACATTAGTGAAGAGACTAACTACATCGAAACTAACCATTAAGTGTTGTGTGTTTATGTTTGCTTCTTTAAGTTTTTCAAGGAAATGGGGCGTGTTCTTTATATACGTGTCTGTATTTCCTGATATAGGAGTCAGTATCTTAAGTAAATATTTAGCTAAACTGTGACAAGGAGAACCTATAGAACTAACTATTGGCCTAAGTGGTACATTTGGTTTGTGTATCTTTGGTAATCCATAAAAATGTGGTGGTTTACTGTAGTGTGGTGTTAGCGTACGTCTTACAAAATCTGTAAATTGTTCTCTGTGTTTGTAAAGTGTTCTGTATATTTTTGTTTCTATTGTATGTGTTGGATCTCTATTTAGTTTAGTGTATTGTCCCTCACTAATTAGTGTTAAAAGTTTTTCGTTGTATGTGGTTGTGTCAAGTACTACTGTGGCGTTGCCTTTGTCTGCAGGTAGAATTTTAATTGTGTTATCGGTTTTTAGTGTGTGTAGTGAATGTTTTTCTTGTTTGGATATATTTTGTCTGATTGTGTAAGGTCGTTCTAGTATGATTTTGTTTCTAATTCTGTATTCCTGTCTAATGTCTTCTGGAAGTTTTTGACAAGTCTCTTCTATAGCTGTAACTAAATCAAGTTTATTAATTCGTTTTGGCGCCACTGCGTAGTTGAGCCCTTTGCCAAGAACTAATTTGTCAGTGGCGTTTAGTTCTTTAGAAGACAGATTAACTACAGTTTTATTTAAAAAAGTGTCACTGTTCTTTAGTGTATTTAGTTCAATTGTGTGTAGAATAGTACGCAAGTATAAGAAAAATAAACCGATAACTCGAACTCATTGGTAATGCGCAATCGCGTACAGCTTTAATGGTTTGAGTAATGGGCTAATGGCCGATTTCAGCAGAATAGCTGACCGCAGATGATGCAGTATTTTGTTGTTTTTGAATTAATTTATGCTGTTGTGAATTTGGTGGTTGTGCTTTGAGTAGTGGTTATGAAAAGAATTAGTTGCAAGAATGGATTGCTATATTTGTAAAAACAATAACAGCGTACATAAATACAATAATCCAGCGTAATAATGTATAATAATTTACTATCTACCTATTTATTACTATTTTGGTGTTGAAATGTTATGTAGCAGATGTGAAAATCAACATGAAGTAAAATCAGCAAGCCATCCATTTGACAAGATATTTACATTTTTCACGTGTTAATTTCTATAAGACCAATATTGCTCAATTGCTCTACTAAATTGATTTGGCATCAGTTTGTGATGGATTTATTCTTCGACAACAGCAAGCAAGCAAGCATGTAAAATAAAGTGGCATGTTCATATCATGTACACACAATTCTTATACAAACTGCATTAAACATTAATATTGAATGCTTTTGTTATGCATTATTTCTCATTTTCGTTTCTGTCGTCCATTCTCAAATCATTAAATTTTTTTTATCCTTAATTTAAACAGAGATCCGGCAACAATGTACCTATTCAGAAAATATAACCTTAAACTGAAAACAACCTAACCTAACACAAAAAGTGCCAATTTCCATTAGGGAGTTTAGTTGCCACAGAGGTACTGCCAACAAAATTACTAGATGGTCATAGCCTCACCTGACCCAAAAAGATCGTGAACGGCTTATACGTATAAGTATTATTAAATCTAGACAGAAAAATAATGCACAAAGTAACATTTTTATTTACAAAATTAAGTTTTAAGCAAAAATAATTGTTAATCAATTCTTTGGCTCAAAAAACATTACATTATTGTAAAACGTTTTCGAAGTGCCCTCCATTAGATTCGCAGCACTTGCGTGCACTTACAATAATTTCATCTAGAACACGCTGCAGCATTCAGGAGTGGTCGCTGCTTCATGAATTCGATCGGTAAGGTATTCTCGAGTTTGGCAGGAGTACCACAACATAAACCAAATTCTCGAAGTGCCTCCACACATACGACGGATCCATTTGTCAGGGTATTGGTGGTTAAACGCACGATACACCTATACAGGTGTCGGGTGTATCGTGGTTAAACCATTTCTGGACTACACCTGCATAATGTGATGATGCACCATCGTGCTCCACCCACATGTCGCGCCCATAAATATGCCGTTTCTTGTAAATCTAGCTTCGTTCGTCCATGATACATTGCTTATAAACAAAGGATTTCTTCTATGAGCTTCTCCAATCACTCAAAAGGTTTGCAGGCTTGGCAATCCATGTAACAATGTGTAAACCGTAAACAAAAAAATTGGGGTAGCCTCTTCGAAAGCTTTGGTTGTGAAATTGCCAAGCTACACCAAAAATCAAGTTATTTTATGTGTTAAAAATACCAAAGTTAATTAAAAGTGTTGTTTAATTGAGTGATTATGTCCTGGGTAATTTGTGGAAGTTTTGCCTTGCATTGGGCTTCCGCACAGGTAAAATACGAGGCTTCCAAGTGGTCCAGTGGAAGCTGTGGTGTTTTGGGCATATTTTACGGAGGTCCACCCACCTTTAAAAGTTCCTACACGAGTGAATAAGAGAGCCGTGGCCGTGGGCGTGAAGTACAGCGGAGTACGAGATTTGAGGCCCCAGCTTCATTGGAAGTGGTTCCAGAGGTGTCGCAGAGCATCCGCCGTTTATCAGGTGAGTTCACAGATTTGAGTCTTACTAACTGTAGACAAACAACGAGTGGCCAGACCATCGTGGGAGTTCCAGCGACGTGCAGGTAACCCTATTTTCAACGGAGAAGCCATCAAAAGGTCAGATTTGCCTCCTAAAATTGTTAGTTTTGTGAATTTGCTTCGTTGGGAGTCCTTTAGAGCGTCACTTCCGGTTCGTGGCGTGGGTAGAAGTGTTTTGTTTATGACGCGGTATATTTACGTTTGAGTATGATCGCATAGCAATTAGGGATGTCGGCGGGTACCCTGGCCGACCCGGGTAATAGTCAACCCGGGTATATTTTCGGGATCCGGATACCCGACTAGTAAATTGTGTAATGCCCAGAAAGTCAGCCTTTTTCGTAGATGATAAAAACTTAAAAATAATAAGAATAAGCTCTAGAAAAACACAACAACGCAGTAATAACAAGAATCACCCCATCCCATACCGCATAATGTCGATTCTTGTTTCATATAAGGCAATAAATCCGCTTCACAGAAATATTCAACCCGTCAATAGTACCATTAAATCGCGTCATCAACATCCTCTGTGTGAAGTAGATGCTGCTACCAATTTCGCATAAAAAGTCACATACTTGAATTTGATAGCACTTGGAAGTGTGAAAATATTTAGGACAGACGACTTGCAGTTTGAATTGGCGAGTAGATGCTATTTCAAATTAGTTCGGTTTAAAACTCCCGGCGTTAAAATGCCTAGAGCAGAGAGCTTGAACATTGTATGAAACTACAAAAGTACAAACAAATAAGAAAACAATGCCATAAAAAATCGCCTGTATGGAAATATTTTCATTCGCCAGAAAATAATAAGGCAAAATGTAAAATCTTCCGGTATCCGAGGGTACCCGGGTTTGATCTTAGACCGGGTACGGCATCCCTAATAGCCACAGCTCTAATTGCGTGGACGTCGAGAAATTAATTAAAATTGTCGGCTTGTTTACGTATTCTCTAAACAAGGAAACCATTTTGGTTTTGTATTAGTCCCATCAGTTAAAAATATAAGCCCATTGTATCAAATCTCATTAGATAAATAGATGTACAAAGCGCTTACAATTAAATGTTTATTTTAAAATAGGACCTCAAATAATTATTGATATCCAAACGTAGTTAATTAGTAATGATAGCAAAAGCAAGTTCATATTCGTTTTTTTAATTACATGTAGCGACCTAACCCTGGGATGAGAATGAATTAGAATTAGAAATTTAAGCATCATTATAGTATAGCCGGGCAAATTACAAAAAGTTTAGTAGTTAGGGTTGTTTTAATTTATTTAAATAATTAAAAATCATACTCAAAGATTCATTACGCCCATCATTAGGGCATCACAATATTTTGAGCATTTGTAAGTATGTTAACTACTTAAATTATATTGTATCATACACGAGCAAAATAGTTATTTATATACCACAAGTCATTATGAAAATGTTTTATGTCCGAGGGCAGAAACATCAAGAACTGACCGTGGTGCATACAAAATGTTATGTCTTACTAGTTTGTTAATAACCTAAATAACGGATTAGAAAGCTTATATTGGATGAGCATTGAGCACCTATTGCTTTGAATGCACCGAGGTACGTGATTAACGCTAACGATGAGCGGGCGTTATGAATTATGTTGCCCTGGTTGTTATGGACGTGTTTATACATATATTCCGTATGACAGGTAAAAACAACAAGTAATGCACTAGCAAAACATAAAGTGTGTTTATGGCACTCGGCATGTTGTCCAATTCGTCTTGCCCTTATAACACAATTCATGCCGTGTTCCATAGATATGCACTTTTTGCACTTGATACATAATTTAAATCATTTAAATCACAGTTTAATAAAACCCGACAAGTTTAATTTCATTATTGATCACAAAAATACTGATTTTGTTTATATTTTATACGTATTTCTTATTTTATCCCTTACATCCAGGAGTTCAACATTGCTTAAAAATGCCAGCTTTAAGGATTAATTAAATAATGCTAACCAACATTTATAAGTAGCTAATTCCATGGCTACCGGGATTTCAGATATTTATGGCCACCCGGTACAACAAGTTCAAGAATAGCCGAGAGCGTCCCTCCTGGACGCAAAAAGGTCGCACCCCCCGTTGGTTCCCGCCAACTCCTACGTAAGAGAGGTGGCTAAGCAAGTGCTGCGCCGTATGGGAAATTAGCGGCAACAGAGATAAAGGAGTAATAAGAGTAATAGGAGACAAATAACCTTCAATTATAAAACCTAACCTTACCATAATAAATTTGTTAAGTTCGTAATTTTGTTAAAAGTTTCTAAATTTGTTAATTTAAAGTTCAAGTTAAAACGAACTAAAACTAAAGTGAAAGTGAAGTTGTGTATTAGTAAAAGACTGACAACCTTGGACTAATTTATCCTAACTGTCTTGAAACGCCTGTACAGGCGCCCTACAGTTCTTCGGGACTTACAGGGCTGATGAAAGAAAATAATGTAAGGTCGAATAATTTTTGATTTGACAAATTCTAGAAATAAAAAACAATGTTTTCCTAATATCACAGAGACAGAGACGCAGCATTTTGTCGATATGCAACAAGGACATAATAAATATTTACAACAAAATTGGCATAAAGCATTAACATACGAGTGTGAAATTTGCACAACGAGGCGATAGCCGTCTGTGGTTTCTCATTATTATTTTGACAGGTAGAAAATCGACACTTTGAAAATTAGTGAGATAATGAAGTCAAAATGAGTGGGATAAGTGAGATTTATCTCCCGAGCGCAGATATTTTTTACCACGGTATAAATGAATGATTAGTTGCCAAAATACTAATTCAAACAGTGTTATTGGACGAAATTGACATTTGACAGTTGAGCGAATTTGACGGTAATCTAATATTGTATTTATTAAGGGCGAATGGTTTTTCCGGTATTTTTTTTTTACAAATGTTTGTCGTTTTGGCAACGTCACGAGACAAACTAGCATGATCAAATTTCCCGAACTGAAGGCTAATAAATTTGTCAAAGCTAGTTTGTCGACGCACGTTGCAAAAAAAAACAAATCTTGAGTTAAAAGTTGTTCGAGCAAAATCATGAGGTCGAAATACATTTTGTGGACTATAGTAGTCGCTCGGTGTACTAAATAAGCGATTAAATGAACAATTCGTTTATATGAACAACCAAAATTGTACATTATATATTCAAAACAGCTCACAAGAATATAAGATTCAGCCAAAACTAGCTACCCACCTCATAAAGCAAAATTATTTCGTTTTTATCCATATTTATACGTATTATTGTTCATTTATAAAATGTATTCAAATTAATAAATGCAATAAACCTACTCTAAACTGTATATTCGATTTAGTAAACATCTCGGTGGTGTGCACAAGTTCACATAATAGACCAACTACTGTATTTCTCAATCGGTTCATTTTGTAGCAGCAGTCAGTACGCAATGAATAAGACATTTACACACTGACGCCCAATGACAGTCTAAATTGCGTCTTTGAAATGCCATCTTGGTTAAAACCACATTTGGTGGTTGTCATGGACAAAAGTGATAAAAATAAACTGATAAAATTCCAAGGAATGATTTTGGTTTTTTACCATTATAAAAATGTATGATTAGATGCATTTTGAAAAATAATGGCATGCGATTGAATAATAAGGGATACAGGAAATAATAGTGTAACAATTAGAATGCAAAGCACGTTCTGTGTTTTGGTAAAACCTTAAAAATTTATAATTCGACCCCTACAATCAGATGTGTCAGAATGCGTCGGCTATCCCACAAATGTATATCCTGCATAATCTTATGCGTTTAAATATGCATCTGTGATATTATAGCTGAACTTTCGGATTAGTGATAGGTGGCCATTTTCATAGTTGAGTAAGAAAAATTAGCTTTGTAAAGTCAAATTGGCGCTATTATTGCAAGTACTTTATTTACAATTTGGAATTATGTTTTCAAATACTGTCTTAAGGAAATGAAATAAAAAGTATCGATTTATCGTTCGATGAAAAAAAAATCATTTTTGCAAGTTTTTTCCTAAAATAGTTGGAATTTTAATTTGAAATTTGGCCATACCTTAATTAGATTGTTTTAAGAGAAAATTATGTTCCGATAATCAACATTTAGTCGGAATGCATGATTTGATCGTTTAAAAATAGAGGCGCATTTTTGGCAGCTGCCAAATATGGCAGCGGTTGCGCTAATAAAGCAATACAATAAAGGTGTCAAAAAAGACAATTTTTAATGGTATTTACTTTAGTAGTTAAAAAATATTCGAGTGAGCCTTTGGGTCAAAAAACAATTTGTGCAGCTGCATAAAAGACAAAGTTGTTAAACAGAGGAATTTGTGCAGTTGTAAATTTCTGAAAAAGAGATCCTTTATGCGAATTGGGAGGAAGTACCAAGGCACTGTTTTTAAACGCAATGGTCGAGTTCGGATCTGCCCTGCTATACACATAACAAAATCTAGATTTCTGTTTTAATTCCGCGACAGTCTGTCGCAGTGGCGTAACTATGGGGGGTGATATGGGTGTCGGAACACCCCCCAGAGGCTTTAGGAATACTAACTACAATTTGTCTTAAACAAAAAATCTAAAATTACATTTTAGTAATGTAAGTATTATTGAATATTAATTATTACATTCGGAATTCAGACTCGGACATTTTTAAAATCCGATCTCAACAAACCTCCTTCAGACGTGATTGCTGAGTTCAAATTATACCGGAAATCCCAAAATGTACAAAATCTTCCACATAAGACAGCAGTGGATGCGCTATTAGCTACGTGCAATAAGAACATGTTTCCAAACATATTCAAGTTGCTGGAAATCCTTGCAGCGATTCCTATGTCAACTGCAACAGCTGAAAGATCATTCTCCACATTAAATAGAATTAAGACTTACCTTCGAAATACAACATCGCAATATAGGCTGAATGGATTGGCAATGCTCTCCATTCACAGAGAACTGCAGGTGAATGTAGATGAAATTATAAACGAGTTGGCAAAAAAAACAAGAAAACTCGAATTAGTACTATTAAGTTGTATTACAGATTATTTCGGAGGCTTTCACGGTCATTCTCATTAAGTACCAGAAGAGTTTCGCCTCTGGCGTGGTTTACACGTTGAGTTACCGTGCTCTTTTGCTTTTCCTCCTGATGAAGCGCCTTACGAAAGTGGGCGAAACGTTGAGTTCTTCGACCTCAATAATGATACGGTCCATTCCCGAAAGTCGTTTGTTACTTAGTTGTTTTACAATTGTAATGATTTTATTGTTTATAAATAAACAGTATATTTGCTTTCGTTTCTATAGGACTTGCAGGCCGTGACTTAACTAATTTTCATAGCTTAGAATTATTGCAAGGACAGACATATCTTGCAATTCTGTTTTACAAGCAAGCTAAGTTGTTATTTATTTAGCAAATAATTATTTTAGACGTCTTTTGGTTAATAAGCAAATAAAATGCCACACTAGTTAATTTCACCTATTTAAATAGACGTCTGTTAACATCAGTTAGCAAATTTTTAAATATAACTAGGTGGTCTACACTGCCAAGAAGTTAAATCAAGGCCTACCACAAGTCCTATAAAAATGAAATCGACTATACTTTATTATTATTGTAACGTTGATCACTCTCCCAGAACACCCCCCAGAGCAAAATCTTAGTTACGCCACTGGTCTGTCGATTCCAAATGAAAAATACGGTATAGGTACACCACAACAATTGTCCACGATTTCAAGTGTCAAGGTTATGGGATAATTAATAAGAACAAAGAGCAGGAAAACCAAATTATAAAAAAAAATCCATCTTTTAGCGATTAACGAAGGTTTACAAAAGCGAGTTAATTAAGTATCATAAAATTTTAACAACCGTAAAAAGGTGCCGAATGATATCCAGACTTCATTGCGTTATTGTTGATAGGAACAAAATTAAGTATATACAAAAAACCACGAAAGTTTTAGTTTCTTCAGTACTAATGAAAATAAAACTGTGGATCAAACACTTAGGATGCTCTATATTCCATGTAATTTTTCTTACTCTTTAAGAGTATTTGGGCGATCCTCATGCGAATAGCACCATTTTGAACACACTGTATATAAAATGTATCTTTTATTTTTTTCATGAACGTCTAACTATTCTCTGATATGTTTCTCCACAATGGGTTAGTAAAATAATTTATGGGATCTGAAGAATTACACCGTTTACAACGCAATTACAACTATTAGTTTTATGGTATTCCTAATTTTAGACGCATTTCCGAATGTCGTCAGATATATTTGAAACGTTCAAGAAACGCATAATTTTTGAAATTTTAGATTAAATTTAATTTTGTTATCCTTTAAACTCTTAAAAATCTCTGTCTAATCAATTAAAGTATGTAAATGATCAGTTTAACATGCAATGCCCTCAAAAACGGTTTATCGTATTGTACAACTAAATTTAAATTATTAATAGCTAATTGAGTTACCTATGTAGATATGTAACTGATGTACACCGTACTAAATGTGCTTTAAAATGTATTCACTAGCACATTCTAAACTAAAACAGTGTTAACTTGTTCACATCCACCTTCACTAGTCTTGCCCAAACTACTAATTCTTGAGGCGTGTCGGGACTTGAAAAGCGACCCTAAAATCCAAGAGCAATAAATTAAAATATATTCCCAAGTGGTGTCAAAAAATCTGTTATCTTAAGATTTCTTTATCAGGTCAATAATTTACATCTCTGCTGACATTTAAGTAGGGCCTTCTATATCGATGCAATGGAGACCACGACAAACAAAAAGGAGTGTCGGTAGGTCCCCAAAAAGATGGGCCGATGACATTAAGAGAACCGCGGGAAAGAATAAAATTGGATTGGAGTAGCTCAGGACCGACATGAATGGAAACTTATTGCAGAGGCCATGTCCAGGAGTGGACCACTCTAGGCTGAAGAAGCAGCAGCAGAAGCTTCTATATCGAATAATTAATTTTAATGCCGCTATCATACCGTTAATTAATTGGTACTGAGAAGTGCTATGTAGTGTGGAGATGAATTTCATATTTTGTACGCACGGAAAAATGTATAATCAGAAGTAATACTATAAGTACTTCGATATTATCAGGTTATATGTCGATAACTTATTGCACAATAATAAAAGATTGTCAGTTTGACAGTTTAAATAGTTCGACCGCGTCAGCGGGAGGATTATTCTGTCAAACTGACACGATTTGTTACTGTGCAGGAAGTTTGAGACGTATAACCTGTTCGAAGTACGCAATGTATTCGATTTGATTATTTTTTTAAGTAAATCTTAATATTAGGAACCAATAAATATTTTATTGGCAGCTCGATTTGTTTGTATTAACCTAGCTGAAAGTCATCTCCATGAAAACAATATCAAGTTGACAAAAATTATGTATTGCGTTGCCTAGTGAAGTTACTATAGTATAATCGATTTTGTATAATCGAAATTATACAAGATACTTTAACTAAATCCAGCCTTCTGATTGGTTGAGATCGCCACGAAAAAAATATTCATTTAATATCCATAGCGTTTAAATAATGCATAAAAGTGGAAAATTAAGTCGCCTATAAATACAAAAAGGTGTCTTAAATTGAACACGAAATATCGCATTAACTAATTATTCTATATATATATCTGAATCTAGCCGTGAATGAGCTCCGTTTCATATTAAATTAAAATTGGTTCGAGTAAAAATTAACTATTGATGAAATAGTAACTCTCGAGTAATTGTGAAGTTCGAAATTGCACTTTAAAAAATAAAAATTAAGCAATTCCCTTAATACTTTCTAGCTTCGTGGGAGAGCTGCCACAATTTATTTTCGCTTCTTGCCAGCGCATAAAGCACCAGCCTCGACACCGCAAGGTAAATGAGGTTACAGATAGTACATACATACAGATAGTACAGGGACCGGCAGAAACATATTAAACATTTTATTTAAAATGTTTTTCTTTATACACTGTAATAACAAAAAAACGAAAACATGAGTATGTTCACAAAACTTGGGAGTTTATTTATTTAAATATCGAGTGCTGGAGATGTCCACCTTCTTCTTCAGAACATTCATTAATACGTCGAACAAAATCTTGCATAACCTTTTCTAGTATATCTTGCCTAATACCGTGGAGCCCTCGTTGGCTTTTTATTACAAAGGGAACCGAATTCTCTAAACTTCTGAACCCATCGTCTTATTGTCAAGTACAATGGAACATCCTGCCGCCTGTTGAATTGTCTTCTGAACGCACGTTGCACAGTTATTATTGATTCGGTCCTCATAAATAACTCAAAACAATAATCTCGCTCTTGCACATTAAAACACATTTTGACATATTCCTTAAACATTAAAACAAAACTCCCGAGCCTACTTAATAAAATGATATTTATCACATTTGTAAGGATAAAAACCTTAGTGGGATATTGCACGTTAAAATGTTTAATATGTTTCTGCCGGTCCCTGTACATACAATAACTAATAGGCAACCGGTAATACACTTAATCTTCTGCGAACACCTGTTTCAGACACCTACGTGACTATGAATAAACTAATAACACTGTTACCTGCATTTACTGTCACCACTGTCGGGAAAGATTTAATGATAAGCATTTTCAAGTAAACTGTTATCTTGTGGTCGGGGTGGGTGTGATTTCACCCCGCACTCGATGAACGCTTGCACTGTATTCACTGGCACGCAAAGTCAAAAGAGTCAGTGTGGGCGTGAGATTGATACACAGTGGTGTGTTAGGAGAATGTTTATATTGCACACATATAATGGGGTGGCAAGTGCAAGTACAATATACAACAGATATATATAACTACGTAATACAATAATTACTGTACGTATGTGGTACACGTGAGGTTTCGCTGAACAGCGTGACAAACAGCCACGGGACCACACACAACAGATAAACACAATACAAAATACACTAAAATTACTTACAACTATATATACACGAGCAGCACGGACACATACAATGTGGGTTGCAAGTGCTGCGGAAGCTGCTCACAATACACAACAGGTATATAGTTACGCCATACAATAAGGACTGTACGTATGTGGCACACGTGAAGTTTCGCTGAACAGCGTGACAAACAGCCACGGGGCCACACACAACAGATACACACAATAGAATATACAATAAAAACACCTACAGCTATATATATACATGAGCAGCACGAATTGTGTGATGCAGAAATCAATAACACATAAAATACAGAAATATATATACAAAAATTGTCAAAGCACGAAATTGTCAAAGCACGAAATTGTCAAAGCACATAAATTAGCAACTGGATTGTTTTTAGCACTAGCTCGTACCTACGCGCACGGTACGCGGATGCGTCGTGGTCGCGGATAGGTTTCAGCCGGAGGATGCGGACGCAACTCCGGAGCTGACGGAATACGTAAGGCCTCGATCTGCCTACTCCTTACGTATCCGGACGAGCTGTAGCAAGGCCTCAATCTGCCTACTCCTTGCTAGACAACGAACTATGAATAAGGCCTCAATCTGTCTAATCCTTATCCATAGCCGAAGAGAAGTGACGCTCCTGAATTCGGATGCTGCTTATAAAGCCGGCACGGGGATCCGCTGGCTTTCCCCATTAGCCGATCGCTGCTCTCATTGGCCGATGCCGGTGTGCCGTGGTGGGAGTCCGGCGCTCGCGCTCCTGATTGGCCGGAAGCTTCGGTTGCCCTCGGAGCTTACGGGTGGGGCCGTTGCCGTGGAGATTTGCTGCCCGGTGATGATCGGCCGTTTGGAAGGGCGAAAGATGGCGACGCCGAGGAGTTTGCTGCAGGAACATCGCGTTGGAAATTGTTTTATTCCACGCGGATGTAACAATCCCCCCTCGTCAAGGGCGTCGCTTGGCCGTGGAGTTGTAGGTTTAAAACTAAAATTGTCCTTACACTAACCTTAATACTAACACTAAACACTATAATGTCAATCGCGGTCCTGGGGTTGACGTGGCGCTCGGCGTAGGTCGTCCACGAAAATTTTCGTGGGTTGTCCTGGTTCCCGTTCTACCCAGTACGTCGTTGGGCCTGCTGGTTCGATGATGGGGTGTGGACCGGTCCAGGTAGGTTCGAACCGGGCTTTCTTGGACTGGTACGCCCGCGTCATCACCAGGTCACCCCTGGCAAAGTGGACCGCTGGTTGCCGGTCCGGGATGTAGCGGTTCCGGTAGCGGTGTTCATTCATATGAACTCGGCGAATCCTCTCATCTCTAGGTGGTCCTTGGTTGTTGGCGGGGGCTGGTCTGTTTAAGTCCGCTAATCCTTCTCCGGGTTTGGGCAATGCGTAACCAAGTAGCGCCCATGCTGGTGTTACTCCGGTGGCTAGGTTACGCCGGGTCCGGATAGTGAACATCACTAAGGACAGCACCTTGTCCCAGTCGGCGGGGTCCTTGCCCTGTAGTTGAGCCCGTAGTCCCTTCTTGATCTCCTGGTTGCGTCGTTCTACTGGGTTGGCGCGAGGGTGGTAGATGGGCGTTGTCCAGTGATGAGCACCCCAGCGCCGGATAGCTGCGTCCCATGGAATGGATACGAACTGGGGTCCATTATCCGTTAGAACCGTCTTCGGATATCCGAATCTATGGAAGATTTCTCGCTCGAGCAGACTGGTGATGGTACCGGTTGTGGTATGCGGGATGGGCATGGCTTCCGTCCATCGACTGAACATGTCAGTTACGACCAGAATGAACCGGTTTCCGTCTCTGCTGGTGGCGTATGGTCCCATGAGATCCACAGAGACTGCTTCCCATGGTAGGACGGGCGGTCGTGGTCGCAATGGTGCTTGTTGTTGTAGTGGTCCTCGTTTGGTGGAGGCACATATCCAACACTGGTTTACGTACTCCTGTACGTCGGTGGCTAGCCTAGGCCAAAAGTAGTGGACGGCGATGGCTCTCTTTGTTTCCGCGGCACCTGGATGTCCGGCCGTAGGGCTGTCGTGGTAGTGGTACAACACTTCGTGCTGTGCCTCGTTTGGAACTACCAGCTGCTTTCCCTGGGGTTGACGACGCCACAAGAAGCCATCCTCTACCAGGTAGTCCTCCAGTATTTCCTCCTCTCGGGCGTTTTGAGGGCCTGCAGCTTGGATGGTTTCCCAAGTGTGCATAAGGTTGGCAGCATGCTGGTTGAGCTGCTGGTGGTCTTTTACCTCGTTTGCCAAGTCATTGGCGTTGAGGAACATCAGCCTTGGGATTCTGTCCGGGGTCCCAGCAGTCGTTTGGACGACCGGGGGAAGCAATCGCTCCAGGTCTGTGGTGTCGTTCGGTACCATGGCGTCGGAAGGTTTCCGAGACAGGTGGTCGGGCAACTCGTTGTCTTTCCCTGGGCAGTGGACCACATCGAAGCTGAACTCCTGGAGCAGGAGCGCCCATCGCGTGAGTTTCGCCTGGTGGTCCTTCGTCCGGTCCAACCAAAGAAGGGCTCTGCTGTCGGTTTTCAAGGTGAAACGACGATCCTCTAGGTACGGTCGGTATCTTCTGATGGCCCACACCACTGCGAGACACTCCTGCTCATTGATATGGTAGCGCTTCTCAGTTGGGTTTAGTTTGGCACTAGCGTAGCTTACGATCCGCTTGTTCGGTCCTTCCTCTTGGTACAGTACCGCGGCTATTCCAACCCCGCTGGCATCCGTTTGTAGGGTGAACGGCAGGTTAAAATCCGGGCGGTGCAGAGACAGTGGTTGCGTGAGAGCTAGCTTCAGTGCTTGGAATGCTCGATTCGTCTCGGTCGACCATGTGTAGCGAATCTTGGCACTGAGGAGGTCGCTCAAGGGAGTGGTGAGTGCTGCGAAGTTTGGCACGTAATCACGGAGCCAGTTACACAGTCCCAAGAAGCTTCGCAACTGTTTCCGGTTTACCGGTATGTCGGCTGCGTGAAGCTGCTCTACGTGTTCGGGCCTGGGCCGGTTCCCGTCGCTGGTGATGATGTGGCCGAGGTAGGTGATTTCTTGGACGCCAAAGTGACACTTCCCTGGGGACAACTTCAAGTTGTGCTGTTGCAGCCTCTCGAATACCAGCTGGAGATGGTATAGGTGCTCCTCCCAGTTGTTGGAGTATATAATTATGTCGTCCAAATAAACCAGCACGAACTTCCGCAGATAGCCGGGGAGGACCTCTTGGGTCATCAGCTTTTGGAAGCTGGCCGGAGCGTTCTTCAGTCCAAACGGCATTACCTTAAATTGGTATGTGGCCCCGTCGGGTGTAGAGAATGCTGTTAGGGGCCTCGACGTTATTGCAAGAGGCACCTGCCAGTACCCTGACTTCAAGTCGAGCGTGGAGAACACCTTGGCGGTACCGAGGTCGCGAAGGGTCTCGTGGATTATTGGCAGGTTGGAAGCCTCGTCAAGCGTGAGGTTGTTCAACCGGCGGTAGTCGACACAGAACCTGGGCTTGTTGTCCTTCTTGTTGACGATCACCACTGGCGAACAGTAATTGGACGTACTGGCCTCTATAACACCTTCAGCCAGCATTGATTCGACTTGCTCCGCTATGACGATCTTCTTGGCTGGAGAGTATCGGTACGGTGGCAATCGGAAAGGGGTGTCCTCCCGTAGGCGAATCGTGTGCTGCGTGGTGGCCGTGGTTGTGGGCTGGCCGGGCTCGCTAAATGTAGTAGCGAAGGTGTCGATGAGTTCGTGGAATTGACTCAAGTATACTGTCGGAAACTCGTTGTTCACCTCCTCGATGTTCTGTTTCGTCCGTGTTGTCCTTCCCCGGTTGGTGTTCCAGTGGATCGTCCTCCTGTTACATCTGCCGAAGTGTACAACCTCTCGTGCTAGGTCGAGGACGGCTCGGTGCTTTCGGAGCCACGGATATCCCAGAATTACGGGGGCAGCGAGATCGGCTATCATAAGGAACGCGTCGCTCAACAGTTCCTCCAATACTGCATATTCCACCTGTGTGGTGCCGACGATGCAAGCTTTGTGAGTGCTGCATGCCAGCTCAGCGGTGGATGAAGTCGGTTTTTGTGCACGGAAACTTCCGGCGAGATCTGCTCGGATGAAGTTGTCCGTTGCGGCGGTATCCAGCAAGGCTTCATGAGGAGCTCCGTCGATGTGAATGGTTATCCTCGGTAGCCCGCTGTGGTTGCTGGTAGTGACTTGGTTTATGGCCGTCCGTCTTGCGTGTGCGAGCGGTCGGCCCTCTGCTCGTTTCCCTGGTTGGAACTGGTGGTTTCTCGTTGGTTAGCGAGGACCGGGCAGCTTCGATGGAAATGGTTTTCCGGGCAGTAATGGCACTTCGGGCCGGATGTTGGTACTTTTGTTTGAGCCGTTTCCGACTTCGGTTTGCAGGAAGCCACTTCCCTCAGGTCCGATTCCGCAGTGACGGCGTGTTTGAGGAGCCCCAACATCGTTGACGGGGATAGGGGCCTTACTTGCAATCGAAGTTTGGGCACCATCAAGTCGATAAACAATGGAATGTGAGACTCCATGTCGATGCCTAGTCGGACTGCCAAGCTTTGTTTGCGTCGGAGAAAGTCTCCCACTGGTTCGGATGGGCCCTGTTTCTTGCTATACAGCTGAGCGGTGAGGGTCCCTTTTACTTGGACGCTGTCGTATTTGTGGTTGAATTCTGTCCGGAATTCCTCGAATGTCGTCACGAATCCGGTGTAGACATTCCACCACGCGGATGCGTCGCCTTTCAGCCGAGAAGTGGCTGCTGTCAGGCGTACTTTGGAGTCCTCGGATGTGCCTTCGATCGCCGCGAGGAATTTTGCTGGGTCCTCCAGCGAGTCACCGCTGAAGAAGGGAAGCTGGGGTTCTTGCTTGATTGTTAAGGCAAGCAATGCCTCGGCCAATACTTGGGATGGTTCCATTGCTGGGGTTAGTTGATTTTGGGCGCCACTGGATGTTGTTGACTGCAGATCCAGATCTGCGGATTTGTTGCCGGCACTCCTTGTCACAGGGGGCATGAATTCGGCATAGAATCCTTCTATGCTGATGACACACGTTGGGCACGCCAATTGTTATCTTGTGGTCGGGGTGGGTGTGATTTCACCCCGCACTCGATGAACGCTTGCACTGTATTCACTGGCACGCAAAGTCAAAAGAGTCAGTGTGGGCGTGAGATTGATACACAGTGGTGTGTTAGGAGAATGTTTATATTGCACACATATAATGGGGTGGCAAGTGCAAGTACAATATACAACAGATATATATAACTACGTAATACAATAATTACTGTACGTATGTGGTACACGTGAGGTTTCGCTGAACAGCGTGACAAACAGCCACGGGACCACACACAACAGATAAACACAATACAAAATACACTAAAATTACTTACAACTATATATACACGAGCAGCACGGACACATACAATGTGGGTTGCAAGTGCTGCGGAAGCTGCTCACAATACACAACAGGTATATAGTTACGCCATACAATAAGGACTGTACGTATGTGGCACACGTGAAGTTTCGCTGAACAGCGTGACAAACAGCCACGGGGCCACACACAACAGATACACACAATAGAATATACAATAAAAACACCTACAGCTATATATATACATGAGCAGCACGAATTGTGTGATGCAGAAATCAATAACACATAAAATACAGAAATATATATACAAAAATTGTCAAAGCACGAAATTGTCAAAGCACGAAATTGTCAAAGCACATAAATTAGCAACTGGATTGTTTTTAGCACTAGCTCGTACCTACGCGCACGGTACGCGGATGCGTCGTGGTCGCGGATAGGTTTCAGCCGGAGGATGCGGACGCAACTCCGGAGCTGACGGAATACGTACAATTTATTTTGTTTAATCTAATATAACGCTTGAATCTAAGGAGGTAGGTCTTCCTGAAATTTTGTATAGGGCCATAACTTATCATTCTGAACAACTTTTCTTAGTAACATTTTGCCGTATCAATAACAGAAAGTGTAGTTTACCTGAAAAGAAAATAGTTTTCGCTCACTGTCAAGCACTTGTTTAAAAAAAAAAACTGAAATCGTAAAATTCAGACCAAGCATGACCTAATTCGACAATCTTAAAATAAAGTAAAACAAATTTAAGTCCATCTTACATCTAGTAACATCAATCCTGGGACACACTGTATATACCGGGGTGACTCACAATTGGTGACAGCCACATTAGAAACACAAAGGATCAACTAATTATCTGTAAGGGCTTGGTCATAGTAAACTGACACTTAAAGCCTTGGTTCTCAAACTTTTTTAAGTCGGGGAACACTAAACTCGATATATTTTTAGGCGGAACATCTACAATACAGCATACATTTTAAAACAGAGGACGCGGGTTGCTAACCGTTTTGAAACCAAAAGAGCAATAAAAAACAGAATAATGTTCGCAAAAACACTCCATTATTATAGAGCAAAAAAGAAACGGAATCGTGTCACAGCGTGTGATTGGCAAGCCCCTGCTTCCAAGTGCTACTTTTAGAAAATAATATTTATATAAATAAAATATGTACCGATATTGATTGATGCAATTATATTTATTGAAAACACAATTAAAATTACGATACTTTAAAAAAAAAATCAAACTTAATGCGATCCATGAGCTTGACGATCATTACAGATCTCAGCGATATTGGGACGAATAAATGATAACGCCACACGCATTTCTTCTTCTAAATTCGTTAGTCTCGCGCGTTTGTTTGTCTTTATATTGACCATAATTGAAAATCCTGCTTCGTAAAGATATGACGTGGAAAATAACAATAATATGTTCAGGGATTTTTTGCTTATATTCGGGTATTCATCTTTAACAGAAATCCAAAAATTTTCAGGAGTGTTTACATGGAACTGTAATTTTAATCCACGATCTGAAGAAAGCGACGTCAATTCTTCTTCTTCATTTAAAGTAAAACTAGAAAATTCGGAAGAAATAAACGGGTTTCTTATCCAATCATATTGTTCTGTGTTTAACAATGGATATTTTTCAAATTTTTCTTCTATTGTTGATAAATGTTCCATTATTAAAGAAACGATTGCCTCGTTGGTATTTTGCACAGAGGGGAACATTTCTGTGTTTGTCTCTCTTACGTATCTTTTCCATAGTAAAACTCTCTTTTTCATTGCACATAATTTGTCAGTCGATGTAAAAATCTTGTCATCTTTTCCTTGCATACTTATATTCACAGTATTAAAGTATTCAAAAATATCAGACAAATACGCCAAATTATTGCACCAATCATCATTTTTTAGATAATTTACAAAAGTTTTTTGATTTTCTGTTTAAAAAAAAACAAGTAATTCATTTTTTAATTTCAACACACGATTTAAAACCTTTCCTCGTGACAACCACCTCACTTCGGCATGAAGAATCAAACACACATAATCTGCTTCCATCGATGAACAAAGTTGTTTGAAAATTCGGCTTTTCATCGGTCTCATTTTAATAAAATATACCATGATAACTACTTGGTCAAATACTTCGTTTAATTTCTTGGGAATTGTCTTTATGACAAGTACTTCTCGGTGCAAGAAACAATGATGAAATATTATATTTGAATTTATGGTTTTAGCTAAAGCCACAATGCCTTTGATTGATCCCGTCATGGACGCTGCTCCATCGGTACAATTGTACAAATACCGACACAATGATCCCATGATAATTTTAAAGCATTCAAATACGATCCCATGATAATTTTAAAGCATTCAAATACGATGTTATTGCATCAAACAAGTCCTGACCAGTTGTACGACCCAAAAGTTCTTTGCAGCATAAACATTTATTTATTATCTTTTGTTCATAAATAAATCGTACAAAGCTTAAGAGCTGCACCTTGCCACTTATATCAGTTTATTCGTCTACTTGTAATGCAAAAGACATATTAACAAGTTTACCTGCGACTGTTCTTTCAATGTTGCAGGACATGTCATTAATTGTTCTACGAATCGTATCATCAGATACCGGAATCTGCTATCGTGTGTTGCTTTAATTTTAATGCTAACTCAGCAATTTTATACGACGCAAGTTGAACTTTATCACTTACATTCATTGTTTTTTCAAATTGTTTTCTTTGTTTGCCTTGCATTTCTAAAAGCCTTTTAAAATATTCTTTGTCTTTTGTTAAAGATTTTTATGTTCAGTTTTCAAATGACGCCTTAATTTACGGGCGCCATCGCGCTATTGGCTAATTTCTTTCCGCATACAATGCAGAGAGGAGTTGGACAATCTGTATTTCCGGTCCAGATAAATCCAAATTTTAAGTATTCTTCGTCATACAAACGATGGACATTTCGAGTTGATTTCACAATTTTTCTATTTTCTTCATTCTCTTCAATTCGACTAGTGCTAGCAGTAGCATTGTCATTATCGTAATCAAGACGAGGTTTCTTTATGAAGAAATTATCCATTACTATAAATAAAAAAAATGCAATATAAATCAATAAATATGCTGCAAAACTTACCTAAATTTATTTAATTCAAAAAATGCAAATTAAGAGAATTAAAATTTGAACTGCATTTGAGTCACATTAACACGCGAATATATTGATAGCTTTAATTAAATTATATGTAGAGAGATCTTTGTCTAAAGCCTATTCTAAAATTAAAGTGTAGTTACGGATGTCGGGCGCGTTTCTCAACTAATTCACCGAAGGGGATTCCCCCTAGCGAAAGAGTAGAGTAACACGCATGCGCCCGACATCCGTAACGACGTCAGACTTTAATTCTGGAATCTACAATAAATTAATCTACAATCGGCTTAAGCAGAATTTTGATAACCGCAATATTTTATGTTTCCAAGAAGTAATTTTAACCCGAAAGATATTTTTATTCATACAAACCCGAATGGTACAGTCGCGGAAATATAAACCGGGACAAGTCCTGTAAACGTGTAAGGCAATATTTCACTATTTGAATATTGCAATTGTGCCTTCCTAATTGTTTATGAAATCCTATCTACCACATGCTTATGAATCATAAAGAACTGGTTAATGCAATATAAGCAGCTTCGGATAGCATCGACATTGAATTCATTACAATTTAACTTAGGCAAATTTTAGTGTTCCGCGTGTAAATTTTACGCTGAATTGATTTTTGATTGAATTGTACATTTGATTTTTTCGAAGAACACTTGAAAGTGCATCGCGGAACACCAGTGTTCCGCGGAACACGCTTTGAGAACCAAGGGCTATAACAATTTGTTGGCCTTGGCCTCCGCAAGCTTCTTCCACAATTTCTCGCAGTGGGCGGGCTGTTTGCTTTTTGATATGTAGGATCATATTCCCGCCAGCAGCAGAAACGTGTAAATTCTTATTTACTTCTTCGTCGAGTTCTGGTGGTTATGCTCACATTATCGGCATATCCTAGTATTTTCCCTGATTTGAAGAGAAATTATCGTCCTGTACTATTTTTTCCATTGTAGTATGGAAAATGAAACATGATCGATCAAGATGGATCATTTTGATTTTGACATGGCCAGTCACATTGGTTATTGCCGTTCGAACTGCTTGTCATTCAGTAAGCTTCGTCGGGCTCTTTTCTTCTTGACAGTTGGAAGATTTATATGTAATTCTCATGTTAATTTTGATGCCAAATAATGTTTCCACTTCCATCGTTTCGTAGTTTCGTAAAGAGAATCTACATCCAAATCGTCTGAATTTGAATCAGAGACAGATTCCGCGAGCGAAATAATAAAAGGAGGGTTTAGATGGTGGCCTAGGATTTATGTGCTTATTGTAGTAAGTCTTACAAAACCCCCATGCTATTTCAATTGGGTTATATTGACAGTGGTATGGCGGTACTCTAAAAACTGCATGCTTGTTCTTTCTCAAAATGTCATCAATTACGTTATGTTTTTCCCGTCTGATCGAAAAGGTTTAATTAAATCCTAGTCCCATAATTTTGGATCGAATTTCACATTGTGCTTAACCAACCGGTCCTGCATTCCACACCTCTTACACGAAAATGGGAAATTTTTGACTAATTGCTGCATTATCCATAACAACCACACGTTGATTAACTACCCAATGTTCAAAGCTGTTACCATCCATATCGGTCATTGTTTTTTTTTAATTTAAGAAAACATCGCACCAATCCAAACCCCCCCCCCCCCCCTATATTTAACACGTAAAACGGTGAAGCGCTTGCCTTCATTTTTGAATTTCGCTGGATTACTTTTCTCGTATAACCATGGTACGTTCAGGTGCACGAATTGGAAATCTTATTCATTGGAATTTTCACACTGTAAAACGTATCTAAGGAAATTCATTTTAGCTGCAACATGTTTTTGTTCACACAGAATTTTGCGCCCATTAACTAATTTATATTTATAACCCATATTTTTTTAAACCCTATATAGTGTTGTAGGACAACACTCCCTTGCACTCAGAATTTTCTTTGATATCATCCAAAAGATCGTTTACAGTAAAATACTGCATTCTAGAGTTATATCACTAAATTAATTGTTGCATATCTTTTCTAAACAGGTGATTCCAAAACAGACGAAGTAGAAGGTTTCAGTTTGTCTAATTTCTAATGAAGACCTCCCCACCTGAAGCGTAATTATGTCGAATTAAGTAAATA
The DNA here is from genome assembly GCA_940337035.1 of Agriotes lineatus. Classification (NCBI taxonomy): domain Eukaryota; kingdom Metazoa; phylum Arthropoda; class Insecta; order Coleoptera; family Elateridae; genus Agriotes; species Agriotes lineatus. The sequence continues at coordinate 129,591 of CALNHX010001733.1, read as the reverse complement.
AGCTATCTAAAATACTAGACATACCCCAAAAATATCACCGTTCAAATAGCGAATTAGGTGAGAATTTTTTCCAAAAATTTATATGTTGAAACTGCAACTTAACAAAACGAAAACTTGGCCTTCTCTTATCCAGCAACATTTGGAATGACATCCGAGTATACCGGGTATTTGTTCAAATTCGGAAAACTGTTAATATTTTGATTTTTTCAGTTTCCTTTCACCAGTTTTTAAGTTATTGAATACGATTTGTTCTTCTTTGTTTTACTATAGGCGTATGCCTGTTCATTCCAGAGTATTTTTTTGGGTCTACAAACGTCCCCCCCCCCCTCGGTGACTTATCTTTCGCAACTCGAATGCGATTTCTATTCATTCTGGTCACATGGGCGTCCCGTTCTCGTCGCCACGTTATACCCGCTCATTGATAGGTTGTATTTGGCATTATTCTCTTTACTTGTCGGATTTGGTATATGATATCGTCGTGTCTTGCTCGCTATTTTCCTACGCGTTTTCAAACATTTGCTTGGTTCGCGTTGTATCGCTATGGGCTTCTGCAACAGCAATTCGATTTCATTCTTTTAAATTATATAAATCCGTTCTAAGGGCTTTAATTTAGATTTAGTTTATTTCATTTTGGAGCGAAGATTGTTTCATACTTAAGAGTGCAGCACGGGCGGTATATGCAATGCTTTTTAGATAGCTCAAAACTGCACAGCGATGCCGCTACACACCTATTGTACTGGTTTGGTGTAACGAACTCCAAGAGGTTCTCAAACAGCATTAATATATTGAAAGCAACTCAATTCGTATGCAACAAAAATGGAATTGCTGTTCCCCTTTTATTCACATTATCTATACATATATATATAAAACTGAAAGTCCTGACTCACTCACTCGCTCATCAACACCCAGCCCAAACCGTTGGACCTAGAGAACTGAAATTTTGCACAGAGGTTCCCTTTATGATGTATACAAGGAATAAGGAACGATATTTCGAAATTCAACCCCTAAAGGGGTAAAATGGGGGTTCCAATTTTGTATGGAGAAATAATATTAAATAGACATTTCGACTTGAAACTTCGTAGAAGTACTCCTAAAAACAAATAAGCAAAAACGTATTTTGTGATTTTCCGAAAATCAACCCCTTATGAGGTGAAATGAGGTAATAAGCCTAAAATACGATATGGGTGTCGTGATTGAGGTTTTTTGGGACGTTGATTGCGAAAATGGCATTTATTTTTAAGTCCAAGACGGTGGACATGACATAAGGGAAGGGACTGGACGGGACGGGACTGGACGGGACGGACTGGACGGAACGAGACTGGACGGGACGGAACTGGACGGGAAGGGAAGGGACAGATCGGGACTGGGAGGGACGGGACGAGGCGGGACGGAAAAGGAAGGGATGGGATGGGATGGGATGGAAGGGGAGAGGACGGGACGGAATGGGATTGGACGGGAAGGGAAGGGAATGGAAAAGACGGGACGGGACGGAACAGGAAGGGACGGGACGGGACGGGGCGGGACGGAACGGGACAAGACAGAAAGGGAAGCGAAGGGGTGGGATGGAAGGGGAAGGGATGAGATGGAAGGGGACGGGACGGGACTGAACGGGACGGGACTGGACGGGAAAGGAAGGGACGGGATGGGAAGGGACGACGGGACGGGGCGGGACAGGACGGAAAGGGAAGGGATGGAATGGACGGGGAGGGGACGGGACGGGATGGGACGGTACAGAGATGGGGGCGGAGAAAGAGACGGGGACGGGGATAGGATGGGATGGGGTGGGATGACAGAAAATAATTAGTCATTATTTAATACACAAATAACGAACCTCGCGCGAACGAAGTGGCGGATATCAGCTAGTCTTATATAAAAGAAAAGAAGTCCTGACTCGCTGACTCATCAACACCCAGCCCAAACTCTGGGACCTAGAAAGCTGAAATTTTGCAGAGATTCCCTTTATGATGTATACAAAGAGTAAGGAAGGATATTTCGAAACTCAACCCCTAAAGGGGTAAAATGGGGGTTCCAATTTTGTATGGAAAAATAATATTAAATAGACATTTCGACTTGAAACTTCGTAGAAGTACTAAAAACAAATAAGCAAACACGTATTTCGTGATTTTCCGAAAATCAACCCCTTAGGGGGGAAATGGGATAAATAAGCCTAAAAATCTACATGCGTGTCGTTATTGAGGTTTTTTGGGACGTTGATTGCGAAAATGGCACTTGTTTTTAAGTCCAAGACGGTGGACATGACATAAAATTAAAACCCTATAGTGGTGAAACGGGGTTTCAGAGACAAATTATTTTTGGGCCCAACAACGTTTGCCGGGTCAACTAGTATAACATATTATTAGATAAATGGTAGCTAAATAAGCACACTAATTGCTTAATAAAATTAGTTTACTTTATCTACAAATGAATTAGTTTTTAAAAACCAACAGTGTAAGTAATGGATTCTTAATAATTTGCATGTTAGTAATTGAATATTAATGATGATCTTAATATGTAAGTTTCCTTTTGTGTTAAATTTGAGATATGATTCACTTTGTTTGCAACTATGGATGGAATCACCAAATTGAAAACTGGTCAAATGTTAAGCTTACGCGAAAACCAATTATTGGTAAATGTGCTGAATTATAATTCCAACAATAGGGTAGATGGTAGAAGATGAATCTGTTAATTACATTACAAAAAAAAGTGTCGGAAATGACAGGTGTATCACAAAGAACATTATTCACAGTGCGCAAAGCATCCACTTCAGCCACTGGGATTGAACCACCAAAAAACGTGCAAAACGTGAACGTATTTCGAGCTCCCGTTCCAACAAATATGACGAAGTGGCAGAAGGTATAATTCGAACAAATGTGCATGTTTTTTTTCTTCAAAATATACCTCCTACGCCAAGGGTGTCGAACTCAAAGGCTAACTTGGGCCAAACAAACAAGGTTTAACTTTAGGTGGGCCGCAAAAAAAATCAATATTCATAGAAACGTAGGTTTATTTCGAATAATACATTATAATAAACATATATAAAAGAACAAGAAAAATAAATGTAATGTTTACATCCTGACACCTGACATGTCTTCTCTGCAACTATCTTTCCTATTTCGGGAGAAATTTTGTTCGCAGTGAATTACTTTCAAAACTGACCCAAGGTGACGTCATTAATACTGTCTCTAACAGGAGACTTATTTCCTTTCCTAACTGAAAATAACTGCTCCCACCGATAAGTACTTCCAAACATGAAAATAATTCATATGCGAATTTTCGAGTATTTTCAAAGCTGGCTGGTAAATATTTGTAAAATTCAAGCACACCCACTTCATGAATTTTGCCTTCAAATTTGAGTCGCACTGAATCTCGATCACTTCCATTTGCATATGGCTGGGTACTGAGTCTATATTTATTGAGAAAATCGAAGAAAACAAACAAAATTTGTCTTCCAAAAAATTAAAATCTTTAATCTCCTTTCAAATTCAGTTCTAAGATATGAAATTTTTTCTGTGTATTTTTAATTCTTTACAAATCGTTCCATATTATTACACCGTACACCAATCGGTAGAAGGGTACTCGATTAAATAAATAAAATAAATTACAAATCGTTCCATATTATTGCACTCTGGCTAAAATTTACACAAATCAGTTGTTTTTACCACTAAATACTGTTAATTATTTAACAGGACATCTTATTAATAATTTACATTTTCAGCTTTTCGTTCAACAACAAATTACTGTTAATTATTTAACATTTAATCAACTTTTCTTAAAGCATTTTGTTTGTTTTTTTTAAATTATTTAAACAGTAAGATACTTGGTTCAATGTTGCCTTCTATGTTGATTGAGTTGTCGACTTTTCTATAATGCTGTTTATTATCAAAGAGATTAAGACAGTATCTCCTCCAGACCTCAGCAATTTCATCCACGTTCGTTATTGTATTGCCCTGCTCATCATGGATGATTTGTGTTCGGGGTTTAAACTCTCGTGACAGATACTTTAATTTGTCATATAGTTGTTTCGATTCGTGTCGGGTAGAGTGTTGTTCAAGTTGAGTTATTTTAGCTATAACACAAATATTTAATACTATCATACGAATCCAATTCTATCCTATTCAATGAAAATTTGCGGAACTCATTCTCACACGAAAACCAGGTAAACCAGCTCAATCACCAGATTCTTATCGACCGATTTCACTACTACCGGTACTTTCTAAGCTATCTGAGCGAACACTATTAAGAAGACTCAGTCTTATTACGGAAGAAAATTACCTAATCCCACAACACCAATTCAGTTTCCGCTGAAGATACTCAACCTTGGAACAAGTGCACAGGGTAGTGGATAGTCTAGAGAAAGATTTTGAAGAAAAACGCGTGTGTGCAGCTGTGTTCCTGGACGACATTTGATCGAGTGTGGATGCCAGACCTAGTTATAAGATCAAGAAAATCTTTCCTATCAATATTACCTGCTATTTCAATCGTATCTAGAAAACAGATATTATCAAGTCAAACTAAACAATAGCCGTTCTCCAATCCAACCTCTCAAGGTAGAGTACAGGAGGGTAGCGTCCTGGGCCCCACATTATACCAGCTATTCACAGTAGAACTACAGGACAACGTTATAATTGCCACTTTTGCGATCGATACGGCCATATTATCTTCCCACAATGACCCACTCCTAGCAACAACAAATTTACGGAATCCACTAGAAGCTCTCGAGAGATGGACAACAACTTGTCGAATCAAAATTAACGAAAATAATTCAACGTCCATAACATTCACCCTTCGGAAAATTGATCTACGTCCAGTAACCTTCAATGGAATTCGTACGAGGGTTGCGCTGAAAATTGTTAATTATTAAAAGACCGTTGCATTTTTTAACAAAAAATCTTTATTGTTTTTCAAAATATTCTCCGTTCAGACTAATACAATACACTTGTGCATTCTTTAAAACCAATTTTTAAAACATTCGGAAAATTCATTTTCTGAAAGGTCCTCAAAAATTCTTTGAAATTCTGTTATTGCTGCATCTGCGCTGGAAAATCTTTTACCTCGCATCATTTTTTTAACAGTTGGAAACAAAAAAAGTCGCACGGCGCCAGATCTGGGCTATACGGAGGATGAGTTACCAATTAAACCCCCGAATCTTTAAAAAAATCCAATGTTCTGGCAGCAGTGTGCGAGGATGCGTTGTCATGATGGACTAAGATGTTACGCGAACCGGTCCTTTGGCGACCTGTCTGTAATTTTCCAAACATCTGTGCCTGTGGTAAAGCCACTTAGCAGTACCGTTCAGAATTAGCAGTTCTCGATCTACAAGTGGAATAACAGCAACAGGACCACCTCGGCGAAAAAAAAAGTAATCATTTTCTTATTGACTCTTCTTGCACGAATTGTGCTTGCCACACGATCAACATTTTCTGAACAAGCAGCTTCTGCAGGTCTTCCAGGTCTTGCTTCGTCTTCTAGCAGCTCTCGCCCTTGTAGAAATTCGTGGAACCAATGACTAACAGCGGATAATGAAGGGGCAGCATCGCCAAAAGCTGCTATCAAATTTTCGTGGCTTTACTGGTATCCTAACTGTCTATTATAGTCATAGAAAATCGTAACTCTAAAGGCAGTTCGCGGAATGCTAATTTTAACTGAATTAAAAATGCCCAACTACTTACAAAATTAACTACGTTTCACAAGGAAATCGGAATTGACAATTGTGGGTAACGAATGTCAACTAATGCGACATTCAATTGTTGCAATTGTTTTTAGCCAATTGAGCTTCCATGGCCTGCTACTAACTATTAACAGAGCATCCCTCGTAAAGTATACAAAGAAAACGTCAAAAAATATCTTGGCATACATATTGATAACAAACTCACTTGGAATTCATGCAGCACGAAATTTCGTGTGGGTGCGTGTAATAGCTATCGATAGATCGATACCACGAATTAATGAGATTGCAGTAATTTTAATAACAGCATTTACTTAGCAACGATACAAAAAGCATGTCAGCCTCAATCGAGCAAGGTTTTAGCTGTGCCATCGCCAGTCGATCGCTCTTAAAACATGCAAAGCCAACTAATGTGCAGTGGCGTAACTTCAAATTTGCAGCGGGCCCCTTATATGTCTTTAATTAAATAAAGTGGCAAAAACATCAATAATAATAGTACATTTAATAAATAATACATAATAAGATTGGGCACTACAAAACAATGTTTTAACTAAAACGGTTAAAAACGAGATTTCAAGCTATGTACTTACGCCTGGCCGGCCTTAACTTTTGCAAAATGTGTAATAACCTCTTGCAATTACATTTTAGCAGCTATCTCCGATTCAGTGGACAATAAAGAAATGTTTTCTAATCTTTTCTAGTACATGCTGTTTTAACATCACTTTTAATTCATAGAAGCTTCTTTCAGCTGAATCGACCGAAACAGGTAATGTTAAAAATTATAACAGTGCGGTAGCAATTTCAAGAAAAATTGATGATAAATTCCGATTATCAACTATTAAATTCTTAGCAAATTATTTCACGCTTTTAAACTCTTTTAGTTTATGTAGATTATAAGATTTTTTTGCAAATGCAAATTTCTATAGGAAACCATGTTGTTAAATTATAGAATTCTTACAATTAAGTCAACTCAAATCAGCCTTACGAAAACAGAAAATTCCCCATATTACAAAACAATCTGTCAGCTTGAATTTAAAGGCCGGCGATTCAAATAGCTATTTTTGTATTAAGGGCGTGAAGGAGGCGATTTTGGCCCGCGGCGGAATTATAAGCCAGAGGCCCGAAGGGCCGAAGGATTATAAAACGCCAAAGGGCCAAAATCGCCGTTCACGCCCGAAATGCAAACAAGATTTTTTGTAAAATCCACCATAAAGCTTTGAAAAATAAATGGCACGATTCGTTCTCAAAAATCAAATTGTTGTTGGTTGCCAATGTGATGCTGGTTTTTTAGGCCTTAGGGCGCAAAAGGCATTATTTACGCCCGCAAATTATTTTTAGGCCTTAGGGCGCAAACGGCACTATTTACGCCCGCAAATTAATGCATAAATGACCATATTTTAGTGCGATTTTACAAAAACTACTTTTGCCGTTTGCGTGGACATCCCATTATTATAAAAATAAAAATAGGAAGATTTTTTTCCTGCTTGCGTTTATTGAATGAAAGAAAAAGAAAATTAGGGGGCCGTCTGGGCACCCTCGTACTCAGCCCCCCTACCCGCGGCCTCGGGTACCAAGTTACGCAACTGCTAACGTGAGTTATATGAGAACATACTGGTATTTCTAGAAATAATAAAACATAACTCATTAGACATTAGTAATGGATTATGGAACTAATACTTCTAAAATACATAAATTATGGGTCGGCGATTAGGGTGTCACGCCCCACATCTGAATGATTCCGACAGACCGAATATCGGAATCTAAAACACGCTCAACAAGACAATCGGCCTGTAGCTTTCCGTGCGGTTGTCAGGTTTTGATAGGTAACATTAAAATAGCCATGGGATAAGTTAAACAAGATATCGAAAGTGAATTTTAAACTGTATGTCAACAAAAAGCATACTATAGATTTGACTAGTTTGACTCTTTTTAATGGCTCCCGCGATCAAGTTTATTTTTGATCTCCCGGTAGTAATTAAGTGGATTTAGGGCAACGAATTATGTGCCAATTATAGGCTAACGTCCAAAAGATTCGCAACAAATCTCTAAGTAGCGAAATAGCCGTAACAACTTATTTTGAGTACTTCTGTAAATCGAATTTTCTATTTTTCAAATTTTCCCATTGCATGAGAGTTCGACTGTAACTAAAATCTGAAAAATTCGCAACGCCGTTAGTGTTTAAACTAGACACCTAAGAGCAGTTAAAAACACTCGTCGATAGCTTCTACACTCTACTTTTGGATGACGCACTTAATTTCCAAATTTTCGCGGAAAATCGTGCATCCTCTACACAAACGATTCATTTAGAAATGTTTACGTCTAAAGTTTGTTTTCACCAAAGTCAACATTATGAATTTTAATATGAATCCAAACTTCAATATAGGAATGTAAAAACAATGTAGGGTTTCTTAATATACCCTAATTATACAGATTAAACATAATTTAGTCAGAATTGACACAGTGCTTGTATTTCCCTGAATTGGAAAAAATATCAAAAGTTACAAACAGAAAAAAATTATCTTTAATGGCTGAGTACACATTTTAATTATTTCAAAAATCTATACTAATTTACAAAATAAAATCAAGAGACAAACGTTGAAAGCAAAAACATGTTTACACCTAGACATAATCTACAAATTCCAACTTTTAACTAAAATTTTTTTAAAGTTTTATATGGATATAAGACAATTAATATTTGCCAAAAACCCTAGAATTTAAATGTACACTTGTGAAGAGATTTAAAGAGCTTTTCTTAAAGTTGAATCTAGGCACCAGCTACAGCAACACGAGGGCAAATGTCGCTCACAAAACGGTAGAATTTCGGGCTGGATTTGTACCTCGTTTTTTAAGACAAAAATATCTTCTATTGCTAAATATCCAAAGCTGTTATTTCGTACAACCCGGAAGAGACCAGTTCGCTCCCGTGTATACCTGCTGCTTTCTAATGACAGCCCAATTCGCTCCCCGGAAAATTAAGCGGCTTATTAACTTGGAAATTTGCCCATTTGTTTTTTGTACAAAAGTATAAATTTAGGTTATTTGCAGATTTAAGATTTGTGTGTACTTAGCACAAAAATACTTGTGTAATGTAAAAAATGTGTGTATGACCGTAAAAACCCCTTCAGCAGCACCAGTTAACTTCACATAAGACTAAAACCTAGTCCTCTGTTTAGCCGCGTTGCGGACGGGAGCGAATTGGGCTATGACCTTTTTCGAGCAGGTAGACACGGGAGCGAACTGCACCCTGCCCGTACAACCACAGACGAGCTCTCTTCTGTGGTACAACCTGCTGCCGAAGGTCTCAAATGACACCCCCTCCTATGTCGAACTAATTTGTCGGAACCACAACCTACGCAATATCGAATTACTTCTAGGCTATATTGAATTACTTTTTCTGGGGATCAAGCTGCGCCTTGGTATATAACGGGTGTCCATTCTCAAAATCGAACATGGGCAATCAACACTGTGCCACTGTGCCAGTGGCGGTGATATGGATAAGCGGGAATAAGCGTTGCTTAGGGGTCCGGGCCCTTAGAGAGCCCTTTGGGGGGCCCGGTAAGTTCTATATTCACTTTTTAAATATCTCGACATCTTCTACATCATTTGGGTATAGATAGTACTGCAACCTCAGTCCCCACACTCAGTTATCAGTCATCAGTGATCAGACTCGATTTGAGAGCTTTGAAAAACTAACAAACATTTTTGAATTTTTAGAACCTAAAAACGTTTTAAGAATGGAAGAAGCTGAACAGGTCTGATGTGATTTGCTTCAGAAAAAGTATTCTGATGTCCTCAATAATAATCTCGCCATTCAGTTTGTGAACGCTATCTCCTTACTAAAAGAGTGTTCCAGATTTGACAAGTTCATTCTTACAGAAATATTGTGTTTTCGAAAGCAATTGTGGTGAGATTATTACTGCATTGGTTTTATTCTTCTTGACTTTACCTGTAACATTAGCCACAATAAAAAGATCATTTAGCAAGTAGAAAATAATAACACATTTTTTAAGAAATTCTACGAGCCAAGATAGGCTACATGGCCTTTCGGTTTTGGCAATTAAGCAAAAGGCATCGTCTGCGATGGACATAAAAATCTTGTGGAACAATTTGCTGTCAATAAGGCCAGAAAGATACATTTTTTATTTCTGATCAATTTATTTTTACAGCGTTTTACAGATATTAATGATACTAATAAATATGTACTAAGTATTTGTTACCCATTTTGACGTGGGTTCTTATGATTTTACCTGAACAATATTTTATTTTACTACTAGCTGGCCCGGCAAATTGTTCTGCCCAAAAATAATTTGTCTCTGAAACCCAGTTTCACTTTCGATATTTTTCAATTTTCCGGCTTTCCCTTTGGATTTTTCCGAATTTTCTTTTTGCTAAACCACCTCGGGAGTAAGACGAACACAACAAAAGAAAAATCATCCAAATCGGTCAAGTCGTCGAGTTTTTGCGTTACTAACACACTAACGCACTAACACACGGCAATTGATTTTTACATAGAAGATTGTTACCTAGGTAGATATTTATCCATCAGTTTTCTTTGTAATTGTGCCTATACCAACTTGAAGATTTTATTTAGTTTTATATTTTTAATTGATAATTTGTTAGATATGTTACATATAAATTGTGTTAAATGTTAGCAATTTACTACTCTATTTGTTATAATAGGATATTTTATTTTTTGTTAAACGTTTACTTTCAATACTATAATTATAAATATACAATTCATTAAGTATATAAATCTTTTTACAAGGGGGGCCATTTTTATATTTGCTTAGGCGCCCAAGGTGCTTTTGCACCGCCACTGCACTGTGCATTGGATTTTTAGGTATAAATATTGAATTATTTCTGTATTACTACATCAGTAAATATTATTATTAGTAGTATCAATTGATAGGCAATAATGTTATTTTTCTATGATATCATTTTTTTCTTTAACTTGAATTAGTGAACAAGTCAGCAAAAACGTTTAATACAAATTTTATTATTCTATGTTCGAGTTTGAGAACGGACAACCGTATAAACGGAGCTGGGGCACGGTTATCAGATTTGTCCAAAATGTTTAATATATTATTTGCATAGGCGTATATTGTTAATTAGAATTCTTCGTAACGAGGGTTTGGAAACACTGATGCAGATATCGATGGCATACGAAATGAGAAATATGGTGCTCCCTCCCTTTCCTTCGGAATTAAATGGGAATCTACGTTGTAATTATTTACGTGAAGTAAAAGGTTTAGTATACACTATTTCAAACTTTAAAAGAAGATACGCCAGAAAAAAATGCAAAGTATCTCTTTTGGTTTAGTACTAGCAAAAATCAAAAGACTCACGTTTCCCAAAGTAAAGAGAAAATAATAGAAGGAATTTAACAACGTTTAATGTCATTGCTTAAAGATACAACTTATATTATTTCTTACGATAGGATATCATCTTGTATTTTCATCTAACACAAAAGGTATAGTAAATCATATTCCTGCGTCCCGAAAGTAGTAGTGAGAGCAATGTTGCAAACTGTTAGAAATTGCTCTTTATAGTTCAACACAGCAACTTGCGTAGTAAAACGTCTAATATATAAGCGTCAATACAACTAAATTTCACAAAGTCAATTTCCATTAGTACAAGTTAAGTTTTAATTTATTCACGCACGCTGCAGCAGTTGTTCGATTATTGTATTTTCTCACCAACTACTTTTATACTATACACTATTAGTACAGGCGCCAGGGAATTTTTACATGCAATTCTTGGTACCAGCATTTTGTGTTAATGGGTGGGTGGGGGGCTGTGCTCTGAGTCTAATTTTAAGTTTTCGGATCGATCGGAGAAATTGTTTTTCCGCAATATCGGAAGAAGTGTTGAAAACGGTTTTTCAGCAATTTCTCGTTTCCTGTTGCTCTGGCACTGAAATTGCATCAGTACAAGTTTGTAGTTTATGAAATTCCTCACAACTTTCGGAAATGCCTTTTTCTCGTGCGCTCAACAATTTAAAAGTTGTTACCCCATAAAGCCAAGAAATTAAGGGTTGAAATGGGTTTTACATAAATATATCGCTTTCAGTTAATCCTACGATAAAAAATACTCTTATATTTTTTGTAGAACAACTAATTTGCATAAAATTTGTGTATGAGTATTTTTCCATTTGAACAATTATTTACCGCCGCAAATGTCGCAAGTCACGTAAACCGTACATTTAGTGTGCACTTTCGAACGGCCCTGTTCCTTCGAGTGTGTCGCACCAGCTTGTGGCGCGTTTTTTTACGTGGTCTCCCCTATAGGCCTACTCCACGAAGTGTATTTCTACACTTCCCTTGGTCTTTTTGATGGGCCGGGTTCTGCATCGTCAATTCCAATCATTGCAGAATCGTCGATTTTGTCGCCCTTGTTAAGTTGTGTTTTCCTTGAAACAAACTCGGGAAGAGAAAATATGTCATCGTCGTAGCTGGTGTGGTATTCGTCTTCATCTGTAGCAAGCATTCTGGAGATTTCTTGCACGTTCTCACAGGATTTCCCGGTGCATATGGAGCAAATGGCGGTGCACTTTAAACCCGCTTTGCGGCAGCCACAAGCCTTTCCACATTTGGTCTTACACCCGCATGAAATTAACTTAATTATTGCAGTAGGCGCGGGAGGCTCAGTGCTAGGCACCGGTGTAAACGTACGGCCACGTTTCTTTCAGCCCCATCTTTCCGCGGGTAGAGTGTCATTTCCAAGCCAGGATTGAACTTGATGGTATGTCCGGAATGCGTGCATCCTGGCCGTGTCTTTTGTAGGTGGCAGGGATGCCAGATTAAACGTTGACTTCACAAGGGATTTCGCGAAGTGTTTGTATCGAAGCAAGTTGATTGACTTGTCTTTATGGATGTCTCCACCGTACAACGCAATAAAAAATTGCTCTCCCGCTAATGCGATGATATCCGCGTCTACATCTTTCTGTACAAAGTGATTCGCTGCAGATTCCAAGGTAGGTGTCTTTTCTAGGGTTTTAAGAAATTTCACTTTGCCAATACCGTAAGCAGCCGATGTTGTGTCACAACCAGAAAATGCATGCAAGAACAAGATATGCTTTGATACAGCATCGACGTGTTTCACGCATGATGTAGAGTAATGCTGTTCCTTCGTATTCAGTTTTCCGGGCTTGCAAAGAAAAACACATTACAGTCTAGATTCAAAAAATTAATCAACAGAATAACCGAGTTGATTGTTCTTCACATGGTGAGTCGTGAATCGTTCATTTTGGATATAAATTTTTATTTTGTTTAAGTTTAGTGACACTCTACCCGCGGGAAGATGGGGATGTCGCAAAGCGGGTTTAAAGTGCACCGCCATTTGCTTCCCGCCAGAGAATCCTGTGAGAACGTGCAGGAATTCTCCAGAATGCTTACTATAGATGTTGACGAATATCACATCAATTACGACGACGACATATTTTCTCTTTCCGAGTTCTTTTCAAAGGAAACACAACTTGACAAGGGCGATAAAATCAACGATTCTGCAATGAGTGGGATCAACGATGCAGAACCCGGTCCATCAAAAAGACCATGGGAAGTGTGAGACTGTTAGAAAAACACTTCGTGGAGTAGGCATATCGGGAAAACCACATAAAAAGACGCGCTACAAACTGGACCTCAAAGGAACAGGGCCGTTCGAAAGTGCACATTAAATGTACGGTTTACGTGACTTGCGACATTTGCGGCGCTGTAGAACGGTAAATAATTGTCCAAATGGAAAACTACTCATACACAAATTTTATGCAAATTAGTTGTTCTACAAAAAATATAAGAGTAGTTTTTATCGTAGGATTAACTGAAAGCGATATATTTACGTAAAACCCATTTCAACCCTTAATTTCTTGGCTTTATGGGGTAACAACTTTTGAATTGTTGAGCGCACGAAAAAAAGGTATTTCCAAAAGTTGTGAGGAATTTCATAAACTACAAACTTGTATTGATGCAATTTCAGCATCAGAGCAACAGGAAACGAGAAATTGCTAAAAAACCGTTTTCGACACTTCTTCCGATATTGCGGAAAAACAATTTCTCCGATCGGTCCGAAAACTTAAAGTTAGACTCAGAGCACAGCCCCCCACCCACCCATTAATCCAAAATGCTGGTACCAAGAATTGCACGTAAAGCCCTATTAACGATTTCCCTGGCGCCTGTACTATATACAATTACGTATGCATTTGGAAGTTCGTACCTGATATTCCTAAACTAATGGACGTTGTGTTATTGGACAAAACGACGAAACACTGTATAACCGTTTATACAGGGTGTTATGAAAATGAGTGAAAATATTTTAACCAGTGATAGAGCTCACCAAAATTAACAACTTTTCTATTTATCGTTTTTCATTTAATCGCATATTTTTGCACTCATTTATCTCCCTTAAATTTGTTGAGCCGCTTGGTAAGCAAATCTAAGTTAAAGGTGAACGACACAAGTATATTAAAACTGCAAATGTTCTTGCACAAAAAACATGCGGTCAATAATTTACCTACCACAATTGGTTAAGCACGTTGGTGACCAGATGCGAACTAAAGGTTTTAACAGTACCTATGCAGTTTTTGTTGGTTTGCATTTTGTGCCATTAAATTAAAATATTATTCCATAGGCGGGTATGCATTTTAGAGTAAAATTGTTTTGAATTTTAACTCAGTTTTGAGGGCGTTTTCGAAAAAATGATAAATGGAGAAGTTGTTCAGTTTTGTGAGTTCTATTACTGGCTAAAATATTTGCAATCATTTCCATAACACCCTATATAAAACGAATATTTAAAAAAACTGGTTTGATATTTGTCTTGCGGAAGTTCTTAGAAAAACATCCGCTTGGAAGGAATCCTCTGTATTTCATTTTACAGGGTGGATCTAAAAGATATGCTTGTGGCATCAAATAGTACTCTATATTTTTGGCATACATTTTACATGCACTTTTTAATAGTTAAATGTCTAGTTTGCAGTATATGTATATTTGCAGAGCATGGGAGAAATTGTGTGCGGGCTTGAACAAAATTTTGGTATATGTCGTTCAGTGGCGGCTTGTGGAGAATTTTGATGGTAGAACCAACCACCGAACGTAAAATGCATTTTGCACCCCCTCATACACAAAGACAGGTCCCGAGATTAAAATATGTCGCATATGAATTGGCAGAAGTGTCTGCTTTTCCTTCAGCACTTACAATTTGAAATCCAGAAAATCGCGGAGAAAATTAATGACAGTTCACATTTTTGACCTTGGAAATACAGGGTACTCGTATTATGGCAGTCTATGTACTAAATTTCACCACACATAGATCTCATGAAACTGAACAACTTGTTACCATATAATTTTTTCGAAAATGTAGTTGTAGTTTTAAATAAAACACTGCTGGAGCCTGTGGTTTGAAAATATCACAAAATCGTTAAAACCCCACACCAGACAAATATTTAACAACTGCTAAATACGTATTTCGACGGCTACGCTGTCATCATCGGTAGCTACGAAAAACTTACACACGAGTATATCGTATATCGTTGCCTTGTTGCTGTGTAAGTTTTTCGTAGCTACCGATGATGACAGCGTGGCTGTCGAAATACGTATTTAGCAGTTGTTAAATATTTGTGTGGTGAGAGGTTTTAACAAGGCGGTCTATATTGTTCCAGGCCATGACACTGGGCCTATAAAGTGACCTTTGGAATGGCCTACCACAATCTGCCAACATGGCTGTGCCAACCTTTAAGAAAAAATTACTAGTTTTGATCACTAAGGGCCGGTATTACAATCATAGTTTAAACCACACAGTAGAGTTTAAACTGTAGATTAGCTACCAATAGCGTATTACAATCTTAAGTTTTCTTTAAACTTCAGTTTAAACTCAAGTAAATTTAAACCAAGCTAGGGTATGGTTTAAACCATTAATACTAAAGTTTAATGCTTATGTGTGCAGTAAAACAGCGCTGTCGCAACCTCACATCCTTATTAAGTGTTTATTCCTGTGGAAATTTATGTTTATTTGATATTCAAGATATTTGATGTTCTCTTAACTGATGATGAAGATGAAATAAATTTTTCATTATACTTCTCTGAAAACACCATATACAGGGTGCCCCGGACTCGATGGTCATAGCCTAAGAGCTTATTCCTTGGACAGTTTTAAGATAAAAAGTTTATATAAACATAGATCCGCAAACGCTTCGTTACCGATCTACAAGGTATTGAAATTTCAAGATTTTTTTAGTTTTTTCTTTATAACTCCTGCAGTTTTTGAGATATTTAGCTCAAATTTGGAATACAGGTTACCCTGTAGGGCTTACATCATTGGCCATATGAAATGGTTGTGAGAATCTACAGGGCGATATTTTTTCAGGGGCCATGCCCGAGAAAAAAAAATAAAAAACAATTTTTTGTAATTCGCTAGACGAAATAATTTTTTTTAAAATGGTCTAGTAGGCCCTGGCTTTACTTGGATGATCTCTTGTTTCCATTAATTTTGACATTTTAGTCGCCACTACCTCTTAAACATGAAAGCTAGGATGACCATTTTAAAAATTTTTATTTCGTCTAGCGAATTACAGAAAATTGTTTTTTTTTCTCAATAACCGTCGCTGATACGAAAAAACTACAACAGAACAAAAAGATTCTAAACAAAACAGGAAACTCATTTTGTATTTTAGAATCTACCACCGGCGCACCGCAAAAAAGTTCAAGGGGAGAAAAGGGGGCATGACCCCTGAAAAAATATCGCCCTGTAGATTCTCACAACCATTTCATATGGCCAATGATGTAAGCTCTACAGCGTAACCTGTATTCCAAATGTGAGCTAAATATCTCAAAAACTGCAGGAGCTATAAAGAAAAAACTAAAAAAATCTTGAAATTTCAACACCCTGTAGATCGGTAACGAAGCGTTTGCGGACCTATGTTTATATGAACTTTTTATCTTGAAATTGTCCAAGGAATACGCTCTTACGCTATGACCATCGAGTCACGGGACACCCTGTATTTAAAGAACATATATGGAGAACACCTTGTTGTCATCTGTTTTTGAAATGACGTAAAGGTGGCTTTTCCAGAACTTTTCCCGATTTTTTCCATGTCCTAAATTATTAAGAAATAAATCGTTGCTATGGAAATGTCAATCGTGTTTGATACTGTTTTTCCGATGTATTATTATTACTTTGACAATTTAACTGGTGTCATTGCCAAGCAATGGCATTCTTCAATTTAGAAATAAACTACCAATCGAACGATTATTTTAGTGACAAAAATTTGAGGAGCTTTATTTCAGCGACAATAATTCGAGGAGCTTTATTTCAGCGACAATTTTTTCTGTAACAATTATTGTAGTGACAATATTTCGAGGAACTTTATTTCAGCGACAATTTTTTCTGTAACTATTTTTTAATGAAAAGTTAAATTGTCAAGACGAATAGGACTCTAGGTCGAAATATTGCAGACAAGTTTTGCTCCTCAGATTGTCTCGTTTTTGTTGCTTGAGAAAATAACGACTCGTGCAAGCACTCGTCGTTATTTTCGTCGCCGCAGAAACTCGTATCTGAATCGCAAAACTTATTGTCAGCAATATTTAGACCTCTCGTCCTATTATTACTGAGAAGATAATTCATGTATCACGTGACGCAATTTCAACCAATGAGGGGCATGCAAATGGCTAGTTACACATTATCACAGCGGTAGTAATTTATTTTCGTAATTGTTTTTACGGGTGATCATAAATGGTTGTGATTTTTTTCTTAGGTTGGCACTGTTAATTTTGGTTACCCTGCTGTCAATTTTAAGTCCGTGTCAAATTCGACGTTAGCAGGTTAGGTTTTGTGTCAGTTTGTGTCAAAACTGACGGAAAATCTAACCTGCTAACCTCGAATTTGACATAGACTTAAAATTGACAGCAGGGTAACCAACATTAACAGTGCCAACCTAAGAACAAAAAGTAAATATTTGATATTTTGCATTTCATTCAATATATTCTCTTTCCAAATATAATTCGTGTAATGATTAATGATCGATAATTTTTTACTCGTTAAAACCGAAACAGCAAATTTAACTCGTTCTACGCAGTCGTTAAATTTAGGTTCCGGTTTTAACTCGGAAAAAAATCGATAATAATCATTCCACTTGTTATATTACAACTGAAAATAAAATGTACTTCTCATGCTTTCTTACGTTGTTTTTAGATAAGTATAATAAAAAATATCGTTCATTATACGCCCAGAAACTGATTTTTCCAGAGTCGTAATGAAATATACTATTATTGAAATGCCTCGTAGACCAAAAGTATTCTGTGTACAAGGAATTCATTTGGAATTGTGGGATAATATGGAATTTATAGACAAATTTAGGCTATCAAAAGCCACCGTTTTATTAGTAGTAGATATTATCCTATATGATAAAAAATATAAACTTTTGTCATAGCTGTTTTTTCACTTATAATGATGAAGCGACACTAAATATTATACTATTAAACTAACTAACAACCTATTACTAATAAACACTATACTAATCCTATAAACAAACTATTCTATTTATAACAAATAACTAAAATAAAATTTAATCTAAATGTTTTCAGCATAATGAATTTGACAGCAAAATAAACGCAACGTTAGTTATTTGGCAATTACTGCTATCAACGTTGCAAAGGTTACGTTTAACTTTACCGCCGTCTCATAGCAGTTTGTAATACGCATTCGAGATAATCTTCAGGTTAAACTTCTGGTAAAGTTTAACTTTACTACAAGTTTAACCTTGCATTGTAATACCGGCCCTAAATGAACAATATGTCAGTGCACTATCCTTGTCATTGTGATGCATTCCAGTTAAAAAAAAACTATAAAATCACTGCTATTTACATCGCAGTGCGTCACTTCACCGTAATATTCGATTTAAAAACAATTCCTAATGGGTAGGTACCTAATTCTCCATTGCAAATAAATCGGTACTAATTTTGACTTCATCTAAAACAGCAATTTCTTCAAAATAACTTGCCTGGAAGCTAGTGATATTGCAGTCAGAACAAGTCACATCATCCTATTACCTTTTATATCTGCTCTTTTAAAGTGCTTTTCACACACAACACTAGCCTTTCCAATCTGTCAGTTTTCTAAACGCAAAATGTCTTTCTATTTATGTGCCACCATTTCATTAGATGGAAACTTGAACACGCTAATATATGGAGCAACTGATGAAGCGTAAGTTGACGTGCAGCTTGGTACGTAACACTTCAAAGGCATTTTTGGAACTTATATGAACTGCCTTGTCAAAATTTGGTTTTTAATGTCAAATATATTTCAAACAAACAAAACTTAGTGTGTCTTGGAATCGCCTAGCACACAATCTGGTAACAGAGCCAGTGTCATAGCCTGGAACAATATAGACCGCCTTGGTTTTAACGATTTTGTGATAAATAGTTTTACTTTAAAAATGTATACCCTCCTATGGAATATTTTAATTTAATGGCACAAAATACGAAAAACATTTCTTTGTAATGCCAACCAACAAATACTGCATAGATATTGATAAAACTTTTAGTTAAGATTTGGTCACATCAAGCAATAATGGAACGTACCTTATTAAGCAGGTAAGACATTAGGGAGTTTTTGCCATTGCGTTCCGCTAAAATAGAGGCCCGCTAAAGCGGATGTTACCTAGCTACGTCAACGATACAGCCAATCAAAATCAAATTTTTCGTATTTAGCACAATGTTATCGTAACGTTAATTTAATGTAAAGGTGTGCAAATACTCCCTATTGACAGTATTTTTTTATGCAGAAAGAGGTCTGCATTTTAGTATAGTCGTGTCGTTCACCTTCAACTTACATGTGCTGACGAACCAACTCATCAAATGTGAGGCTATAAATGATTGCAAAAATATACGGTAAAAAAACGACAAATTAAAAAGATGTCCCGTGTGGTAAGCCATATCATTGGTTAAAATTATTACTTGGACTTCCATAACACCCTGCAAAGTCAAAGAAATTTGCTGGTATCTGAATTAAAAGTTTTTAAACCTTTATTGCAGAAAGTACGTGCAGACTGAGACGGTGGTATGGAGATGATCGAAACGCGAGATGCAGATGACGGAGTGGGGACACGAATTTTTAGACTTTATTTACATTTAATTCAATACTTCGTCTAAAATTTGAGCAAACATTATTTATACCCCAGTGATCAACTTTTTTAAAGAATACAAATTTTTGATTTGCGTTTTAGTTTTATAGAATACGCCGTGCCAAGAGAGAAATTATTAATTTCCACTTAGATTTTTGCGAGGTTCAAACCGAGATAATTAGGTTTTAAGATTTATTTTGCCGTAAGAGCCATCACATTCTGCAAGTTGAAAAATTTAAAAAGATATTTGGTGCAAAATTAATTTTAAATTTTAGATAAAAATATTGTTTATTTTCTCCTCTTATGTTATGACGATATTATCTTGTATTTCAAAAATAGTGCCCCTTTGCCTATTCTAATTTTTGACTATTTCGGGATTATGAATCACTACGATATAAGTAAAGGATGCCTTAAGCGGGGGTGCAAGGAGTGCACGACACCCGGGCGGCAGAGCCTAGGGGGCGGTAGCTATGTCTAGATTACATAAGTAATTTTTTCAAATTCAAAATTTCGAGTTCCCTAATTTTTTCAAATTAAAAATTTAGAGTCCCCTATTTTTTTTAAATTCAAAATGTAGAGTTCCCCTCTAATGCTATTGATGGAGATAAAGCGTAACACATAAAATAACGTGACTGCGTGACGTCACTCAAAGCGTTTAAAACATCAGGCATTGAGTAGCGGCAGTTTCTAGGCTCAACCAGTGTAACATACGTGTGGGTCGACTCCCCTCTCAGAGCTGATGCAGATGTAAACAATAATGGCCTAATACAAAAGCGTTAAATATCCATATTAATTGACATGTGAAGTGACAATATCTGACAACCGATTATAATGTAATAAAATATGACTGGCTATTATTACCTACAGATCGTCTTTCAGAAGTGTTCCAGATGTTCAGAAGTAATTTATTTGTAATTTGTACAATTTCGAGTTAGCAAATGAAATCGAGATTTTACCGACCAATCTAAAATTCACAGCACATTTCCAAATTTCCAATAACATCGAACCCATAGTTTAACATCCCTTGTGAAAGGTGGCATCGTGTAAAGATTTTATAAGCATTTTTTTTTAAACATCACCGGGGCTAAGGATAGAACTCGCGACCCTTACATCAGTAGTCAGAATGCGTAACTACTGGAGCCACCGAGAATGCCATTTTCCCAGTTAATAATAATTAGGAAAAATTACTTATATAAGGTTATTTAAGTATTGCACAAGAAATGCTATCAAGTCTAGCAATGATAAATATTGAAAATTGCCTTGCCATATATATATAAACTAAATTTTCACCCCACCACATAGGTGGTCTTATTATAATTAAAATAATGTTTGCATTTTTAAATTTGGACTGTAGACAAAAAAAATACAGAAGAAACTGTTTTTAACATCTTTCATAAAGAAAGCTGTTTTTAACATCTTTCATAAAGAAAGCGCAATGGAAACAACTTTTGTTAGATCTAGTAACAATTGAAGAGCATTAAAAGTTATATAAAAACTACGTAAAAATATCTTAATGTTGCTACTAATACTGGAACAGTAAAAAGAAACGGTTAGTAATGTGAATTATATTCATTTGGAGAAAAAGAGAAACAATGAAGCTGGTGTTGACAGATACATGCACATGTACATGCTTATCGTTGCAGAACAAATGACGCAGTGGAGGCATAAGAAACTACTACCGATTGCGGAATAAACGCGCCCTATCGATGCCTATAAAAACCTGACGCAGACAGAGACGCAGCCACAACATACGTTTATAAATAAGGATTACCTTTTGAGTTCACTACATAGGTGGCCTTGCTCTAAAAAAATCATTTTCGCGTTTTATAAATTGAATGATAAGCAAAAAAGTAGAAGAAAATGTTTTAACGTCTTTTATTAAAAAATCACACTGCAAGCAAGAGTGTTTAAAATTATGTACAAAATATGTAAAAATATCTTAATGTTTCTAATAATACTTAAAACAGTAAAAAGGAACAATGCGAAATACATTAATTCAAACTGTGCTCCCAGACGCAATCAGGCGCTTTAATTATTCGCTCAATAACGCGCACATATCATACTTGCTTATCACTGCCTCATAAAGGTCGCGGTGACGACAGGCCGATCGTGGACGAAGTGCGTCCTATTGGTGCCGATTAAAACGTGACGCAGGTAGAACACATACGAAGATGCAGACAGAGACGCAGGTACAACACACGTTTACTTATAGGAATGGTTCTATATTTGGCTCTACTCAACTTCATCTTTCACTTCCCCTAACCATCACGGAGTACAGAGTACAGATCTATAAATTGTGGAAAAGCTGAAGGCTGATCATACATTCACATTCATGAAATAAAAAAAATTACTCTTGCTTTGTTTAAGCTTTAAAATGAAAACAATGATGAAAAATACGTACACAAAATGTTTTCTTCAGAACCAAAAACATTCTTCAATGGTGTCGTCGTTATAATACTAACAAACCTTGAAAGACACAACTACTTAAATGCCATGATATACAAAATGAAATACACAAACATTAAAAAAAACATTTTGCGAAGAATAGGTAAGTGTTGAATATCAAGACAGATTATTACTGCAACGCCCTTTTAGTCTAGGAACGCTTTTATTTTCACAAAATCACTAGATCTTTTGGCAACATTAATTGCGTACTTACTTTTAGTAGACTTAAATGCAACTAATACCTATATTGTTGGATACTCAGGAAAGCTACCCGTGCACAACTAACACTGACTTTAATTCACCAAATGTATCGATGGATTTATTATCATAATGGCGTCTTGATGGCCATGCAACAATATTCTTGGCTCATTGTTCATTCATTCATTCATGCATTCATTATCTTCGGTCTTTTACATTTCGGTGTCGAGGATCACTATAAAAGCTATAAAACAACGTTGAGACTGGAAAAGCTCCATGTTCCGACAGGATTCCATCACACTCGCTCAAATTCTAGACCATGAAAATATTTTCGAATTCACTAACATCTTCAAACGCGTTTACGAAACTGGAAACATTCCACAAAAAGCAGCTACAATCTTCTTTCGCTCCTCTTTTCAGGAACTCCAATGGGAAAGCATACGATGACTTCCAACTAATTCGCCCTAGAAGTCACTCTCTTAAAACTACTGCACAAGACAATTCCCAAATGAATGAAAAACTGGTTGGTTTTAGGAATAATGTGTGAACACGATGAGCATTGCTCTCTATGCTAACATTACTCCAAAGATCGTGGGAAATACAAAAGCCAATAAATGTTTATTTATAACCTTGGAGAAGGTATACGACCAAGTATTTGAAACTCAAGGGAAGATGGCTATCGAGCCATCGACGATAAATATGCCAGAGTTCTCCGAAATATTGAATGGAAACAGAATGCCACGATCGTAGTAGATGGCACCGAAACCCAAAGAATTCCTGAAAAGAGGAGAGTTAGACAAGGTTGCATCCTTCCGCAGACGTTATTCAACATACAGTGAATTTATTTTAACGCGCAATGTGGCATTCCCGTTTCCATAAGGACTTGATTGTTACTATTGGTTTCTAAGGGTACGCCACGTCATGTGTAAATGCGTTTATTTTAAAATGCAATATATGAACCGTAATTTTATTGAAACAGAAACATTAGAAATAACAACATGGCATGTAATAACCCACATACTTGCTGTAAACTGAAGTCTTTATAGTTTATACCATTGGATCAACAGGATTCCTTCCTTCGTAGAATATATTATGTTTTTACATATTCAGCAACGTTTCCATATTGCATTTTAAAATAAACACATTTACACATTGCGCGTTATAATAAACTCCTTGTATACTGTGAAACCATCTTCAGCAACAACGCTGTTCATGCTGTAAGTAAAGAATTTGCGTTCCTTGTTGATTAAAATACATATACTTAATAAGACGTTTATTTATTTCAATTATTAATAAACGATGTTGCTTGGGCGAAGTTGGGAACGCTAAATAACAAAAATGTTACTTACCTGTGGCGAAACAGGAAAGTTCAACTAACGACGGTTACAAGCTGACAATTCTAATAACTACTTTAAAGTCTAGAAATGTTAGGGTTCCTAATATTTAAATCTTGAGTGATTTATGTACAATAATCTGGCAAGTGATTGACATTTACATCTTGAGCTACTGGATAAACGCCGTATAAGAACAATGAGAGGAATCTGAATTGGAAAAAGATCAATAAAATAAGTCACGTTTATAATGATCACACTGTAATCATAGCAGAAAGCATCTAGGACCTAGAACTACTTTTGAACAGAATTCCTACTTGGGGACTAATTAGAACACATTGTAGACCAAGTTGCTAGTGGTTAGTAAAAGACATGTAGGTTTTGTACAACTACATATTTGTAAAAGCTTAGCGATTAGCGTATTGCAAGGGTTAACCTGATGATGGCCAGAAGCGAATTTACGAGGTTGAGGCATGTACTCTACAATAACAATCTCGATTTACAGTACGAAATAAATTCCTAAGTATTGCTGTATAGTATGGGTGCGAAACTTGGGTAATGAAAGTCACCAAATTGAAACAGGGGATGCGTTTGAGATTTGGTTCTTAAGGTCACTAAAATCACGTTAGCTACGCTAACATAGGTAAGGAAACTCATATAATTTATGTCAAACCAAACTCGGGTTTTTCAGTGGCGTACACAATCAGTTTATAGGTTATAATAGAAATACATTTATGAGTCTGTAACGTGAACGCAATAAATAAATATTGAATAATACATATTCAAAATGTTTTTCTGCTTAAAAAATTAAATGTTACAAATATAAACCTTTATAGAATATTTTGTACTGCTCGCCGCAATTCCAACACTTTGGCTATTACGACGCGAGCTTGTATTCTGGTTCTTCGCCGAGATTCTATTAAATTCATTTGCCAAAATGTTTACTGTCATAACGTTCACTTGCAAGAGAAGTTCTGAGTCAAGCCATTTACAGATTTTTATGTGAGCATGTTCACTTTAAATGTCTGAAACTATTACTAGATATTTTAAATTACGGCTAAAAACGATCATTTGCGTAACTTACAATCTTACTAAAAGTAAGTTCTATGGGGTCGCCTATAGACGCAAACACGCAATTGACTGTAGACACAACATTCACAACACAAGTGCGAAGCTCCGTCGCTGCAGGCTGCCATACTGAAGTACAATGATCTTTCCCTCCAGCTCTAGATCTTCCACATGTCGGGCAGCGAGAGAGCGGGGTACCCTGCAGTATTTTATTCGTTACTAAAATATTTAAGGTAAAATTAACGTGAAACGTGAATCACGCCTTGGAAATTTTCTCTCACGTTCACGGTCTGATTTTCAAATATTACTCACGTTCACGACGAGACCCGCCGTAACCCGGAGTGACCAGACTGTTTTCATGTCACGCGCACATCCCTACCAACTAGCAATAAACGCAAATTAAAGTTAAATGTTCGCAGAATTATGTTTTAGAAATATGGAAGGTTTACGTAACTTATCCCGGAATTTTCATTTACTATCATTTCATGCAGGCTATAGTTTTTTCATAAACAGTTGTCTTAGAGCAAGATTGAAATGAAAAGGCACCAGCATTATAGCTGCGCAGTAGTTGATTTTGTGTCGGACGGGTCCATTACGTAAGTAAAGGACCTTCTCTTTGACAGTAGCGTCGGCTCAATATATTTCTCGGTATTTATAAAGTTTTCTATCTGGATCGCAAAACGCGGACAAACATTGAAACATTGACTGTTGACTGTTTTCTCAGTTTTGTTTGTGAGCTTTGTTCGATTAAGCGTTGCGCGTGTATTTTATTCTGTAGTTTTTGTAAATTTTCTGAATTGCGATGTTGTGACCCCTTTTCAAAAACAAATAAACGCTGACAATGACTGAAGGTTAATGATAGCAGTCGACGCATATGACGTCACTTACTAGTGTCTTCTCATCTCAATCCTGCTCTGTAGCGAAGATGGTTTAAATGATCAAATTTTCCCAAACCCACAAAACTGCTTTTAAAAATACAGGGCAGATAAAATATCTAGCATGGTATAACGTAATAAGGTAATACCAAACCCACACAACTATTTTTAAAAACACAGGGTGTCCCAAAATTCATGCTAGAAAAAAAATATCTAGTATGGTATAAGGCAATACAACCCATACAAGGTCGCTAAAAAGTATGAATACAGCTAAATATTTTTAGAACGGTCTAGCAGAGCTCGTTGAATTTGGCACACAGAAGTGTTTAAATTCTATCTGAGATTTTTTCAAGTTTCTGCCATCCAGAGCTGGGCAGTAATTAATTACTTTTTAATTAAATTACTAATTAAATTCCTTTTTGTGTATTTGCCTTGAAATTGAATTACTTTTCAAAATGCGGGAATTGTAATTGGGAATTGCCATTTTTGTTAAAAAGTACTTGAAAATTACTTTTTGAAAGTAATTAATTAATACATTCAATTACTCAATTACTTTTGTGTAATTAAATTACTCTAAAGTATTTAAATTACTTTACAAGTATTTGAATTACCTGTGGTAATTGAAATTACTCGAGGTAATTGAATTACTTTGTGGTATTTCAATTACTGAATTCCTGACCTCGATTGGGTGCCAAATCTCCAGAACGCAAAAAATAAAAGAAGTTACATATTAAGCAAAATTCTGTTGAAGGTATCGAACTTTAATAGTGGTTTATTGTTTGTTTTTAACTTAGTAAACTGATCGCGGATACTATGCGTCAGATTTGCGCCTGAAAATTCCCTTATCATCGCTTCAGAAGGAATGATGTTTATGTCACGATTGGCCATTATTAATCACTGCGAATTTAAACCGCAGTCTTTGCAATACTTAGCAAAGTCGACAAATAAAGTCCTGTTGACCGCCGATTAGGTTTGGATTTTGGACGCTTATTTACTTTTTTATGGTGTGAAGTACCGGCTCGTTTGAAAATTTTGTTCGTGTTTGGTTATTTTTTTAAGTGAAATTATGAAACAGACGTTCGCTGGATCGGAAATAAGACTATCCAAAAGGGTTCTACTTTCCTCACAAAAAACATCTATTTAACAGATTTAGAGATAAAATCAGCTAATTTAATTTTTTTTAACAACGTAAGTAAAAAATTTTGTCGTTTTTGTCATTACACATAATTAAAATTATCTTTATTTAAAAATATATTTTACGTTTCGCTAATTCATTGTTAGCTTCATCAGAAACATTGGTTTAAAAAATCCAACATGGCGGGCAAAGGAATTATGTGTGTAAAGTGCTCTACTGAATTAGGAAGATATGATGATTCTATAGTGTGTACGGGCAGCTGTGGTGGATCATTTCATTTAATATGTGCAAGTGTATCATTGGAGTTATTCAACCTGATGAATGAAGATAAAACACTAAAATCTTGGCAATGTGAAATGTGCAAAAATAAAAATAGTGATAAGGAAGCAGGAATACAAACCACCAATACAGGGTGGGTCTGATAATGCTGTGTTACTGCAAATGTGAAATTGTTGACACAGTCTGTAAACAATTTTTCGACTAGATTAGATTCAATGCAGGATCAAATATCGGAGTTAAAGCAGAGCACTGAGTCAAATACCAAAAAAATGGTAAAACTAGAAAGTGTTATAAAGAGTCAAGATCTTGAAATAAAGGCGCTACATACACACGTAAATGAATTGGATCAGTATACGAGGAATAGAAACATAGAATTACATGGGGTTACCGAATTTGAATCAGAAAACTTAACTTTAATCTCAAGTAAAATTGGAGCGAAATTGAACATAGTGAGTTTCAATGCAAATTCAGTAGAAGCCATACATAGAATTCCACATAGAAGAACGGATAAGCCAAGACCTATTATTGTCCAGTTCAACAGCAGGATTATAAGAAATCTATTTATTGAAAGTAGCAAAAGAACCAAAATAACATCCTTGGACATTGATCTGGGCAGTGAAAACAATCGAATCTATGTAAATGAACATTTATCTCCTTATAATAAACAGCTGCTTTGGAGGGCAAAGAAAATTAAAGAAGATATGCACTACAAGTACGTCTGGACAAAAAAAGGCGTTGTATATATGAAAAAAACCGATAATTCCCACACAATCAAGATATCATCCGAAGACGACCTTCCTACTAATTAGAACAATCTCAGTTCAAGTATTAATTTAGGTGGAGGTAGTAATCAAGAAGAGCGCAAACTTCAGTTATATTATCAAAATGTGCGTGGCTTAAATACTAAAGTGGATGACTTGTATTTAAATGTGGTGTCCTGCGATTATGATGTTATAGTGATAACCGAGTCATGGCTTAAAAATAATGTAAACAACAATGAATTATTTGGTGACAAATATGTAGTTTTTAGACAAGATAGAGATGTAGATATTTCGGGAAAATCCAGAGGTGGTGGTGTCTTGCTTGGGGTTAGTACTAATTATCAAGCGGAACAGATGGCCATTGTTTTTCCTGGTGCCAGGTTTTGTGATATTTTATGTGTCAAGGTTGTTTTAAATTTTAAAACCTGCTTATACATTATTGTTGTGTACATTACAAACGCTTCTAGAAAGGATTATGAGCAATTATTTGAGTACCTAAGTAGCTTACCATTTATTTTCAATGAAAATTGCATGCTGTTTGGGGATTTTAATTGTCCAGATTATTCAAAATATTTTTTAGAGAATACAAAAATTAATTTGTCTCCTAAAACTATAGCATTAATAAACTTTATAAATTTCTTAAATTGTAAACAGCACAACCATGTCACCAACACAAACGGCAGAATACTAGATTTAATTATATCTTTTAAGGAATAGTGCCAGCGGATCCACATCATCCTGCATTATCATGTGAGTTGACTATTAAATCTTCTAAAGAAAAATTAGGTAAAATGAATAATGAATTCATATATGATTTTAAGCATGGTAATTATGATTTACTGACTCAGTTAATTAGAGACACAGATTGGAGTGATCTAGATAATTACAACGTAATTGATAAAGCGGTAAAGAAATTTTATGATATTATTAATAATATTTTGGACTGAAGTATTCCCAAGTCACGAAAACGTAAACGTAAATTCCCTTATTGGTATAACCGAGCAATAATTCTGAAATTAAACGCTAAAAATAAAAATAGAAAACTTTTCCGTGAAACAGGAAATGCCGTTTTTAATGAAAATTATAAATCATTGCGATCTGAAACTAAGACACTGATTAAGTATGCTTATAAAACATATGGAAAATTTAGAAATCAATATTCAAAACGAGCCAAACTGTTTCTGGAATTTTGTAAGAGGCAAACGTGCATCCGGTGGTACTCCTGAATCAATGATTGATACAGACGGAACATCAATACAGGATGGCGTAGAAGTAGTAAATGCTTTTGCCAGGTATTTTAGTAGTCAATACACTGTAGACAAAAATGTAAATTACAATTTAGAGCCAATCGCTAATATCATAGCAAATATAAATATAAACATTATAACTTGTGACGAGGTAGTGACTGCTATTAAACAGCTAAAAAATACACGGGCTACTGCTCCTGATAATGTCCCAACCTACATCATAAAAGGGTGTGCTGACTATCTAGCTGGCCCCTTATGTACTTTATTTAATTTAAGCATAAGTACGAACACATTCCTCATGAAATGGAAAAATTCAAAAATCACTCCAGTTTTTAAAAAAGTTAGTACCTAAATCTGAAATAGCAAACTACAGGCCCATCTCTTTACTAAATATTTTTGCAAAAATATTTGAATCAATTATAAACAAACACGTAAGACAACAAATTAATTCATTTCTCTGTATTGAACAGCACGGATTCATCAATAAGCGTTCTACGGTAACCAACTTAAGCATTTTCACTCAATATATTTCTGACGCGTTAGAAAAACAATACAAGGTTGATGTTATTTTTACTGATTTTGCGAAAGCATTTGATACTGTGAACCATAATATCCTCTTAAACAAACTTCATAAATTTGGTTTTACTAATAACTTAATTAATATTTTTCATTCTTATCTCTCTGAGCGCAGTCAGTGTGTTTATTTAAATGGTTATTCATCTGATCAGTTTGTAGCATATTCGGGTGTACCGCAAGGAAGCATCCTTGGTCCTCTTCTTTTTGTGATTTTTATAAATGACATATGTGATGTAATAAAATCTTGTGATAAATTACTATATGCTGATGATTTTAAACTCTTCTTAAGGATTAATTCTGAAGCAGACTGTTTGCTTCTGCAAAACGATTTGGATATCATTTGGAATTGGTCTATCGTTAATAAACTACATTTTAATATTACAAAATGCCCATGTATGACTTTTACTAGAAAGCAACATTTTATCAATTTTAATTAAACCATGGACAACGATAGTTTGCATCGTGTGGTTGAAATAAGCGATTTAGGTGTAGTTTTTGAACAGCCTTTGAAATTTAACATTCATATAGAAAATTTAATTAACTCGTCATTAAAACAATTAGGCTTCCTAATACGTAACACTAATTATTTTCATAATATTGCAACTTTAAAGACTCTGTATATAAGTTTGATTCGTTCAAAATTAGAATATGCAATAATAATTTGGAATCCACACTATCATTATTATTCAATAAAGCTAGAAAGGATCCAGAAAAAGTTTTTGAGATATTGTAATTACAAATCTGGAATAAATAACATCAACAATGACTATCAATCGAATTTAAATCATTATAACTTTACAACACTAGCCGAACGAAGAAAAACGCATATACTGCTTTTCCTATATAAGATAATAAATTATCATTTGGATGTGCCCTCACTATTATCACAATTAAACTTTATGATACCAGATAGACGTACTAGATCGTATTTCACTTTTGCCTACTCGTATAACACAAATATTCATTTACATTCGCCTGTTGTTGCTATGGCTTTTAATTTTAATCGCATGAATATGCATATGGATATTTTCTCACAATCTTTTGCACAGTTTCGTGCTGCCATAAGTGGGGAATGTGGTTGATATCATCAGAATCTTTTTTGTTTTTGTTTTTTAGTTTAATTTAATTAATTGCATGAATTGTCATGATACGTTTCGATGCATATACATGTATTTTTTTTTCTCGCAGCGTCCACTGTGTTGGGCGCATTGTAGTTTTCTTTAAATTTAAACATGTATTTCCTGTAATTGGGTCTTGGTATACCTGTTGGAAATAAATCTTTATTATTAAATCTTTATTATTAAATATAGGACAAAGGGACATTTACTATAACAATCTGTAAAATATAGGCACATGTTAGTGTTTGGACTTGTGAAAGAATAAGTATCCTCAATTATGTCAATTTACCTGTCTTTTGTTTTCAAAAAGTTTTAGTAGTTGGAATGGTAACATCTTTTATTGTTGATACGATCTCGTTAGATAAAACATTCTTAGTTTTCATAGTTTGTAGCTGTTTTTGTATCTGCTGTACAAATTCATATTTCAATCAGCGGTTTTCAACTAGGTTTATCAGTCACCTGTCAACTTTCAACAGTCCCTGATCAACACCAAATTGATATTTTGTTTTAAAATTTCAAGTTACCTAATACATTTTTTATAGCTATTTGTATTACTAGGGAGTAAAATGTATCATTCTCACCCGCGGATGTAATTTAATTCTTCAGCGTTAGCGAGAACAGTACCTAATCAATTGTAATCATGCAAGGGCGGAAATTACGTTTTAGTCCAGAGTTATACATTAAACACTTTTACATTTTTTGATGTGGCAATCTCTTGTATTCAGCTGCATTCAAAAATATTTAAATATGAAAACCAGAAGGTTAGTTGATTAGTCACATTGCCTCCCGTCTGTAACCCAAGTAACAATTTAAGTTTTTTAATGAACTACAGGCCATCCATAAGCACCATTTATAAAACCATTCATAAATCTATATTGCTGAGACAGTAAAGCTAGGAGTCTAATAAACCCAAAAAGGGCCCAAATAATGACGTTCTGCAAGAGGTTGTCAAAGCCAATAGTTTAAATCTGTTATACAACCGATTCTACTTATAAATACTTTAATTGGTTACTCTCTGTGTTAGATTGGAGAGCTTAATAAAACCTATAATAAGAGTATTTGATCTTAGATGATGCTATGCTTATAGCTAATTTAATCTTGATTAAGGATAGCTATAAAACTATTTTTTTGTATTCGCTCCCCAAACTGGTTACTTTGGAAACTGTCTAGGATCCTCAAAATGGCCATTTAGAGGCCTTGTACTTAAAGTCGTCATGGCAACATTTTAGCGGACTCAAACATTAGTTACCATGACGACTTTAATACAAGGCCTCTAAATGGCCATTTTGAGGATCCTAGACAGTTTCCAAAGTAACCAGTTTGGGGAGCAAAAAATACATTTTCCCGCGGCCTCCTAATATAATGCCTCGTTAATGGTAATTGAAACTTCATATTATAATGTTTGGAGAGCTAATACAAAAAACTGTTGTATGCAACACGTCCTCAAATGGCTTTAGAGGACTCATCTTCATATTACGGACTCGGCTGCGCTTCGCTCCGCCTCGTCCGGAAACATTACGACTCGTAGCCTTGCTTTGAGGACTAGTTACATAAACTACTATTATTTTAAATTATTAATTCCCACAGCATTATAAGTTATTATTGTCTACGGTAAAGCAAACATGTTTTGCAGTTAAGAGGAGCCATATATCTTGGGAGTTTTATGCTTTTTTATATTTGCTTTGTAGTCAGTACGTTTATAAACTGGTTAAATGCGCTATTTATTCTTAAAAATTTCAAACGACAAACAGTTTACTGATGAAATTTTTATAAATAGCTATAAATTTTACCCTCCCCCGCAAAAATTTTAAAGATTTATACATTTTATAAAAAATTATTTATTTTCAAATTATCAATATTTTGCTTAAAAATGTTATAAGACTGCATTAATATATCTCGTATGTCATAAAGCGACGTTTTTATATAAAAATCAATGTAATTAATGTGTTTAAATTAATTTTCCCAAAGAACTGCCCAAAATGGTTGATCCATTATTAAAATAGAACACCTTGCGAAAATGGCTACTTTGTGTATAAAACCGTTATTCTTTAGTTAAATACTTCTTAAGATGCTTAATTCCTATACAAGTAATGAATAAGTCAATAAGTATTTGAATAAGAATATTTAGACTTCACCTAGTTACCTATAAAGCCCTGTAGGTCTGCATAAAACAGTTTGGATTTCATTAAAGGCGTATAATCCTGGTTAAAGCTCAACCGTTTTATGTCAGAACTTTCATAAAACTGATTAGTTTTAATGTGGCTTTATGATTGTTGTTCATGTTTGCCGCCAAAATTTCTACACAACCTATAAAAATTTTGTACTCGTCTTTGCTTGTGTATAAACAACTTAGATTAACATTTAAACGTGGTTTGTGTTCGAGGCCATGCCGTTCAAAATTGTGCAAACCATTGTTTATTTCATCAAGGTTTTCAAGTTCATTTAACCAATTATTTTGAATTTCTTTATGTTTTGAAATAGTTCTTTCCAAAGACACTATTGCACTTTCTGCGCAATCATTGGAAAGCCCATCGCCTTTAACAGTAGACGCCTGTAAAATAGACAGTAAACATTTCATTAAGTTAGAATCAACCTGCATGCATATAGTGCATATACCTGTATTCCTGGTACCTCAATCTGTCGAGCATGGTTTGTCTGGGTGCTATTAATAATTTTCAAATAGTTTATTTTCGTCTTCCTTTTAAAATGGCCACTATTTTTAATTTTTTTCCAGTTACCAATAGCGTCTAATTATGACATGATCTTAATACACTTTGCTGTATGCAGCCACTAACGCTTTGTCACTTTCATAACCTAATTTTCTAAGAACTTTTAGTTTTATTTAAGTACATTCCACATCAATAAGATTTAAGAAGCATTTAATGAACACATTATTGCTTTATTGTGGCCGTTAACAAGGTTACAATTTCTTAAGTGTAAACGGTTTTAAGATAGGTCTTAAGATACCTACAAGAATATTTTCTAAATCATTTTTAAAACAGCTTTAAGACATCACAAGTTTATACCAACTTGATTAAAGCAAATTTGTCCTAGAATGTTGTATCAAAACCAGAGAGCTTTATAAAGTACAGTGAACAGTAATAATAAAACTTCTACAAAACTATAACTAAAGTAAGACCAAAATGCTTTATGATTCAGTTTTAAAGTACACTACAAGGCTATTTAATAAATATTTATACTCTAGAAATATATTTAGCCTCCAATAAACCAAATTTAAAACTAATTAATCTAGAAACATCCTTCATAAAACCTCCATCATAAAATAAGAACCATGCTAAATAGCATTTAAATTGTTACTTGGGAATGGCAACGGTAGTCAATGTATTATATTCCCTCCCACTGCCATTGAAAACTGACCAGGGAACCAAACGTATATTTTCGGGAAACCCCTAACAGGCGACAAAAAAATGTTACTTTCGTATATAGAAGTAAAAGAATATTTTATCTATTAGCAACATGATATTGTACATTTTCGTCATAGAAACAAAATATGAAAAGCTACTCATAACTCCCAAGGGACTTGTCAAATTATTTCTCCCTTAAACTCATGGTAACAATGCAACTACAATTAACGTCTTAGCAACCATACAATGAGGCAATCCTTGATGTTACGTACATATTCTAGTTTTAAATGACATTTTGAAATTTCATACTATGTATTTTTACGAATATGCTAGTAGATAAAATATTGTATGCACCACGGGAGATATTCATGTTCTTTACCTTCGGTTGACTTACAGATCTCGGGCCAGAGCCCTCAGTCTGTAACACATGTCAACCTCAGGGAAAAACATATTCATATCTCCCTTAATGCATAAATATCTATTCTAACTGAGCCAACAAAAAATACTCAAGTTGCGCCAATTGAATCACCACGTAGTGTTCTACAAAATCTAAATAGAAATTTGCTGTCAAACAATTAAAAAATCCAATGCTCCACCCTGTATACTTAAGTAAGTTACATATTTTCGCCATGCAGCCTCATGTTAGGCGTAGCGATGCAAAACGAATGGATTAATTTATTACGAACCTGGAAAAATTACTTTTATAACATATTCAGCGTGCTATTTTTTCTAATATAATTACAAAATGTAGCCAAAATGAAATTCGACATTTCTCCATATTCAAAAAAATTATTGTTTTTAAATCAACAGCGAAGAACGTCGAAATCGGCAGTGAAGAACGTCGAAATCGTCAAATAAAATACGAGAAATGGGCAGTGAAGTAATCCATACGATAGGTAAACGTCAACCGACTTCAACATAACCTACAAAAGTTGGTTAAAATGTTGTAATTCCGCGATTTCTCGAATTTAAAAAACAATGTACCCCTCGGCACTGGAAGTTCCTTTTTATCCCTCATGTGGTTTATTTGCTTTGGCCCTACGGGCCTCGGCAACTAAATCCGCAATCGTGATAAAAAGCTCAACTTCAGTGATAACCTCTGTTGAAACTAATATAAAAAAAATATATACATTTGAACTTTCAAGTCCCTATACCTTCTTATTTGTACTAAGGTATATTAGGTTTAATCGGTTTATTATAACTTAAGGAATCTATGCCAAATCGGTGTCGCATTTTTTTTTGGGACACCCTGTACAATTGCTATCCTTGAATTTATTTATTTACTTACATCTTACTTCAAAACAAACTAAAAACTTTTGGTTTTGGTGAACGGTGCATGTAGCTACAAGATTTAATTATCTAAAAACCTTCAAAAGTGAAAGAGTATGTAGGTTACTATATCTAACAAAACATAAAAATTAAGCATTTTTAGATTACGATTACGAATCGACACAACACTAATGATAGTTGCAACTTGCAAAAAGGTTCTACTAAATAAAACTACGTATATTACAATAATTTTGATTGAAAGTAATTGAAAAAGTAATTGATGTTGTACAATTACAATTACTAAGTAATTGGTAATTGAATTACTATTTCCTGTGAGTAATTGAATCTCTGGTAATTAAATTACTGCATTGGGCGGTAATTGGTAATTAGTAATTAATTACTTTTTAAAATTAATTTGCCCAGCTCTGCTGCCATCACATATTTTAAAGAAGTAAGGCCAACTTGATTTTTTTAAAATGATACGGGGGGTCAGGTTTAATAATTTTGAAAAGAGTATTTGTTTCTGAATTCAGTAATGTAACACATGTCCACCTTTATTTTTATAAAAGTTTTAAAAAATTGAAAGTTAGCTTGAAAAATGCTGTTATTAGCGATCTGTCACTTGCATAATAGATAAAAATTAAACTTTTGTGCAATAATTAGTTAACAATTGTACATTTAAGTGAAACTGAGCTTATAGAAATCGTGATGATGGTTAGATATGGCGATAGAAGACGAAGTTGTGCTCAAGTAGTAACTTTTATTAGTTCGATAATTTTTTTCTAAAGTTTCAATTAAAATAAGATATGCATGTGCTACACCACTGAATTTATAAAAAAATACTCTTTCCAAAAATATAAAATTTGACCATTCAAAAAAATCAGGTTGCCCTTGTATCTTTAAAATAAATGATGGTAGATGTTAACGTTTTAAATCTTTCGCTTTTATTATGCCGCTAGTTGTAAGAAAACTCAACCTTGGGTTTGTGACAGGGTGTTGCACTCGCTGCTATGTGCCAATGTTTGGGTTGCTAGATTTATGGCTACCCTCATCAAGTCATAAACCGCCGATATATACTAGATTCTAGGTAGTTTTTAAGCAGCTTCTTGTAAGCATTCATCTAATACAGAGATGTTCCATTGTTAATAAATTTGTACAACAAATGTTAAGTTACGGCCGAGTCTTTTATTTCTAAAATCTTAACAGTAGAAAATTGAAAAAAATCTCAGATGATAGAATTTAAACACTTCTGTGTGCCAAATTTCAACGAGATCTGCTAAATCGTTCTAAAAATATTTAGCTGTATCCATACTTTTTAGCGACCCTGTATATAATATAGGATTACACATTTTTTTAAATGCTTGTATAATATTTATTTGGTAACCCAAAAACCAGTCTTACTGATAAAATTACTTACCGGTCCGCGTAAAGCCAGAACACACCATTTTACAGCGCTCTAATGCGTTCAGTCGTGGTGTGTTTTGGCTTCAATTTTGAAGGCGATTTTGTAGGACAATACACACCTCG
This sequence comes from Agriotes lineatus, assembly GCA_940337035.1. Lineage (NCBI taxonomy): Eukaryota > Metazoa > Arthropoda > Insecta > Coleoptera > Elateridae > Agriotes > Agriotes lineatus. Next base: position 92,625 of record CALNHX010001733.1, on the reverse strand, counting down.
TTGTAGCGCTGCAATGCGTTTTACCTGATTGAAGAAAATGTGAATGTAGTAAAAATACCTCCAATAGTTTAGTGATATAAAGTGCATCTTTAAATAATATCTTTTGTGGTTTCTTAGTTTCTTTTAATTTTTTAAATCCCGTTTGTCGTCAAATTCTCGAAAAAAATTTATGTCCATTTTAGCTTTTAGATATACTCATGTATGGGTTATTTTTACCTTTCTCTTCGTAAACCTCTTATCCTTCACAAACTCAACTATAGAAATTCAAATGTTTAATAATGAATTATTTTATTGAAACTTTGGAGATAGGATTTTTTCCATAAATTTATTTATTTATTTTTATTTGTTTTATTTGTAGAAAAACTAATAATGATAAACTGACCAAGAAGTAGTCTTGTGTGTGGCCAAGTCATAAGCAAATTAATTAGAAATTTCCAAATTAACTAACCAGAAAATCAAATATCTATTTATTATATGTATTATAGAAAAAATAAGGTACTTTTACAGTACTCGTACTAATAAGAAGTCGCATCCAATAAGTGTATACCTACTATAGCAATCCATAGGCTTACTTTTTATCGATTGTTTAATTTTAAGTTTAAATGTGCAAAAGTTGCCCAGCATTTAATTTGGCTTCGAATGTTATTAAATAATTTTGAGAATAAATAAGTAGACTTTGATTCTTTTTTGGCATAACAAGCAAAAGTGTTTCCTTACTTCTGATTTTATATCTGTGAGCAAATCTCGTAAATGAATGTTGGCATTTATAAGAACAAATAGCTAATGAAAATACATATACTTGCCTCACAGATAATACTCCAGGCCCCAAAAATAACGTTTATCTACGACAGTGTGTAAAATTGCCTTTTAGTTGGCAGTTTTAAGTTTGTAAAACGACTGTTTAATATCATGTTTTCATTAGTTTACGTCGTCAGTAGTAACGTATTTAAAAGATTTCATTAGGCACGTTGTGAGTAGCAACGTGTTTTAAAACTTTTAAAACACGCAAAATTACGACCGGTTGCTGGTAATCCTAATTTACATTTATTTTTTTTTTCATATTTACCGTGTTTTCTAGATTCTATCGTAGATAAAATATTGTGCAATACACATGCGTAAAGCATCTTTAGTCACTCGCGGAGCTTAAAACGCTACCCCACTCGTGCCTAAAGAGTAGCTTTACGCACTTGTATCGTAAATTACTATATTGTGGTGAATCCATAATCTTTTATAAATATAATTTTTAAAACTACTGTTTGTAGAGTTTCAAAAGCAACAAATATCAACTCACATGATTACGGATTGTACCAAATCAAAATAACTATCTTTTATAGTTGCTATTTTGGTTATATTTTTGAGTAATTTGAATTTGTATAAAGTTTTTCTTAGACTTATTACTTAATCTTCGATATGTTTATTCCATTTTTGATTTACGTATATGTAAACACCTATACATTTACAATGTTTTATATTATTACTTATGTAATTTAAGGTATGAATAAAAATAATGGGTTGAATAGGTAATTGTTTGTAGGAAAAATATGTAAATTTAGTTTTGAGCAAATTTGGTAATAAGAAATACCTATTTAATTTATGGATTATCACAGCCATTTAATTTTCCACCTTTAGTATAAGTTCGACAGTTATCTGCTTCTAAATATAATGGCTATATCATCTGCAAATGAGGTGATTTGAGCTTCGATATTTAATTACAGCGAGACATTTTAGAGAAACAAAATTTAGCCCAGATCTGTACCTTGAAGTACTCCTAGTTTAACATGCAATTCGGTGATTTTTTGATACTGTGTACTTTGGCACTGTGGCAAATCGTGTCAAAAGCCTTTGCTAGATCAAAGACCACAGTTAAAGTATTTTTAGTGGTCCCTAACTTATTGTATAAATTATCTACAAGTTTCTAAAACGGAAATCCATAATGATTAAAACATTAAAAGATAATATTTCGCTTATACTTTTAATGAAATAAGTCTATAATTAATTCATATTCTTATTTGGGTATTTCGACACTCTGCAAATTAAAAATATTAAATAACGAAAATATTAATAACCAACGTTTCGAGGGAAAATCTGTCCTCGTCTATAATTATTTACACTTGTTTTGTCTCCTGATTTATGTATTAGTATTGTTACGTTTTGCGTTCTTGAATGAAAATGAACTATACGCGGTTGTAAGAATAGACTATACTTTAGTTAGCCATAAGAAATTTGTATCGTAAATATTTTTAGGTAGAATTTCATAGGCAAAATGGGAAGATGGAAATATTCCAAGCCCACGGAATGATTAAGGGCAAATTTATGAAACTTTACCTCGTAAGCCGAAAAATTAGGCAAAACTACGTGCCGACTATTTCTTTTAGTAGAGTTGTAAAACTTTATTAGCGATAATTTGCGAGGTGTCGACCGCTTGACTAATTTTAGCGTGTGAAACCCTCAAATTGGTCGAATTCATAGAGCTATTATGTGACAGAAGTCCAAAATTTAGAACTGCTCTGATAAGCTTATTTGAAAATTTGAGAACGCCTACCGAGTTTTCTTGGTCAAACTGGACTTAGAATTTAGTTAGTTAATAAGTAACGGTGTTAAACTTAAGTTGTTCTGTAAACGGCAGAAAATAAATGCAAGTATTTGAACTCAAGTGTCTTATATATCTCGCAACAGTAGCTTTAATCTTCGTGTACAAGTATATTTTAACTAGAAGGATTGCCAGTTACCCCGACTTTAGACGAATTTGCGACAGTATAATTATACTACTTTTGAATACATTCGGGTAATTCTCATTCGTCAAACATAAATTAGTGATATGAGTAATGGATTTTAAAATAATAAAGATAAGGTTTCTATACAATCATTGGTTATACCATCAATTTCAGCTGAATAACTATTTTTTTTTAAATTTTAATGTGTTGGATTGAAAGTGTCACGACATTTATTAGCACAGACGTTACTAACGTTAATTTGTTTTGTCATGTCAATGCCCACATTCTGGAAAAAGTTATTTATATAATTAGCTTTAATAACATTATCGCTAATTACATTACTCTCTTCAACAAGGAAATCAATTTCGGATATCCTAGTTTCCAAATTAGCTATTTCATTCACTATTTTCCACGTTTTCTTAATATTGCCGTGTTTATATTCAAATTAAACCAAAGTATAGCTAGAACGTTTTATTAATAGCTGTAACGTTTAGTATAAGGATTAAAAATAAATTTGCACATTTTCTATAGAAATTTAAGAAACTACTAAACTATAAACAATAATAATGAAAATATACGTACATACATTATTAAAAAGATAGCACAATAATAAGTCAGTGACTTGTCCCATGGGTTTTGCATTGGGACGATTGAGCATCACATTTTCTGAGAAACATCTTTTTCTTTTACGATTTCTTGATTGTCCTAATTTCATTTGGTTGGTCTACCTGCTTGTATGCGTTGCCGACCATCAGTTAAACCTGGTCTTGGCTTTCTGCGAACAGAAGTTGGCTGCACTCCTATTTTTCTCGAAAGCTTTGATTTAGCTTTTGCAAAAGTGTTTAACTTGAGCAGGTGTCGTAATATTCTCTAAATATTTCTTAAAATTATAACAATGTCAGTCATAGTAGCTGATTTGAGAGCTACTAGGCTGCTATTATATCAATTATATTTGAAACATTTTTTGAAAGGTTGGCAACAGCTACCTCGTGGTTTCCATGGTTTTTCTTGTTCTCCTCATTAGAATCTTGTATTAGGTCGTGCACATCCACCAACTGAAAAGACCTTTTTTACATATATTTCGGTGCTTACAGTCTAAGATTTCTTAGGTGTTTGTGTATCATCCATGTTCTTATAAAAATTCGCTGGCGCACTGCGGCCTAAAGCAATTCTTGCAAAATCAGCTTTATAATCAGTGGTACGACGAGGTGCAGTTTTAACGTAACTTTTGAACTTTTCTTGTACTGCACATATGTTTACAAAATCGCCCACTTTGTCCAAAGGAGCAATCGCACATTTCAATGTCAGTAAACACGCTATACAACATTTTACTGTCTAGTTTTGGGGTTACATGATAGCATGATTCGTCTATGTGAGATACAAACATATCTTTTGCCTTACGTACAAATTCCATGTATACTAATTCCTGTTCACTACAGCGGGAACTTCAAGTAAACGGCGCTTGTGATAATTTTCAAAAGTGTCAGTTATCAACTCAAATACTCAATTAAAGCACATGCATTATTAAAAACACGACAACGTTGCAAAACTATATCTTTGAAAATCCTTATTGATGCCTCTGCATAGTTGTTAGTATTATTTCCATGGGTTATTATTTTCGTACGGTAACATAAACACCATTCTTTACGTCGGCTCCATACATTTACTAGATGGTGTTTTAAATTTCTATATTGCGCTTTCTCTAAATATTTTACCAAACTTAAAATAGTTATTTAGGCAAAGTGTTAGAAGTGCAACTTTTTTTCACAAGTGTGGAGGGTTATTAAACTAGGCACAGCCGAGTTTAATAATCAACACGCGTGGAAAATAAGCACGCTAATACCAGTTGTCTATAATATTTTTTTAAATTTCATGAAATATTCAAATCCAAGCCTATTTTGTATACAATTTTATTGGCCTTAATTTTAGTCAAGTGGGTTGGTCTGTTCTGGTAATTTGGGAAACGTCTTTATTTATTGAAATCTGTAATTTGTTCATGTCAAAATAAAACTAAAAATTAATAAATAATTTTCTACTAAAATCTCATCTCTCATTCCTAAATTAAAAGCAGTGTCACTTTTTTTTTAATGAATGAAAAAAAGTCGACACTTCACACCCTGAAATTAATTTAGAAACGCCTACTTATTTAAATGGAATTTGAAAAAATAGCTCTTCGCAATCTTCTACAGTTTCAGCGTAAATTAATTCTTGAAATTAAAGCATTATTGCTTTTCTACTATTTTTGTGAATATTATGATTGGAATCCCACAACCACTGCCAAAATACTTGACACATGTGAAAAGTGCAACGCAGAAGAACAGATGATGGAAACACTGACCTAAGTGCACTTCTTTCAACTTGGCTATCATCTGTTAAAAATACTCGTGGAAAATCTTCATCTGATAGTCTATTTTTAAGAAATATATCTTTAATAGAAGCAAAATCAAGTGTATAATTTCCTTCCTTTCAACAGTGGACTGACAAAAATGTAACGTAATGGTCAGCAGTTATTCCATCAGCATAATTTGCAATAGATATAGGAGAGTGGGTGGGTGTTGTGTCGTCCTGCAGCACGGTGTGGTTTGTCGAGTTATAATGGGTTATTAATATCCAGCAAAACCGCGAGCAAAACACACCACGATGTAGCACTGCCTTTTAAAACAGTGAGCTGTAAAATGGTGTGTTCTGGCTTTACGCTACCGGTCCCGCTGAAGTATTCTTATTGAATCGCTTAACTACGCACATTAATGTTCTTTCTGTCTTACAAAAATGTTCCGACACCCAGTGATTTACAACACCTGAAATCGCTCTGCATCGAAGATCTAACGTTTGCGAACAAGAATAGTTGCAGTCGAATTCATTTTTCATATTCCACCCTTTCTTCCAAATCCTCAATTGAAGTTACAGGGTTACACCAAAATCATCAATTCTCTTTGTATTCGTAAAAGAATGCATTTTTAATTTTATTAAACACGTACGGGTCAACGCTACTGATTGATAATTACGGTGCCGACAGATTTAATGATGGGCATTTACAAGCAAATACTCAGTAGCGTAAGCTGAATATTTTTTGAGATTGTCGTCACAACATTTACTGTTCTTTGATTTTTCAATTTCTAGAGTGATTGTAATAAACACATATGCTTTATTGCTTTCTATCAAAAACATTTTCAGCGATTTTTTCAAAATAACTATTAAAATAACTGTAAGTTGCCTGTATGTAATAGTTACGTGGTTTTTAAAACTACGAACGTAAGTACATTTCATTTAATAATAAATAATAATGAGGATTTATTATTGCCTTGCTAAATGAGCCCAAACGTTCCGTTTAAACCTTTAAACAAACCCTTACAAATCTATTTTTCCAGGTCGCCGCCCGATGCAAGTTTGGGTGCCATTCGTGGCATCTAGATCTGCGCGTATCTCACACCAACGCGAGAAATTTTAAATGCGGCATGCGCCGCGGGCTACAGCTACTAACTACATATGAACAAGTATCGCATGTTTACTCTAATACTATACAATGATAGTCATGTTTCACCTGCTCAACTGCACAGGTGGAAATGTTATCTCAAATTCTGGAGGGATATCCACATTTTATAAAACTGTTGTAAGTTTACGTATATTTTATACTTTTTAAATCAAAGTTTGGTTTGGACAATCATTGCAGTTTTGTTAATATATTGTGTTATCATCATTAAATCTGTCCGGACCCTATTGATAATTAACAAAACAGTTTGTAAATGGTGCACGTAATCACAAAACACCTACGGCATTTATTTTCTTCCGATAAGAAACCGAGATTCGAATAAATTCATCCTTGAAAGTTCCGTAAATATCACAATTTGTTTTACATACCAGTGGCGTGTGTAACTATTTGCGAAAGACTAATCAATTGTTACTCGAAAACGAATCTGCGAATTTTTGAAATAGTTACTTCGCGAATATTATTTTTAGTATAACCTACCCGTGTTCACTTTTTCTATCTTGAGCTTTAAGACATAGGTACTGTATTTTATTAATAAATTTATTGCTGATCGGGGAAAGTTCTGGGAATGGCAATGCAAAAAAATACGGCATAGAAGCAATGATAATAGAGAGATGTATGCACAGCTTCGATTAGCTCCGATAGACTTTTTGGTAAATCACTATAGCTACGTAGGTTGTAAAATTATAATATGCCACTCATATCGTTTTCGTGCCATGCATAATTTTTCAAAGTCAAATTTTGCTTTTTTCAGCGACCCGATAGGATAAGAAGTGTCGCTTTCGCACGTGGGTTATTAATACAAGATTTCAACGTAAGCTCTTACCTGGCTGAGAAGGTGTGCACCGTCACATTCGTGGTGGCCGATATTGTACTTCATCCGGAACGCTAAGTTATCAGTTTCGGAATACCTCTGCCGTGCCATCACAACCCGTACCCAAATGCAGGAGTAACAATATTAAGTACACCAGAACGGAAGAACGGTGCCTTCCTGCATTCGCCCCTTACCGTTTACTAGCGTGCGCATCGAACTGCAGACTGCAGTTGATATCCATTGTGCATCTAGGATTGTAAAAACTAGCGCACTCCCACCTCTCGGTGTGCAACAAGGATAATAATTGCCAACATACAGATCGGGGTCGGAAACGGCAAATATAAACATTCCAGTTCCAGCACTGGATGGAAACGGGATTCGTTTCTGCAGTTGGTTGCCTCGATTAAGCCAAGTGCATTTGGTTTTGATAATTAATCGGGGTGCACGCGAACCAGTACGTACTACATCAGGAGCTTTTTTATTATCACTTATTAATACACAGACATTGGAAACATGCCAAAAATGCACTAAAAACTGCTATCCAAAAATACAAATATGGTGGTATTTAAGAATATTAAAAAAACAACATAGATAATAGGATAATACTCTGGTTCGTCTCCCAAACAAGAACAATTTTCTTGAGGTTCGTCAGCATTACTACGTTAATAGACAACATGCGTTTCTTGTTGACAAAAATATACAAACTTGTTAAAATGTATCTTTATTTCATTTCAATTATTAAACGATGTTGCTTGTACAAAGTCTGGATCAGTAATAGCAAACGTTTTACCTGTGGCGAAACAGGCAAGTTCTCTGAACAATTAACGAGGATTAAAAGTTGACAATTCCAATAACTACTTTAGAGTCTAGAAATGTTGTATCGTGGAAATACACCAAGTCACAAGACATAAGAATATAACTTTTTTAGTTAATTTTTACTAAAGTACTTACATATAAGATAAGGGTATTTACGGATCCATCATGCGAAGTTAGTCACAGTTTCATGGTGGACTACATTAATAGTGAAGGAACTGTCATAACACAAAGACCGGAAGTTCTGGATATAGCAATTTTATCTTGCTGATACTTAGGAACAGCTGATTAGGTTTCTTTACAAATTATATCACCAGGATTCTATACAGGGTGTTCGGTAAAGAATGGGCCAAACTTCAGGTATAGTTAATTTCGACAAAAATAAGCTGATTTAACCCAACTTACCTTAGTCCAAAAGTTAATACTAACGGGGCTAGAGGGTGTCAAAGTTGAAAAAAATAAATTACATTTTTTTAATATCTTTCGATCACTTCCAGCTAATTTCACGAAATTTCGTATCCGGGGATTTTTTGGCATGAAAAATTCAAATTGATCAACGATTTAGTTGTCTTCTAGAGAGCGCCACCAACGACCATTAGTACACTGTTAAACCGCTGCAACTTTTTTGTGTCACGGTAGTAGAATAGAGACACCTTGATTGTGATAGCTGTCAATCAAATTTTGATATCAAATTAATTGGGTCAATTAAAATGTTCGATTAAATTGATTGATCCAATTAAACCGCGAATTAAATCCGCGATTTGATCTAATTCCGCGAATTAAACCGTGGATTGATCTAATTAATTTTCGCGGATTGATCTAATTAATTTTCGCATTTTGATCTAATTAATCACATCTGAAGTTTGATATTTAATTTTGATATGTGCTACTGATTAAATTACGCGGCGTCCATTTTTAATTTGCTTCCGGAATTACGCGGCGGCCATTTTCAATTTTCGCGCGAATATTTGAATTTGAAATTTTTCAGATTTTTTTGTAAGTTCAATTTTTTGAATTTAAACTTTCCGGGTGTCTGCCATCTTGTTTTTCTGCGTGCGCACTTCTCGCGGCTGCCCTTTTAATTTAAATTTTCGCGCAAATATTTGAATTTCAAACTGGTAAATCTCCCTCTCTTGTACTCCTTGTCTCTCTCTTGAATTCGCAGAATGGATGTTTAATTTTAAAAAATCTCTGGACGACCTGGATTTGAACGCTCTACGTTCGTGTTCACAAAATTAGCTGCAACCGTTAATGTCTCGACACCACGGCGGCGCTGCAAATTTTAATATGGTTATCGGAAACCCACTGTTCTGACGTCATACTGCCAGACTTTAAAACTAAATATTTTTTGAAAAATATAATTTATAATAATGGAATTACATCGTCTATGGACTTAAAAGGTTGAAACGAATTAAAAAAAAATGATTTCATAAGTGGGTTTGCCAGAATTAATTATGTTATTTTTATCAATTGGCCAAACATGTCGTTGCCTGTCGTATCGCGGACAAGAGATTTGGTCTGCAACTGTTGGATCCTCTATAAAATTCAAACAAACTTTTTTCTCGATGACTTGCTGGTCTATGTGTTTGTTTAAATTTATTCTCAAAGTTCATTATAATATCAATTTAAACTTTGTCTGAAGAAATTACAATTAGGCTTATATTTTTATCATTTGTCCCGGTATTACAAACCGTTAGTGAAAGTTTGCTCTCCGGCTTCTGTGCTGCAATTCGTCACGGAGAACGCAGGCATAGACAAAATTCAGCCCCATAGGTTTATCATACAAACTTTGTATGACGTAATGCTTCTCCAGTTTTGAAACGCGGCGGATAATAATTCATGGAACTATTACGCAACAAACTTAAATAAAAATTCGTCGTCGGTATTCATATTTATTGTAAGGGGCAACTGCCGGAATCCACAAGTTGAACGTATAGTTATAATTTCTTCTATTTCGTACTACATTTCATAAAAGTATGTCCCAACGAAGCGTCTTTGCTGCTCATATAGGTACGAAAGTCGGGCTGACTTGCTTTAACTACAGCATTTTCAACTACTTTTCAAATGTGTGAGTCCGAAGATATCCGAGTCATATCGTATATGTCCGAATGCTTGTCCTTTTAAACCTATTGCACAATATTTCCAGCTTAGAGCAATTTAGCGAAAGGTACCTATTAAAAATGATTGGCACATCACAGAAAAGTTATAAAATAAAAAGAATAAATATAAAGCAGTTCAGTTACAATCATGGCAGATCATCAGAATAACGGTCTCGCGGTATAGCGACTCAGTTATTCGGTGATAACTTTGTAATGACTCTAAACCTTGTTAAAGCAGTTTTAGATTTACTCTAAGACTCTACACATGGTTAAAGCAGTCGGTGATAACTTTGTAATGACTCTAAACCTTGTTAAAGCAGTTTTAGATTTACTCTAAGACTCTACACATGGTTAAAGCAGTCGGTGATAACTTTGTAATGACTCTAAACCTTGTTAAAGCAGTTTTAGATTTACTCTAAGACTCTACACATGGTTAAAGCAGTCGGTGATAACTTTGTAATGACTCTAAACCTTGTTAAAGCAGTATTAGATTTACTCTAAGACTCTACACATGGTTAAAGCAGTCGGTGATATCTTTGTAATGACTCTAAACCTTGTTAAAGCAGTTTTAGATTTACTCTAAGACTCTACACATGGTTAAAGCAGTCGGTGATAACTTTGTAATGACTCTAAACCTTGTTAAAGCAGTTTTAGATTTACTCTAAGACTCTACACATGGTTAAAGCAGTCGGTGATAACTTTGTAATGACTCTAAACCTTGTTAAAGCAGTTTTAGATTTACTCTAAGACTCTACACATGGTTAAAGCAGTCGGTGAGAACTTTGTGATGACTCTAAACCTTGTTAAAGTAGTTTTGGATTAATCTAATACTCTACACATGGTTAAAGCAGTCAGGGACTTTAAGTCAGTTTATTACGCTTTTATGGAAATGCTCGTAGCGTTTTGATGGTCTTAACGTTCTTCTTTTCTTTAGTGCTTGGAACATTCTGACACCACTACAGGTCAGGTGTTACCAGAGCAGTTGTCAGGATCGACCGAGTGAATATGGGATGAGAGCATCCCATCGTCAGGATGGCGTGTTAGCGGTTCTGACAGCCGATCCGTCGAAGCGGTCCAGATGTCGACCTAATCGCTGCCCTCTAATTTATGTATTTTAGAGTATTAGCCCCATAACGAAGGGCTAATAAATTATATATTTTATTATTTCTATAATTGGTTGGCTCTGCATGTTTTAAGAGCGGTCGAAAGCGATGGCATATCTTAAACCTTGCTCGAATGAGCCTGACGTGCTTTTTGTATCGTTGTTAAGTAGATGCTGTTATTACAATTACTGCAGTCTCATTAATTCGTGATATCGGACCATCGGTAGCTAATAGTACCTAACTCCTTCGGGACATTTTTTCCCGAATTCGCACTACACTACATGCAAACAAAGTGTTCATTCCGGAAAATTACGAACTTGTTAGGTAAATAACTATTACTGTAGAGTAGCGCGTCTTTTATGTAGCAAATACGACAAAAAGTTATTAAGAGAAGTTGTTTAGAATCAACATCTAGGTTCCTATACAAAATTTCAAAATCCTCTGCCAACTTTGATCTCTCACATTATCTTCTATGTTTAGGTCCCATATTAAAGAATTTTACTTTTAACAAAGACGGCTATGGAAAAACAAACATTTTTAAAAAAGTTTTTTATTTCATAATAAAAAAAATTGTTACAAATAAAATTCTTTGATTTGGAAAATAAACATTAAAGAAATATTTGTCATATAAAAAACACTTTACTTAGAAAATGGCGTTTTTCAAAATTGTGTAAATCCAAAAAGTGCTATTTTTCGGAATTTAATCAAGATTTCAATGAGATTTTTTATTGTGTGGTAGTTTTAGCTGACTGAACAATCTCAAGGCCAGAAAACTTTCTTTCGTAAAATATGTCTCTATCTTGACTAGTAAATGCATGCTTCGTAATTATTTAATAAAAAACGTAAAATTTTACTGATAACGGAAGTCATGTGACAACTTTTGTTTGGCTCATTTGTAATCACTTTGCAACCACCTCTGGTCGTCAGTGTTTGATTTTCCAAGAAATTCTCAATAATTTTTTTTTATTTGATGACAGCTTTTTGGCGATCACTTTATTTATTATTTTTTGATAATAATTTTCTTACGTAGTGCACAATGTAGTTTGCAAATTTGAATTCGGCGCCGAGATGGCCTCGCGCCGAGTTGGCTGGCGCCGAGATGGCTTCGCGCCGAGTTGTCCCGGCGCCGAGCTGGCCCCGCGCCGAGATGGCGGCGCCGAAGTGGCGGCGCCGAGATGGGGGCGCCGAGTTGTCCGGCTTCGCTCCACCGGACTTACAAGAGGAAGCTAGCAAAATTTCTCTGAATTTGTTACCTACAAAGTCAAGAGAACGGTACGAAAACTACTATGAATTATCCAATAACTGAAAAACGAACAAAAAAGCAAAATACTTACCAGAAAATGTATTACTTGCTTATCTATCGGAAAGATCAAAGATTGTAAATGTTGAAAAGCACTTTTAAAGTCAAGGAAAATATAAATTTTGATAATTTTCATCAAGTTCGAGCATTTTTGAAACAAAATTCTGTAAATTACCTGCCCAAAAAGTCTAAAACTTTGACTCAACAACAATGCATTCAATTTTTTAAGGAAGCAGATGATTCAGAATATCTAATGATAGAGGTAAACAAATAAATTAAGATAAATTAATTTTATTTTTTATTAACATTGCATTGTAGGTTTCTCTTATTATGGGACTACACGGAGCTTGTCGTCGAAATGAGTTGTTGAATATGAAACTTGACCACATAGATAATAGAGGAGACGTATTGATTGTTACAGTTCCAGAAACAAAAAATAATATTACAAGAACGTTTACAGTCACAAACAAAACAGTTGATGGATTGAATCTACTTACAATATACAACAAATATGTTTCTCTTAGACCTACCCACACTCCACACAATCGCCTATTCATTTATTACAAAAACAATAAATGTACAGTACAACCGATCGGAAAAAATGTATTTAGCAAAATTCCAAGCAAAATAGCCACTTTTTTGAAACTATCTGAACCTAGTACATACACAGGACATTGCTTCCGCCGTAGTTCTGCAACCCTACTAGCTAACTCTGGGAGTGATTTGCTTACACTTAAAAAACATGGAGGTTGGCGTTCTTCTGCAGTTGCAGAAGGATATATCGATGACTGCTTATTGAATAAGATTAATATTTCTCAAAAAATCTTGACAAACCAAGAACAGCAGCCTAGTACTAGCAAAAATAACAGAATTGAAGTGTTAAATATTTCCGACCACATAAATGAAATATCAGTTAATCTAGATAATTCCAATGAACCCACTTCATCTATAGAAATAAGTCACCACGCTACTAGCACTTCGAACACTTACCGAATGTCTACAAATTCTGGTATTACTATACATAATTGTGCTCAAGGGATAATTAACATTAATTATTATAATAAATAAATTCGTAAATTGTTAGTACTTAAGTTTCTTATTAAATTCTGTTTGTATTTATAAAATCAAAGCTTTTTGTTATATGTTTTTCTATTTTTTTTAATGCTAGGCGAAAAACAGTTGTGTGTCACACATGCAGAAAATGCATTAGCAGCCCTTAGCTTTCAGCTGCCCTCGCTTCGCTTCGCTCGCTCATGCAGCTAATACCCGCGGGCTGCTAATGCTCGTTTTCTGCCCTTGTGACACAATACACTATTATAAAGTTGTAAGTTCTCTAATCGTTTATAACAAACCTAATTTCTACACTTGGAAAAAAAGACTTTAAATTTTGATTTACTTTAATTTTTGTTTGTTGTATGTTTCTATATGTGTACTTGACTGGAAGTCCGGCATTTTTAACTAAAAGAATGTTTTTTGGATAGTAAATGTAATCTGATTCAAAAATCTGTAATAAACCTATGCGCTATTTAATTTTAAAGGAAAAATCCGTAACACGCTGTAAATGTATATTTTAGCCATATCCGGAAATTAAAAAAGGGCCGACAAATATTATTTCCCGGACCGGTAAGATGTTGCCCATCCGCCCCTCCTTACAGACACAATATTAAACCCACCAACATTATTTTATTTTAAGAGAAATCCATACATCGATCTTAAGCATTGGCACAGCAAATTTGAACTCTTTGATTAAAATGTTCACAGTTCAAAGAAGAAAAAGTGAAAAATGCAACTCGTTTTTTATGCATAAAAAATGATTTAAAAACGAATATAAGAGAGTAACATTTTTTTAGAAGTTTGGTCTTCTCAGCAATCAAATTTATTATTTTTTCATTATCCAAATCACTTAAAATATCTCTTTCACAAGTCATCAACATGAAAGAGTTTAGATGATCTTGAGGCAAACAACTGCGTAAATGGTTTTTAACATATTTCAAAATCGGAAAGCTTTGTTCACATGCAACTTGAATAGTTGACACAGTAAGATGAAATTTATAAGTTAAAAACATGTTTGAATAAAAATTGTACTTTAAGAGAATCTGGTAGACGCAGCAAGGACATCCCTTGCAAAAATTATGAATTGTTTGCTGACTACTGCCTTCCTCCGTTTCTTTTTCTTCGTCATTTTTGGAATTGTCATCGTCGGAAGCATTAGCATCATCTTAATCAGCATCTAGCGACATACTGCTGTATTCGTCTGGTGCATTAGATCGTAAACTGTCCCATTTGCTAGAAAGGTTAAATAATTCTTTTCTAATATTATCAGTTGTGATGGTAGGGTAAATAATATTATTGAGGTATGTTTGGGCTGTCAGAATAGTAAAATATTCCAATAGGAAATTTCGATAGATTTTGGCGCGTAGACGTGCATTTGCATCCATATTTTCCATATTCGCAATATAGTCCAGAGTTTCTACCAGTGCAATAAAACGTTATTCGTTCCTTGCTAGTTTTACGTCCAGGTGCAGTTTTCTCACCTGAACGAGCAAGGGTTTTATCAGGCAATAATTTCCAAAAAAAAGGGCAGACTCATCTGCGTTATGAACTTGTTCAGGTCTTAGATCACATTCTTTCATAATATTTGCTAATTTGTCAGTGAACGGCTTAATGCTGTTTCATCTGCAGAAAGTTTTCCGCCGAAAATTTTTAAGAAACGGATACCACGTCTTTTCGTAAATTTATTTATCCACCCCCGGCTAGCAGTGAATTTATCGTTGCTCCTGTAATGTTAAACATACAACAGAATAACTTTTTGTTAGAACTTACGCCTAGATGCGGATGCCTGGATCCCGTCCTGGCTCAGTAAGGCTGGATTTTCACGCGGAAACTGGTGCTTTGACTCAAGCTGCTGATTGGTAGAAATATAAAAATAGCACATAATAGGGATAAAATTTTCTCCCACTCTTCACTTTCTGTCAAAAAGTACTCTGTGTCTAAGCGCTGTTTCTTTATGAAAACCAGCCTAATGTAGGCAACAGGCGTGTGTGTGGCGCCGCGCGGGTTATATTTTTTTTTTTATTGTACCCAAAAAGTCTTGGACCATAGCACCTAGTTTACAACTAATTAGCTATTTTAGCATTAACCTAATTTACGTCACGTAGCACTTTTCAGTAGAAGTTCAAACGGCTTCACTCGCTGAAGACGCCGTACCAAGCTGGTGTTGTCCAGTAGCTGGATGGCCTCGTTGTTGGGGTGACGATGTAGTCTTTCCTCGTGGGCCTCTGCAAATCTCTTGATTTCGTTAGTTACTGTTTCCACCTGCAGGTCACGGTGAAGATCAGTATTTCTTACGTACCATGGGGCACATACTATGTTCCGCAGTACTCTGTTTTGGAACCTTTGGATTGACATAACATTTGTTGATTTTGTGCACCCCCAGAGCTGAATGCCATAGGTCCACACAGGCTTCAGAACTTGTTTATACAGTAGTACTTTGTTGTATGTGGAAAGTGTAGATTTTCTCCCGATAAGCCAGTATAACTTTCTGTATTTTAGCTGTAATTCAGAGCGTTTCTTTTTAACATGCTCTTTCCATCTGAGCTTAGTGTCCAATGTCATTCCTAGATATTTGGCTGAGTTACAGTAGGGAATAATTTGGTTGTTAATTGTTACCGGAACATACTGGTTCATTTTGTTTGTAAAATTGACATGATTAGATTTAGTTTCGTTGAGTCTAATCTGCCATTTTCTAGCCCATACAATTACACTATCTAGCGCTTTTTGTAATTTGTTAGTCGCACTATGCACATCTGAGTCTATAGCCATAACCGCAGTATCGTCCGCAAACGTCGCCATTACGACTTCGTTTGGTTGGGGCAAGTCACTAGTATATAGCAGGTAGAGCACTGGCCCTAACACGCTACCTTGTGGTACTCCCGCTTTGATCGGTTTAAGTTCAGAATACGCTTCATCTTGTTTTACGCGAAAGAATCTATCGGACAGATACGATCTGAGTAGCTGACTGTATTCGACCGGTAGGAGTTTGTCCATTTTAGTGAACAGACCATCGTGCCAAACACGGTCAAACGCTTGCGCCACGTCTAAGAACACGGTCGCGCACACTTTCTTCTCTTCAAGCGATTGTTCAATAACGTTTGTAATCCGATGTACTTGATCGATTGTAGAATGTTTATTACGAAAACCGAATTGGTGTTCCGGAACAAGCTGTCTTTCATCAAGGGTTATATGATTATATTTTGATAAGCAATTATTGTGTTAAAAATGATGCAATGAATAAATAACTATGTTTTGTCATTTAAATTCGGGGCAGGCCACCGGGGAATTTACCGGTGTCCCGGTGGGCCAGTCTGGCCCTGCTGGGCGCAACAAGGCGCTTATAAGAAAAAGAAAATGTGATACGCAGATATCAGCACAGGTAAGTATATAAGGTCAGGTACACAAATCACAAACCACCAGACGAATGCACGCATTAGTAAACCAATCATGCTTGGAACGGTGCACTGCGAGTATTGGGACTGACTATAGAAGAGTACAGCAACGGCATGTAGCGTTGCCAATAATTTTGTTTTTGTCGCCCGAAGTCCGGTGTGTTGCTCACATGGTTTCGTGTGTTGCTCGAGCTCGCAAGCAACACAACTGATGCCGGGACTGTTTGTTATTTACCTTAAAAGATTTGTTGGCGCTAATTGCACTTAAGATGGTAGACATAATCCACATGCACTTTAGATAAAAATCTTCAAATTGAAATATTTCTACGTATTATCTATAAATATTCCTGTCGATTTGGGAACAGGTAAGCACAATACATGTTCAAATACTGCAATGCAGAGATTTTTAAAAATAAAAGGGTAACTTTTTTTTAAATTTTGTAAACGTCCGGTTATTACTTTATTATTATTTTCCCCCATCGATAATTTTTTCCGCGGTATTTTTTTCAGTTGGCACTTTTTTCCAGGCACTTTTTTCCGCCACCCCATTTTCCATATCTCCTATAGTTATTTACATTACAAGCTGCGAAAGCTTACTTTTAGGTGTGAGGTGTTTTTGAATGGCCGAGGCGAAGCGTAAGCGTAGCCGAGGCTGTTTAAAAACTCCGAGCACCTGAAAGAGCTTACGCAGCGTGTAATGTATTAAACTTTTCATTCTCCCCTCGATATTTAATAAAATACAATGACTTTTGTGATTATAATAAAATTAGTAAGACAGGTGGCTTGCCGTTAACGTTACTTTGGTAACAATACAAAAGCATTATTTTATGACATTTGTCAAATATCATTGAATACTCTGTCATAATTTAACATGAATTTCATTAAAGAAGCTGCAAACATTGCGTGCAGAAGTTTGTTGCCGGACAAATCCAAAGGTCGGTACAATCAAGCTTACGAAAGTTTCATACCATGGTGTGCAACGAATGATGTTGACATTGTTGCTTTTTGTCGTCCAGGGCATGAAAGTTTTTCATACCTAGCAACCCATCACTTAGCATGTTTTACTTTCGCTTTCAATTGCCTTATCAAAATCGAAAATGGCACTTTCGTAGAGGGGAGAATGAAATAGTTATCGAGATGCCTTAACCTGTAGACTCTGCGACAGCGACCACGCTTGTTCACGAAAATAAATTAGCAAAAGAAAAGATAATTTGGTATCCGAATGTTAAGAATTTTCTAAGTCTTGTAATGTCTATGACGTATTCTGAATTTCCACCCATTGAGTTTTCCGTCGGAACTGTAATGCCTCTAATGTTCTCTCGCGGAAGGCACGTTGGGTTGAAATGACAGAATTGGTTAAATTGCTAGTTATCTGTATACAGAGTGGTGGCGGAAAATCTGAACAAAGGTAATCAAATGAATTGGAATACAGTTTATGGGCTTCGTATACGTTAGACGGAAATAGACATATGATTTAAAATCTAGTATCCTATGATTCAGTGTTTTCTCAAAACAAAACACCTTCATTCTGCGGATACTAGATGTTAATCGCATGTAATTATTTCTGTTTAATGCATACAAAGCTCATAAACTATATTCCAACACATTTGATTACCTTTGTTCACATTTTCCGCCACCAATCTGTATAAAGATAACTAGCAATTTAACAAATTCTGTCATTTCAACCCAACGTGCCTTCCGCGAGAGAACATTAGAGGCATTAATATATCGACGGAAAACTCAATGGGTGGAAATTCAGAATACACATTACAAGACTTAGCAAATTCTTAACATTCGGATACCTACAATACCTAATTATCTTTTCTTTTGCTAAGGGGGCTCAAATTTATTTTCGTGAACAAGTGTGGTCGCTGTCGCTGAGTCTACAGGTTAAGGCAATTTCGATGTTTTCATAGGGAATCTCGATAACTATAGGAGATATGGAAAAATGGACCCCATCCTCGAACTCTTTTTTCGAGAAAAGCTTAATGGTTTAAACCAAAATGGGCTACCGTCTTTTGTTTTCGAGTTATAAACAAAAATTGAATTTTTCGATTTTTCGTTTTTTGACAATATCTCGTTCATTTATAAAAATAGGTAAAAGTAATTTGACGTTCTTCTGGCACCTTTTCGATACGAATGCAGTGGGTAGTCAGTTATTCAAAAAAAGTTTTAAAATTCTAGTTATACCATAAAATTGTGTTTTTGTAGATGAAATCCATAGTTGTATGTGGTATCATGAGTAAGAGGATTTTTTCCCATTCCAGTGTTATATATCATAATATACAGATTGGTGGCGGAAAATGTGAACATAAGTAATCAAATGTGTGTGAATACAGTTTATGGACTTTGTATGCGTTAGACATAAACAGACCTATATGCCATTAACATATAGTATTCGCAGAATCAAAAGGTTTTGTTTTTAGAAAACACTGAATTTTAGGATACTAGATTTTAAATAATATATGTCCATTTCTGTCTAACGCATACAAAGCCCATAAACTGTATTCTAGCTCAATGGAGTGCCCATGTTTTCACACTATCCACCACCAATCTGTATAATATAACATATACTGTCCCTCATAAATTTGCAACACATGGAGTTTTTTATCATCCATTTATCAGAAAGTTTTATTCCTGATACAAGTTTCTACATCTTCTCAAACTAAAAATGCACTTGCCAAAATGTAAATATATTTATTCTTTCGTATATGGGGGAGGTTAAAAAATATGAAAATAGTTCAAGAATAAAGTACCCTTATTTTTCAAAATAGACAAAAATGTTATTTGAAGAATTAAAAGTAGGTGTCAAACATAAAGTCACAGTTACTTGCTCCGAAAACATTTTTTTCTGGTTTCTCCTATTTTTTCTTACCACGCTGTGTATTACCAAATGAAATACTTCAAAGTTAACTTATCAACGGATACGATAAACGTGTACTGTCAAACCTGAGTTTCCCCTCACTTAGCAACCAGGATATCACGTGATTCGAAATCAGTGCAAACAAATTTCATTTTTGTGTCAAATTTTTAAATAATTAATAACAAACGGACCAAATAACAATTTAAAATCAATTATAATTTTTTCCGTTGATCGTTTATTTATGGGTTTCATTAATGTATACAGAATCTTCTATTAATGACCCTTATTAATGAATGATTTTTTAACTCGTATGTTAATCGGCGATTAATAATATCTACAATTAACGCGCTCGCGCATTAAAATGTCTCGATTATTAATCGCTCTCGTTAACATACTTGTTTGTTAAATAACTATTAATAGATATGTTATAACAAATACTCCCAATTAACATTTTTGTGTATTTTGAAAAATAAGAGTACTTTTTTCTTCAATAATTTTCAAATTTTCGAACATCCTTCGTATAGAAGTAGGATATTTACATTTTTGCAAATGCATTTTTAACTTGAGAAACTGTAGAGGTTTTAATGGACAATAAAATGTTCTGATAAATGGATATATGAAGGACACCATAATATTATAGGCAACAATCAAACGTGATTAATTCTGTCAATCAAACGGTGGTATTAAAACAACGCAAAAACTTTGTTTAATCACGTATATTCTAAATGGCACAGGTTTTCAACTAGAAAACGACGAAATATTAAAAATTGTGAATTGTTGCTATAAAGTAGTGAAAATGAATAATTCGATGCCATACGACATATGCCACTGAAATGGGAGAAAATCCTCTTTCTCATAATGCCACAGCTAACTATGAGTTCCATATAAAAAATACAACTATATATGTAAAAATCTGGTGTGATACACGCACACAACTTCCTTTTACAGTGATCTTATAATTAGCCAAAAATTTGATTTAAAATGTTTTAAGCATTTGTCAAAAATTTTCAAAAATTACAAATTCTGCAAAAACGGTACAAAATAGAGCGTTAGTTGAAGAGACAAATTTTCTCTAGAATTTTAAGCTGAATTCAAAAATGTAATAATATACCGGGTGTTCTATTTAAAATAAGAGTTAATAAAAAAAATAGACAAAAAAACAAAAGAAACCCATTTTAGAAGTATTCAACTGGAAAATCACCTATCTCACATCAATACACATTCAAAATGTAATAAAAATGTTAAGTTTAAAAAAAATCGTTAGAGCCGTTTTTGAAAAAATCGAAAAAAACTGAAAAATCACAAGAGTAAACACCTACTTCCGGTTATACGATTTTCTTCAAAAGCTTTCTGTCGCATATACATAGTACACAAAACTTATATATGAAGTTTCAACGCCATACCTCTTTTAGTTTTTGAGATATTCTGTTCACAGACAGACAGACACACAGACACACAGACAGACAGACAGACAGACACACAGACCAATGAAAAAAAATATGTTTTTTGGGATCAGGGGACTCTAAACCGTAAAGATCTTTTGAAAACTCAATTTCGAATTTTTGGGGTGAATCCAATACTTCCTTTATCGTAAAAGGAAGTAATAATGCGAATTTAGAAACTTTTTGGACAACGCATTACGCCACTGAATTATTATGAAAAATAAATAATATTAATACTACTTACGGGAACTTGAAAATTTTCCTACCTATTACCTCATCTTAAAAGTTTAATTTATTATTATTCATTTTAGATACACATTTTTCTTACTTTCTGTACCTCCTGGGCGATATGTCCAAAATCAAAGTTGGACGTTGTGACCAAAATCAAACTTGGGCGTTGTGACCAGAATCAAAAGTCGGCGTTGTGACCAAGTTGGACGTTGTGACCAGAATCAAAGTTGGGCGTTGTGGCCAAGTTGGGCGTTGTGACCAAAATCGAAATTGTGCGTTGTGCCCAAGTTGGGCGTTGTGACCAAAATCGAAATTGGGGGTTGTGACCAAAACGGTGGTTTAAGTGGCGTCTATAGCTCTCTCCTATAACAGGCGTCGGTGGGCGTTGTGACCAAGTTGGGCGTTGTGACCAATATCGTTTTTGGGCGTTATGACCAAGTTGGGCGTTGTGACCAGAATCGAAGTTGGGCGTTATGACCAAATTCTGAGTTGGGGTTTGTGACCAGTGGGCGTTGTGTCCAGGCCCCTTGTGAACAGGTGCGTTGAACTGGTGAAAGATGATTTGTTTCTTCTTCAAGCCAGGCCTCTTCTCCCGAATTTTGGCATCCAACTGGTCAAGAAGGTTGGAGTAATATTCGCCTGTAATTGTTTTGGCTTTTGCAAGGTAATCAATTAACATGATCCCTTTCGCATCCCAAAACACGCTGGCCATGACCTTTCCAGCAGATGCTATCGACTTCGCTTTCTTTGGCGCTGAACCACCGGCTTCCACCCACTGCTTAGACTACTGCTTCGTTTCTGGGGTGTAGTGGTGAACCTATGTCTCATCCATGGTAACAAATCGCCGCACAAAATCGGTCGGATGCCTATTGAATCGGTCCAAACATTGCTGCGAAAATCGTTTGCGCATTTGGTTTTGATCGGCATTCAGCAAATGCGGCACCCATCTCGCGCAGAGCTTTCTCATCCCTAATGCAAGACGTTTCGATGGTCTCCGGTGTGGTAGCGGTTTTTGGCCGTCCTTCACGTGGGTCATCTTCGAGGGACGTGCGACCATGTTTAAATTCTGCTGCCCACTTTTTAACGGTTGACATGGAAGGAGCAGAGTTTCCGTAAACTTTTGTCGACTTCGGATGAATTTCCTTAGGGGTTAATCCATTCAAAACGAAGAATTTTATGACCGCACGATATTCAAATTTATCCATTTTAACGAAAAACACGGCAAAAATTTGTGTAAACAAACTACTTAAGAGAACAAGTTGAAACTTATCATACGAACTAATAACACTTGCACGCTGGCAGGAAACATAAATTTTTGCAGATTGGAACGCCATCTTATGTCAAGGCCGAGAACTATTCACCTTACCCTCGTAGATATCGTTGGTACAGAATCTGGAGCTAACACAGTGGCTGGGTTAAAAGCATGTGGCATTGTGCCATATAATCCACGTGCTGTTTTGAGAAAAATTGAGCACCTCAGGACACTACAAGAAGGACAAGAACTTGAACAGCACGTGGAGAGAGTTTAGTGCAATACAATTGTTGAACATCTGAGGCAAATGAAAACTGGAGGTGGAAAAACGTCAAAACGAGGAAAGAAGTTGAATGTGCTACCAGGAAAAAGCGGGTCGGTGGCTGATCTCTTACCAATACTAACAGAACCAGAGGAAAAGGAATTTGAAAATGTAGACCTAGAAGGCGACGTCGATTCCGATGAAGTTTTAGGAGAAGAAATTGTCAAAAGAACAGAGACGAAATAATCAAATCCGGGCTGTTCTTCAGATCAGACAGCATTTGTTAACATTGAAGTTGGAGATTTTGTAGTCGTCAATTTTTTTACAAATAAGAGAGACAGGCTTTTCATCGCCAAAATTGACAGCAGCAATGAACCAGACAACAGCGAGTACAGAGTCAATGTTCTTAGAAAGAAATCAAGCCACAAACAAGTAGTTTTTGTATGCCCAGATGTGCCTGATATTTCCGTTGTCAAGAAGGTTCAGATTGTTTAGAAAGTGAATGGAACATCATCCAGAAGAGGAAAATATATTTTCCATAATATTTCTGTGTATTTACTTGAATAGTCAATGACAATAAGTATTATTGTTATTACCAATGTTTACAGAATACATATTGTGATTTTATTTTATTTTGTACCAATAGTTGTTTATGTCTGTATGTTTGTTTTTTACTTTTTTTATATAAAATAAAATATTACGTTTAGTTGTTGGCTTGTTTTGACGGTTTTGATGAATTTTTTGCATTAAATTTATTGTGTTGACTACACATTGCTGTGCATCAAATTTGTACTGAACCTTCAAGTATCGACACTGATCAGCTTTTAAAATTACAAACTGCCCTATTTTGTATTATAATGTCAATAATTACTATTATCAATAGCTCCTGAAAACTCAACAGGGGTGGATTCTTTTATCTAGTTACTTGGTTTTCTAATATTTTCATAACTCAATACGTATGTCAACCAAATGTCAAAACAAATTTGAAATTCATATGACAATACAGATTGTTTCTCTATTACACAACAATATTAAAAACACAGTAAGTAATTCTTTGATAACTAATTCACTTTTATAGTCTTTTATTTGCCTTTTTCTAGTAATTACCTTTCAATTGATCTCCACAACGTTTAGGATGTAAACCAACCTGCTCCTCTCTGCCTACTGATCTAAGCTCTGACGTACCTTCCCGCAATGAAAAGTCCCTCCTACAGACAAGACGTCTCCAACTGTCCCAAATTGGTAACTCTAACCTTCCCGCAAAATGTAGTCAACCGACCAAATCCGCAGATACTGACTTCCTTTACTGCCGCTGCCAAACTTCCTGAAACGTGCCCTCTTAACTGATGGTGCTCCTCTGGAACTCTTCCTTATCACTGAATAGCTTGATGTAATCCAATTCAATTAATGTCTGACGTTAAATGTATTTTTCCAATAAACTTGACTATGGACTATGGAAAAGTGCATTTCCTTCTAGTGAATTAATTGATAAGCAGCTTAATGATCTAATAAGGTTAGTATATTTTCTTTGTTTAAAAATGGGAACTGAGCAAGTGAAACTTAACCGAAGCACCGATGCATTGACGTTGCAACTCTTGGTTCGTATAAACGGGACGGTTATGCACTTTTTCTCTTCTCACCGCAATTCTATCTTCTCTTGCACCAAGTGTATAAAGTCTACAGTTACACCGCCTCTTGACCCATATCCATTTAACTTCATCTTACTCAAATGCGGATTGTTACCAAGTAATAAAATAAATTTCTACTCTGCTCGTTTAAGGATAAATATAGCAAAATCGCAACGGAATGTTTATTACAACGCCTATCTAGTTTCTATTAACTAATGTTAATCCAGTAATGACACCCAATTAAAGGGTTAAGCCGCTTATCTGCCTATCTGTTAATGCAGTTGTCCAGTCGGACTTGAAGGAAAATATTTGTATCAGATTAACCTGGGTTCGCGAGTACAGTTTGTCTGCGCCCTTATTTACTACCAGCAGCTTTACTGTAAACTATCCACCCTTCCTAACGAGTGTACAGAACCAAACCATGTGCACAAACACATGACCGCCGTGTGCATGAGCTGCCTTTGTGCAAACTTCAAAATACGCCCCTCCTTGATAGACATGAAAGTAATTTAAAAAGTATATCGACAAGCTTATAATGTAACAATTACTCTCAATACAATTTTTTTATAGTAAACATTGAATTACAAGAAACATACTAAAGCAATATCCATATCTGGCTTGTTCTGGGACTTTGGCAAAACCGGAAGTCATATCCATTTTCATTTTAATGGCCAGAGGGGTTTAAATCGAATTATTAACAGTCAAGAAGGAAATCGGTAGTGACATTGATGTAGCAGGATTTATGAAAAAAATATTAAATAATTTTGAAATTGTAAATAAATTATTACTAGTAAATACCATTAAAAAAGAAGCTGCGTGGCGCAGATGGGCAAGCGCCAGGCTTGCATTAAGCAAGTCCTCGGTTCGAATCCCGCTTCGGTCGGAATTTTTCCGTATCCTTGGCCATTAGAATCGGGCTCAGTGAGACCATTCACAGTTGGGCACCAAATTAACTGTGCTCTACTCAGAACCACAGACCTAAGAGATATAGTAACAAGGTCAACACATCACCAAGACACACAACTCACACAATGGTTGCTGCGCAAGCACCAAAAGCGCGCTCCAACTCTGTATCCCGAATCCGGGGCAAGTTGAACATTGTACTAGCGCATAAAGCACCAGCCTCTACACCGCAAGGTAAATGAGGTTACAGATTATACATACATATACATACATACAAATACCATTAAATTATTGTATAATGCTGGAGAAGATGCCTACGTGCGAATTATGCGTGATGACCATGTATGCACGTGCTTGATAACAGCCCAGTCACATCATTGATGAGTCGGCTGCTGTCTTCCGCTGTATTATCTTATCTAAGTTTATATAAGTTAGTTGTTCACATTATTTCGTCAGTCTTGCTAGCATCTTGCATCCAACATTGTAAAACGCCGCTCGCTTCTAGCAAGCTCCGTCATTGTTTCTCATTTCGACTAATACAGTTTTATTTGAATTAATAAAGTTTTTTAAAAAAGTCGAAACGACGTTAAACCGAGTTAACTGGCGCAGTCCTTCAGATTGGTCAAAAAGGCACCCAGCTTTTTGAGTTTCAACTCTTAATTGACCAGAACAACATTCCATCGCCGGAGCCTTTGGGAAACCTCAACAGGACAAGAATTGCCGCAGTTGAAGGGTACCAGAAGCGTTCCGCCGCCAACTCAGAAGGAAGCCTTTCCAACCATCGAAAAGTGGAATTCTACCCCTTCAGAGCCATCATCGCTGAGCCGGAGGACAAACATCGCCGAAAGCCCAAGCACCGCTGGTTCCTGAGCCCTGACTATTGAAGTCACCCGACCATCGAGGTCAGCAGTCTATTGAAGACACCCCACGATGAAATTCATGTAAGAATTTACAACGATTATTTCCAAAGTGAAAATTTAATTAAAACTAATACTAACATATATTTAATATTTAATTTTAAGAGCATTTAATTACACTGTGCGCTCAAATAAACTTAATTTCTCAGAAGAAATAAGCTGTTGCGCGCACTGGTAATTAACAATTGCATTTTAGTTCATAAGTGCATGTGGATCGCGGTAAGCGAGCGGTTTGGCGTGTTGACTAACAACACTTAATATCCAAACCACTCACGATCCATGAGTAGGCACCCTGTAGGACCCCTACTAACCTAAAGTAAAGTGAATTTGAACGCTGGATTCCTCGGACTCAGAATCTCTTCAATCAGATAGTGCTACTGACGACGAATTAGAGTTATTCCCGAATCATAATCTAACGAATTCTAATCCAACGAATTTTGATTTAAACGAACTATCACTTTTATTCCAAAATCTCGAAATGGCTAACGAAAATCAGCCTCAAGTAAACATACCACCAGTGCAACCACCATTTGCCGGATATCCTGCGGGATTCCATACTTCATTGTTAAACGAAATCCCCAAGTACGAAGGAGCACCTTCAGAGCTCTCCGAGTACATAAGAGCCGTTGAAGACATCTTCGACCAATTTTGGCAACGACAGGAGGGAGCATACATAAATAAACTATTGCTTTCTGCTGCACGCAACCGCCTTAAAGGTGCTGCACAAGAAGTAGTAACGGGACAAATTTTAAACTCCTGGAATGCTCTTAAAGCAATTCTCATAGAAAATTGCGGTGATCAAAGATCCGAATTAAATTTAAAGATTGACTTATCTCGATTAAGGCAACAAGCTAGAGAATCCCCCATCGAATACTACAATAGGTGTAGATCCCTACTAGCAATACTAAATTCAAAAATTTCCCTCAGCAACGAACATCAAATGATAAAAACCCATAAAATAGATGAAGCTAGAAATTTGGCACTCACTGCTTATATTAGCGGATTAGCCTAACCTTTAGGTTCATTTATCAGAAGTTGTTCTCCCCAAACATTAGAAAGTGCATTAACTTTCGTAAAAACAGAGCTTGACATTAGATATTTCCAAAATTTAAACAGTCGAAATTCATATCAACAAACAACCCATGTAAAGCCTAACTTTACCCAGCAAAAGCAGAATGATAGAAGCTTTCCCCAAAGTCAACACAATTTTAGAAGTAATCAAACCCCAAGCTTTCCCCAAAGTCAACACAATTTTAGAAGTAATCAAACCCCTATTTTTAAACAAAACTTAAATAACTCTTCTCAAAATTTCCCTATATTTCGACAGAATAATCCCAGCTTAAACGTTTTCAAACCTCAGAAAAACTTTCAGCCGTCATTCAAGCCCGAACCAATGGAAACATCCACAATAAAGATAAGGCCTGTGTCTCATCAGTTAAGCAGAAATTTACCACCAGCTCAAAGACCTAATTTCCAAAACCATTTTAGACAAAACAGTTTTGTGAGACAATCAAATCCACCATATAATTTTCCTAATCAACAGCAACTACATCATGTTGAAATAGCCGAACCGTATGAAACTTATGCCCCTGTAGAATACGAATCCCAAAATTACGAACAAGAAAATCCCGAATTCGACGAAAACGAACCCCAAGAATTAGACGCAACACCTGAGTATTTTGAACTTCCAGATCCAGATGATGCAATAAATTTTCAAATGTAAGCCTCGGAATAGAATCTTTCAGTATTAATCCCTCACCTACATTACCTTACATACTAATTCCTAACACAAAACAAAAACTATTAATCGACACTGGTAGTTCCAGAACGATACTTTCCCCTGCTTTCGTTTACGAACACTTTCCCGATAAAATTTTTGAATCAGATTTTGAAATTACAACTAGTCACGGAACAACAAGACACAATTTAGTAGCAGAAATTCCTATTCCATCACTCTTTAATCAAGAAGGAGACCATTTAGTTTATTTATACGATTTTCACCCCGCGTACATTGGATTAATTGGTACAGATTTATTAGCAAGTTTACAAGCGCGAATCGATTATCTTTGGAATCACGTACAAACCGAACAAACGGTAGTACCATTTTACTTTAATCAAGACCAAGAAAAACGAGAAATTCAAAAACGAAATTATTGCAATTTTAATAAAATACAATTGGAAAAAGCTTTAACGTTCATCTCTATTCCCCCTAGGACTGAACAAATAGTAAAATTACCTGCAATAGGAAAAAATGGCAGTAAATTAGCACCCAAATACACTTCAATCAACATGTTATTATGCCCTCAGCTTTAGTTACCCTCGAAAATAATTGGTTTACAACCACCATTGTCAACACCTCCGATGCAGAACAATCCTTTAATATTACTCAACCTCTTTACATTGACGATTACTCCGACACAAATAATCACGAAAACATTTCTTTAAATAATATTTCAACCGATTCGAATAAAAACCTTTTATCAGACAACCTTAAAGAAAATTTGCGACTTGACCACCTTAATGAAGAAGAACGTGCCCTATTGACAAACTTATGCTATGAATATAAAGACATTTTTTATAATCCTAGTATCCCTTTATCAGTAACGTCTTTAGTAAAACACCACATTCGAACAAAAACTGACAATCCAATCTTCACAAAAACGTATCGATACCCTCACATACACAGACAGGAAGTAAAAAACCAAATTAATAAAATGCTACAAGAAAAAATTATAGAGCCAAGCGAATCACCATATAATTTCCCGATTTGGGTCGTCCCAAAAAAATTGGACGCCTCAGGTAAAAGGAAATGGAGAATTGTTGTTGACTATAGGAAGTTAAACGAACAAACTATAGAAGACAAATTTCCCCTTCCAAAAATTGAAACTATACTTGATAATTTAGGCCATGCAAATTATTTCACTACCCTTGACTTAGCATCTGGATTTTATCAAATCGAAATCGACAAAAATGACCGCGAAAAAACCGCATTTTCAACTGAAGAAGGACATTACCAATTTAGACGTTTACCTATGGGTCTTAAAAATTCGCCAGCCGTGTTTCAACGAATGATGAACATAGCATTGAGTGGTCTTACGCCAACCCAATGTTTAGTTTATCTCGACAACATAATAGTTTATGGATCATCTCTTCAAGAACACATGACCCGCTTAAAAAATGTATTTAAAAAATGTCGCGAAGCCAACGTTAAAATCCAACTCGACAAATCGGAATTTCTTTAAAAATCAGTAAAATACCTAGGTCACATCATTACCCCCAATGGAATTAAACCAGATCCCTCAAAAATATCAGCAATTAAAAATTTTCCTATTCCAAAATCAAAAACTGAAATTAAATCTTATTTAGGACTATTAGGCTACTATCGTAAATTTATCAAGGACTTTGCAAAAATTACAAAACCTATGACTCAATGTTTAAAAAAGACAACAAAATTATTCACGATAGAAACTTTATTGAATCCTTTGAACATACGAAAAAACTTCTAACCCACGAACCATTACTTCAATACCCTGATTTTTCCAAACCATTTGAACTGACGACAGACGCATCTAAATACGCGTTAGGCGCTGTGCTGTCCCAAAACCAAAAAGTGGACGTGACTACCTCCCTGGACTTTCCCATACTGGAAACTGTTCATATCATCTTTATTTAACAGTCTTTACAACATATCAAAATTTCAACTCGATGACTCACGTCTTCACCGTGATAAGCGTTTACACTTTCACGTAAATTGCGGGTAAATATAAAAGAACTAGTGAGTCACCCGAACTACGTTTCGGTTCGCAAAATTAAGAGAGATTCATTAATATAAATTAAAAAAAAAGATGCATCGACGGGATCGAACCCGGGGCTCCCGCGTGATAGGCCAGCACGCTTACCGCAGAACCACATTCTCCTGTTTGAATAATGCGCGCACCCGAGCTAATAGTAGACAGCGATAGGCGCTCCGCTCTGCTGCCTAGAGAAGTTAATTAAATTATACTGCTGCCTAGAGAAGTGAATTAAATAAGTCTGAAAATTAGCAAACTTTTAAGCCATCGTACAACTTAATCGGTCCTGTATCTTCGGAGGAGATAGCGAACAAACATAGTTACACGCAAACAAAGAGAGCTACGATTTTATGTTATAAGATGTGTAGTTCAAAACGTGACCACCGAGCTTCTGTAGATGGCGCCAAGTGGACAAGCCGCCACTGTGCTAGTTTATGTATTATTTTCCTCAAAACGGCTGTAGCACCGAGGTGAAATTTTCTAAGTACCTGGAAATTATATTTTCTAGGGCATACAAAATCGATTTTTTTATTTTCGCGGAAAAAGATTCTTTGACGCAAAAATATAACAACCGTTAGAATAAAAAAATTATTTTTCAAAAATAGAGGGGGGAGGGGGCCGGTGCGCTTACATATATCCACGAGTGTAATATTTTTTTGCATATTCATATGCTCCATTATGCACTGAGCAATCCAGTGAAAACCCCAGCTACCTATATTGTTTAGTTTATTAATTAAAGGGGTTTAAATTTTTAAACTTCAAAGCTTCGTAGAGGGCGCCACAGATAATTCATGAGATTCTTTAAAAAACAGATCGATAGCCCTTTTCGGGGTCTATCAGTATATGAAGTTTAAACAAATTCCTGTGGGCAGTTTTTGAGAAATAATTTTTAGAAAATTTTCAAAATTTGAAAATTTGTAATTTAGGCCCCTTAATATTTTTCAAAACACTTTTTATATCACCTCATGTTAGCCTTCATATACTATTCAGAAAACAAAAATCAATTGAATCTATTCATCCGTTTTTGAGTAATAGGGCGTTAAACTCAAAATTTTCAAAAAATCATAGCGCCCTTCATTTTAAACCTAGCGAGTTCGGCAAAAAACTAACAGATTTGTCTTATGACCCTCTATCGTCATCCGCGATAAAATTTTCAAATTTTTAATCACGAAAACAGTGATACCAAAAAAACATGCGTAACTTCCGCTTCCGGTTTCGGATTTTTTTGAAAAGCTTATTTTGTCGATGAATTTTCGATACACCCCCGCATTCCAAAGCGCATCAAAATCGGAGCAATACTTTCGGCTGTAGGAGCGTCACCCACCCACACACACACCCACACACACACCCACACACGCACCCACACACACACCCACACACAGACAGACATTTTTTAAAAACCACTTTTTTGGGTTCCTAGAGGCCCAAAACGGATATTTCTGTGAAAATCTCGATTTCCAAAATTTTCATGATTCCAAGACTTCCCTATACCTATGGGTATGGGAAAGTAAAAAGTGGACGTGACTACCTCCCTGGACTTTCCCATACTGGAAACTGTTCATATCGTCTTTATTCAACAGTCTTTACAACATATCAAAATTTCAACTCGATGATCACGTCTTCACCGTGATAAGCGTTTACACTTTCACGTAAATTGCAGGTAAATATAAAAGAATGTGTAGTTCAAAACGTGACCACCGAGCTTCTGTAGATGGCGCCAAGTGGACAAGCCGCCACTGTGCTATTTATGTATTATTTTCCTCAAAACGGCTGTAGCACCGAGGTGAAATTTTCTAAGTACCTGGAAATTATATTTTCTAGAGCATACAAAATCGATTTTTTTATTTTCGCGGAAAAAGATTCTTTGACGCAAAAATATAACAACCGTTAGAATAAAAAAATTATTTTTCAAAAATAGAGGGGGGAGGGGGCCGGTGCGCGTACATATATCCACGAGTGTAATAGTTTGTTGCATATTCATATGCTCCATTATGCACTGAGCAATTCAGTGAAAACCCCAGCTACCTATCTTGTTTTGTTTATTAATTAAAGGGGTTTAAATTTTCAAACTTCAAAGCTTCGTAGAGGGCGCCACAGATAATTCATGAGATTCTTTAAAAAACAGATCGATAGCCCTTTTCGGGGTCTATCAGTGTATGAAGTTTAAACAAATTCCTGTGGGCAGTTTTTGAGAAATGATTTTTAGAAAATTTCCAAAATTTTGAAAATTTGTAATTTAGGCCCCTTAATATTTTTCAAAACACTCTTTATATCACCTCATGTTAGCCTTCATATACTATTCAGAAAAAAAAATCAATTGAATCGATTCATCCGTTTTTGAGTAATAGGGCGTTAAACTCAAAATTTTCAAAAAATCATAGCGCCCTTCATTTTAAACCTAGCGAGTTCGTCAAAAAACTAGCAGATTTGTCTTATGACCCTCTATCGTTATCCGCGATAAAATTTTAAAAATTTTAATTACGAAAACAGTGATACCAAAAAAACATGCGTAACTTCCGCTTCCGGTTTCGGATTTTTTTGAAAAGCTTATTTTGTCGATGAATTTTCGATACACCTCCGCATTCCAAAGCGCATCAAAATCGGAGCAATACTTTCGGCTGTAGGAGCGTCACCCACCCACACACCCACACACAGACAGAAATTTTTTAAAAACCACTTTTTTGGGTTCCTAGAGGCCCAAAACGGATATTTCTGTGAAAATCTCGATTTCCAAAATTTTCATGATTCCAAGACTTCCCTATACCTATGGGTATGGGAAAGTAAAAACCTATTTGTTATGCATCCCGTACACTCAACGAAACTGAGCAACGATATTCAAAAATAGAACGCGAACTTTTAGCCATAGTTAGGGCTACTAAACAATTCAGACCTTATTTATTTGGTACAAAATTCACATTATATACTGACCATAGACCTTTAATTTGGTTAAGAAATCTAAAAGAACCGAATTCAAAATTAACCCGTTGGTCCCTAAAACTTGAAGAATTCAATTTTGACATTCATTACCGGCCCGGAAAAGAAAATAAAGTAGCAGACGCTTTATCTAGAATCCCTCTTAACGTATTAACTATAAACCCCAATGAAACAAGAGAAAATGCTCTGCAGACACCTGAACCCCTACCTGTCCCGTCAAGTATGGTACCCGAAATTTCTGAGCGTTCATCAGAAACGCCTAACATAGAAGATTTATTCGATATTCCCGCGATAGATCAATCCTTATCTAACCCATTATCTACCAATCAAGAATCACAACCAGGAAGATTAGCACCTGATAATCAATCACTAGATAATACCATACATACCCAATTGGATTCTACACCCGCAATAAATATTACTGACAAACCCCTACAACATTTTAGAAATCAAATCGAATTTATATCGACCATTGTCCCAAAGAAAATCCAAATTATAAAATTTGATGACAATAAATTACTAAAAGTATTTATTAACCCCAAATCGTGTACAACGAAATTTACAGAACTACTATTAAAATTTTGCATACCCAAAATCAACTATTATTGTTACTTCCCCGACGAAAATATTTATAAAGAATTTACAAAATTCATAATCTCCGTTACTAACGAAAATGCTCCCAAATTTTTTAAATGTTTATCCCAAGTCACTTATGTAACTGACAAAGAAGAACGAACCAATCAAATTTCAAACTATCATGAAGGAAAAAATAATCACAGAGGTATTAAGGAAACCGAAGAACACCTAAAACGAAAATACTATTGGAAAAGTATTTCTAAAGACATAGAACAATTCGTTAATAACTGTCCAACTTGTAAAAGACAAACATATTTACGACATCCCATTAAACAACCTTTTCAACTAACTCCTACATTTAATAAATCCTTTCAGAATGTACATATCGATATATTTGAAATTGATAAGCAAAAATTTCTAACCATTATAGATATATTTTCGAAATTCACGCAAGCATACCCGGTAAAATCAAGAAATGCCATAGATATCTTAGACCAACTAGTTACTTTCATATCAATATTTGGAGCCCCTTGTACAATTGTCGCTGACAATGAATTTAACATTCAACCAATTAAGTTTACTTGAACAGCATAAAATATTTATTCATATCACTACTCCCTACAATCATAATTCCAATTCACCCGTCGAACGAGTACACTCTACCCTAATAGAACATTACCGATTATTAAAAGAACAATTCCCGAATGAGCTACCTACTAAATTAATTCAATATTCTTTGATAGGATACAACAATTCCATACATTCTAACTTGAAATATACACCCCATGAAATTCTATATGGACATACTGAAACAAGAAACCCATTTGACATCGATTTTGATAAACATTACATTGAAACTTACGTTAACGACCACCAGAACAAACTTCATAAATTATACCAGCAATTAACTGAAAAACAAGTCGTTACCAAAGAAACGCGAAATGAAAAAGCTAATATAAAAAGAAATCCCCATACTTTCAAAATAAACGACAAAGTGTTTGTAAGAAACACGCGAGCCCCAGGAAATACATCCCAACAACGATATTTAGGACCTTTCACAATCACAAAAATTACTAATCACGAAACATGTTTCCTAAAACCCAACGATTCCGACAAAATTATTAAACGACATCTAAATGAATTACTCCCGTTTGCAGATGCATCATCATCCCCTGTTGCATCATCGCATCGTTAGCAGAAATAACCATAACGGACATCAAAGATAACCCTGGATTTTACCCCCTGAATAAAGGTAAAGCATATCTCCAAGAAAGCACTTGGACTTTATATAAAATACTTAATTATTCCCCTATGATATCTAATTATTTAACCTTAAGAGACAACATTTTGAAAGTAATCACTTTGCTTACCGACAAATCTTTTAATGTAGTTAATAATAAAAGAACCGTATGTAAAAACTTTATTTGCACCGAAACATCTACGGAAGAGGATTACACTCGGTTCAATCATAATAATCAATTGCAAATCCTACAAAATTACTTAATGGAAGCCGATAAATTACTCGATCAATTATTCCCTGAACGAAAACCGCGAACTAAAAGAACTGCGATCGACGCCCTTGGAAGTTTAATAAAATTTATTACTGGAAATCTCGACGCCTCAGACGGTCAAAGATTCGAAAATCAAATAGATATTCTCACAAAATCTACTGACCAACAAAAAATTATATTACTTGAACAAGCACAGATCCTAAATGACACTATTCAAATATTCGCAGACAATATAAATAGAATATCCGAAAATCAGAAAACCCTCAACGAAAATTTAAATAAACTAATATTGGACACAAACTTAAAATTAAATAACATCTTAGGAACCCTAACAACTAATACTTTATTAGAGCAATCAATACAATCCCTTCAATTATTTATTAATGCCTGGACTAGTCTTGAAACATCGCTTACGTTTGCGCAAAACCAACAATTACACATATCGCTTATTGACAACGAGAACCCTTTGAACGCACTTACTAACGTATCTCAAAATTTAATCGAACTTCAACTACACAAACAAAAATCTTTATCCTTACCCTATCCTGTTAATCATCAAACACTGCATCTTTATGAGTCTATTATTCAATTAAAAATTTATCAAAAAACTGAAACTTTAACATTCATTTATGAAATACCTTTAGTAAAGCCATTTACAGAATATCAATACATTCAATTAATACCATTCCCCGCATATAACGAATACGAACATTTTCAAATGACTATTTCGACATATCGAAATATTCTCTTCACTACAGAATCTAGCATTCCTCTAGAAATGAATCATTGTCAAAAATTTACTAACCATTATTTTTGCCAACAACCGTGTCATTTTTCTATCCCTAACGAAAAGCTATGTGAAACGCAGTTACTAGCCTTCACTATAAATCAAACTTGTAAACCTTACTTCTTTCATTTAAATAATTATAAAATTTCGCAAGTAGACAAATCTACATGGATTCTAAGTTGCCCTAATAAAACAATTATCGATCTAAAATGTCCTAATTCTAATGAAAGGAAAACGATCACCGGATCTTCTTTAGTTCGAGTAACTGACGATTGCTCCGTAATTATAAATCAACAAGAAATTTTATTGTCTTTTGGCTCTTTAGTACTTGAAAAACCCAATCAAATATCGATTAATAAACTCCAGCTTCCACCTAGAATAAATACTGAAAATGTCACAATTTCTAAAATAGATTTAACTTCTGTAAATACACATATGTTACGAGAAAACCAATTCAAATTACACGCACATAAGCAAATATTAATAAGAAATGTTGAATCTCAATTTAGCTTGCATTTATGGCTTATATCCATAATCTTAATTATTGTATTCATAATAGTCTTAGTGGCCTCTATTATATATATTCATAAATGTAAGCGTAATTCCTTCACTGATAAGTTACGACGATTAGTCAGAGAAACGGACAATGCTAATTGTGTTCCGTTGGTGCAAATTCAATCATAGGAAAAATACTTTGCTTCACAGGTATTTTCCGCTCTCAGAGGGGAGGAATTATGCGTGATGACCATGTATGCACGTGCTTGATAACAGCCCAGTCACATCATTGATGAGTCGGCTGCTGTCTTCCGCTGTATTATTTTATCTAGGTTTATATAAGTTAGTTGTTCACATTATTTCGTCAGTCTTGCTAGCATCCTGCATCCAACATTGCAAAACGCCGCTCGCTTATTTCGACTAATAAAGTTTTATTTGAATTAATAAAGTTTTTTTAAAAAGTCGATACGGCGTTAAACCGAGTTAACTTGCGCCTTGTTTTATTTGCGCCCCAGAAAATGAGCAGCAGTAAATAAGGTCTCATTTGCGCACATTCTTGCAACTTATTAGTCATCACAACATCCGAAGTTGGCCAACTAGTGAGGCGGTCGGTCCCCTGCATGTCAAATAGTTAGGAAAACACTAAATTTAACCATTTTTGCGTAACAGCCCTAACTTCTATTGTTTCTACTTTAATTTTTGTGTTTATTTGGATTTTTTAAAACTTTAAGTTGTTACACTGGTGTCAAATTTATTTATTAATAATTCATATAATTGCACAGATTAGAACATTTTATCAGCCTGTCAGTGACACCTAGTTTTTGAACATAACGTTATCGGAATTAAACTAACTTTTTTTATTTTATATAGCTTTCATTTACTTTAAAAAAAAATTAGAGAGTTACTTAGTAGTGGACAGGGCGATTAAGTTGCTCTCTTAACAAAATACAAAAGTTGTGTAATTTATTACTTCTGATAAAAATTATTGTCAACTGACGTCTTTTTATTTTATTCAGGCGGATACGGGTGTTATGTAGAGTGTGTTTCATTTAACTACAATATTTTATATATTATTACATATCACCAACCACTACATCGGTGGGTAA
Organism: Agriotes lineatus; assembly: GCA_940337035.1. Taxonomy (NCBI): domain Eukaryota; kingdom Metazoa; phylum Arthropoda; class Insecta; order Coleoptera; family Elateridae; genus Agriotes; species Agriotes lineatus. Next base: position 55,152 of record CALNHX010001733.1, on the reverse strand, counting down.
AAAGAGGTAATACAAAAACAGCAGAATTATTTGCAGGTCAAGTACTAGATAAGCTGATTATTTGTGTTTCGTTTAGTATAAAAAGAAAGTTTTGTTTATTTGGTAGAATAAAGACCCAACAGGAACGCATAAAAGTTAGGGCAGCTATCCGAAAAATTGTTAAATTTAGTGTTTTTGTAATAATTACTTTGCAGGTAGGAGATCACCTCACTAGTCGGCACTAGTTCAGGTGGCTAATGGGCTCCAAGCAAGAGCACAAATAAAACCTTAATTACTGTTGATATTTTTCTGGGGCGCAAATGGGATGAAAATGGCGGTGAGCGCAAATGAGCTGGGCGCAAGTAGGCCGATACCGCTGGAGAATTATCTCAACATACTATGGAAGATAATAGGTTAATTGGAATTCAGGTATGTGGGTGGCATGCCTATATTCTACGGGCGAGGATGTACCAGCAAGGTGTGATAGAAAAATATGCGCCATCGACAGTGACGGAGAAAGGGTAAAGGGGAAGAAACAATTATTAACTCTTACACGTATGAACTTGTATTTTAAATAAAAATATACGGTACCCCCCACCCAAGAAAAGCGCCCTTCCGTGGTTTCCAAGAATACTTCGACACTCAACATCACTCCGTTTCGCTAATACAATGAAATGTTATGAACCAGTTATTTATCAAAAACAAAAAACAAAAAAATTAAAAAAACAAAAAAAAATTTATTTGCCGACGACTATACCGCAAGACTTCAGAAAGGTTCCTGGCGACCGGAATCGTGTACACATGCGAACATACATACCTCGCACAGCACATTTAGGCACCCCCCAATATGGGGGAGGGATCTAGTGGGCTGGGGTCTTCACCAAAAGATCCGCACAGCCGAGACGGTGATTTGGTATAGTGGGTTCATTAGTCGGTTGGCACGAATTTTAGAGCTATTTGACTCAGAGTGGTTTTCGATATGAGGGAATTTCAATACTCCGTACACTTCGTGTGGAAGTAACATATTTTTCTGTAATTGTGGCTTCTAGATTGTCTTTTATTTTTGAGTTATGACGAAAACATAATGTTTATATTTTCGAGATAATCGCTTTTACAGTATTAAAACAAAGATCGAATAAAATCCAAGGAGCTCAACGTTTTGGTAGCGTATTTACTTTTTCATTATGTGAATTATAACCATTATGGACACAAATCATTAAAAATAACAAAAACAATTAAATTAAATGTTCGAATCGGCCATCACTTCGCGCAAGGCGATGTTTAAGTCTGTACTGAAATTCTTCACGAACTTTACATAGAGTTTCAGGTTGAATTTATCTCATTTCCTTACGAATTCTTTCTTTCAACTCTTTTATTGTCTGCGAACGGTTCATGTAGGCCCTACTTTTAAAGAATTTTAGAAAAATATACCCCCAGGAAAAAATCACCGAAAAAATCCCCCTGAAACAAATTCCACCGGAAAAATCATCTGGGAAAAAAGAAGTCCACCAGGAAATCCAAACGTAAGCTACATTATATTAACACAGACAAGAACGTTAATTCTGATAAATTTGACTTATACAGGGTGTCCCACGACGTGAGGTCAGCCTTGGTGTCAAAATGTGCCGATTAAGTCCGCTATAATATAACGCAGATCAAATATTTCTCGCTGGCCCCTGAAAATACTTATAGCTAGATTTAATAAAACATAGCAACCTGATCCCCACTTGCAAATAACAACATCAGGGAGTATAAATAGCCCGAGGTTCAGTAGCAAAATGCAAAATTCAATCACGCTCTCTTACCGAACCATTCCTGTTCGCCTAGGCCTAGAGCTTTGGCAGTCCAGCTTTGAAGTCGAACTACCCCTGTTCGATACAGCTTTGTCGTACTGCATCCTAACTATAAGTCTTCTTCTTCTTCCTCTATTTAGGCAAGCGCCTGTTTTTCGTTAACGTTAGCCTTGTTCATGCTTGGTCAGGGTGTTTCCACCGATGTTGATATCCAGCTCTGTTTCCATCGTTTAGGTGATCGTCCTACTCTTCTTTTGACATGTGGGGTGTTGTCTCTATAGCTATTTTTGGTAATCGATCAGGGTCCATTCTGTCCACATAAGCGTTCCATTCCTTCCTTATACTTTTTATAAATTTCCGGATGTTCTGTATGTTGCATAGTTGGCGTATTTCACGGCTTGGAACTCTATCTCTTATTGTTTTTCCAGCTATTGTTCTTAGTATTCTCATTTCTGTTGTTTCTAGTTGTTGTCTTGTTCTAGTGGAGTCGGCTCGAGTTTCCGCTGCATATGTGAGTATTGGCCTCACGGCACCCTTATATATTTTTGCTTTGTTTTCTATGGAGATGTACTTATTTTTCCATATGACGTCCCTTAAACACCCTGATATTACAGCTCCTTTATTTGTTTGGAGTTTTACTTCTTTATATATGTCTCGTGTGCTTGATATGTTTATGCCTAGGTATTTGAATTCTATGACTTGCTGTATGATGGTTCCTTCTATCTCTAATTTACATCGTAAGGGTTCTCGACAGATTGTCAGACATTTTGTTTTTTCCTTAGAGACTTCAAAGTTCTCGATGTTGTTACAAGTTGGTGTAACATTCGCTGTAGATCGTCTTCATTACTAGCAGTTAGAATGACGTCATCAGCGTAGCATATTATTTTGATTTGTTTTTCTCCCATTTTATATCCTTTTTTATTTTTTACGCTTTCTATGACCTTGTCCATTATTACATTGAATAGCATAGGACTTAGAGAATCTCCCTGCCGCACACCTACGTTCAGTGGTATCTCGCTCGTTTTAAGGTCTTTTTTTTATACATGTTTTGGTGTTGCTGTATAACTATAAGTCGTCCACAATATTCACTTATTGCTGCCTACAATTGCACCTATTCTATGACGCAAAAGGGGTAGATGAAGAGCATGCTGTGATGGTCCGGAATGCCTGCTGTTTACAGACTGTAGCGCGACGTTTGGAAAGTTCGTTACATTCATTGCGTGACGACATTACTCAAATCTTGCATTAAAGAGTATTCCTAACTGCAAGCACACAATCGATTTTGACACTTTCATTAGAACCGTCGCACCCCGAATTTTTACTTTTATTAGTGTTACCGGAGCATTTTTACGGTCTTAATTGAGAATAGTAATTCCTGGCGTTTTCAGGCAGTATGGCACAGCCCCGCTACACGCTCTTCGTGGACATGTATATAAACTATCAAACAACCCTACTTTTATTATGGGGTACTTACTGGTTAAAAATACAAAGAGTGACGTTAAAAGAACATCAAAATTCTTAACCAATGCAATACCCTCCTGCTAACGCCTTTTTGTAATTAATCTGTTTCTGTTTCCGTTTATACTTTCCCTTTTAAATTTTTATAAGAACTAGATATTTTGGTGTTTAATTTAAAGATGTAGCAACCTTCAGAATAGAGAATCAGAAACAAGGTATTAATAACTCAACAAGAGATCTTTTGTACGATTCAGTCATACTACCAAACACAAAATTTTACTAGAAATAGGTTAAGAGTTAACGTAAGGTTGTTTGATATTTTATATTTCCACGAACAGTGCATAGAAAGATACAAATTTGACATATAATAATAATAATAATAATATGGTCTTTATTTACACATATCAACAGTGGATCACAATTTACATAAAAAGAAAAAAAACACCTATATTCAATCATTAATAATAAAAGAAAAAATATATGGAGGGCGAGATTCAGCTCAAAGCAGAAGCAGTGAGCTGTTCTTCCACCTAACCCTACGTTGCAAAAACAACAAAAACACACAATACTAAAACTATAGTCTGGCTTTGCCTTCACTGTTGCCCGAAAACCACAACGCATTAAAAAAAAAGAAATAAAATAAAATAAAATAGGGGAACACGTTAAATTTGTCTTGAATGAAGTGTTTTGCTAAGCTGGCACCTAAACGAGGATAAAGATAGTGTTTGTACTTTGAGGTGTACGGGCAAGTCACCAAACCATTTCGCAATGTTATATAGATAACGTCGTTTTCCAAATTCACTGTAACGTAATGGAACAGTGATATTACCCCTAAACCTCAAATTCAAATTATGCACATCTGTACGAAATGAGATTTTGTTATATAAGTACGGTGGAGTTTTAAATAGCAGAATTTTATAATACAAGACGGAGCGATGAAAGAGTCGCCTGTTGATCATATTTAACTACCCAGCATCTTTAAGTTTATAAGTTATCCTGTCATATTTACGTATACCATAAATAAGTCGCAAACAGGCATTCTGTAGTTTTTGAATCCTAGCTTTATCCTGATAATCAAGACATGAATCGTATACTACGTCGCAATAGTCCAACTACGGCATAATGTAGCCTTTACCCCGGTGCTCAAAACATGTCGGTTTTGGTATATAGATCGCAGATTGCAATAAGCTTTCTGCAAACATTTAGAGACATGTTGCTTAAAACGTAGCGAGGAATCCAAAATTAATCCTAAGTTTTTTATAGTTTCAACAACTGGTAATAAATTATCGAAAATTTTAACTTGTACATGAAGTTTCGCAAATTCAATATCTTTTTTCTTTCCAAAATATATTACAGACGATTTATTAGCATTAAGCTTTAATGAATGCTGTTGAGAAATGATAGAGAGACATTCCAAATCTTTATTAATAAATAAATTTGCTAAATGTGCGTTTGCAGCATGAAAAGAAAAATAAATCTGCGAATCGTCAGCATAAAAATGAGAATTACAAGAAACAATCGCAGAAGAAAAATGAGAAACGTAAATCGTAAACAAAAGTGGACCAAGAATTGAACCTTGGGGCACTCCTCTATTATTAACTATAAAGTTGGATATATGGTTGCTAACTCTGACAGCTTGTAACCGCCCACATAAATAATTCGACAATAAGGAAACTGCATCGGGTTTTAGACCAATATAGTGTAAAATCGATAACAAAGCTTTGTGCTCAATTGTGTCGAAAGATTTTGAATAATCTAAGAGAATAAGCACAGTGACTTTGCCAGCATCAGTAGCAGAAACCAGATCATCGACAATATTTAAAAGAGCAGTGGCACAACTATGTCCTTTTCTGAAACCCGACTGTGTAACAGGTAGTATTTTATTTGAATCTATATGTTCACGGAGTTGTTGCTCAATGATCCTTCGATAATTTTTGACATTGCTGGTAAAATACTGATTGGCCTCAGATCTTTAAAAGTTTTAGGACTATTTATTTTAGGGATAGGATTAATAATAGCATATTTCCAGGCTTCTGGAAAAACAGAATTGTTTAAACAATAATTAACGAGATGAGTTATGACAGGCAGAAGAAAAGGGACAGAAAATTTAATAACAGTAATACCTATGCCGTCATGACCAATCGCGTTAGTTTTAATGGAAGATATAATTTTTAGTACTTCCAATTCATTTACAGATTTAAAAACAAAATATGAATTAATACAATTTTTAACATTAGTAGAGTAAAAAGTACGAATATTATCAGAATTCGTCGAAATTTGAGGTATAGAGTCAACAAAATAATTATTTAATTTGTTACTATCAGATAATTCAGGAGGTAAGTCTGCTCGAAATGTTGAGTTCTTTTAGGTTTTTCCAAAACAATCGCGTGTTGTCAGTAAATACAGAATTAAAGTATGCCTTTTTTCTCTTCTAACGGCACTTACAAATTGATTCCGCAGTTGGTTAATAAAAATTAAAATGATTAGGATTTTTCGATTTTTTGAATTTATGTAACGCCTGATCTCTTAACAACATCATGTCCTTAAGTGTATTAGTTAGCCATGGAGCAGATGCTTTAGTAATCCGAAGTGTTTTTTCTGGAGCAAACAAATCTAATAAGGTTAATACATTTTCGTTAAAAAACTTGACTTTGTCATCTATATTATTTACTAGCTGGCCCGGCAAACGTTGTTTTGCCCAAAAATAATTTGTCTCTGAAACCCCGTTTAACCACTATAGAGTTTTAATTTTATATCATGTTCATCGTCTTGGACTTAAAAATATGTGCTACTTTCTAGCTGTACCCGCGACTTCGTAAGCGCGAGGTTCGTTATTTCTGTATTAAATAATGACTAATTAGTTTCTGTCATCCCAGCCCATCTTATCCCATCCCATCCCCGTCCCCGTCCCGTCCCGTCCCGTCTCCTCCTCTACCATCCCATCCCATCCCTTCCCGTCCCGTCCGTCCCGTCTCGTCCCATTCCTTCCCGTCCCATCCCGTCCCGTCCAGTTCAGTCCCGTCCCGTCCCGCCCCGTCCCTTCCTGTCCCTTCCCGTCCCGTCCCGTCCCGTCTCCTCCTCTACCATCTCATCCCATCCCTGCCCGTCCCGTCCGTCCCGTCTCGTCCCATTCCTTCCCGTCCCATCCCGTCCCGTCCAGTTCAGTCTCGTCCCGTCCCGCCCCGTCCCTTCCTGTCCCTTCCCGTCTCGTCCAGTCCCGTCCCGTCTCGTCCCTTCCCGTCCCGTCCCGTTCCGTCCCCTCCCGGCAAACGTTGTTCTGTTCAAAAATAATTTGTCTCTGAAACCCCGTTTAACCACTATAGAGTTTTAATTTTATATCATGTTCATCGTCTTGGACTTAAAAATATGTGCTACTTTCTAGCTGTACCCGCGACTTCGTAAGCGCGAGGTTCGTTATTTCTGTATTAAATAATGACTAATTAGTTTCTGTCATCCCAGCCCATCTTATCCCATCCCATCCCCGTCCCCGTCCCGTCCCGTCCCGTCTCCTCCTCTACCATCCCATCCCATCCCTTCCCGTCCCGTCCGTCCCGTCTCGTCCCATTCCTTCCCGTCCCATCCCGTCCCGTCCAGTTCAGTCCCGTCCCGTCCCGCCCCGTCCCTTCCTGTCCCTTCCCGTCCCGTCCCGTCCCGTCTCCTCCTCTACCATCTCATCCCATCCCTGCCCGTCCCGTCCGTCCCGTCTCGTCCCATTCCTTCCCGTCCCATCCCGTCCCGTCCAGTTCAGTCTCGTCCCGTCCCGCCCCGTCCCTTCCTGTCCCTTCCCGTCTCGTCCAGTCCCGTCCCGTCTCGTCCCTTCCCGTCCCGTCCCGTTCCGTCCCCTCCCGGCAAACGTTGTTCTGTTCAAAAATAATTTGTCTCTGAAACCCCGTTTAACCACTATAGAGTTTTAATTTTATATCATGTTCATCGTCTTGGACTTAAAAATATGTGCTACTTTCTAGCTGTACCCGCGACTTCGTAAGCGCGAGGTTCGTTATTTCTGTATTAAATAATGACTAATTAGTTTCTGTCATCCCAGCCCATCTTATCCCATCCCATCCCCGTCCCCGTCCCGTCCCGTCCCGTCTCCTCCTCTACCATCCCATCCCATCCCTTCCCGTCCCGTCCGTCCCGTCTCGTCCCATTCCTTCCCGTCCCATCCCGTCCCGTCCAGTTCAGTCCCGTCCCGTCCCGCCCCGTCCCTTCCTGTCCCTTCCCGTCCCGTCCCGTCCCGTCTCCTCCTCTACCATCTCATCCCATCCCTGCCCGTCCCGTCCGTCCCGTCTCGTCCCATTCCTTCCCGTCCCATCCCGTCCCGTCCAGTTCAGTCTCGTCCCGTCCCGCCCCGTCCCTTCCTGTCCCTTCCCGTCTCGTCCAGTCCCGTCCCGTCTCGTCCCTTCCCGTCCCGTCCCGTTCCGTCCCCTCCCGGCAAACGTTGTTCTGTTCAAAAATAATTTGTCTCTGACACCCGTTTAACCACTATAGAGTTTTAATTTTATATCATGTTCATCGTCTTGGACTTAAAAATATGTGCTACTTTCTAGCTGTACCCGCGACTTCGTAAGCGCGAGGTTCGTTATTTCTGTATTAAATAATGACTAATTAGTTTCTGTCATCCCAGCCCATCTTATCCCATCCCATCCCCGTCCCCGTCCCGTCCCGTCCCGTCTCCTCCTCTACCATCCCATCCCATCCCTTCCCGTCCCGTCCGTCCCGTCTCGTCCCATTCCTTCCCGTCCCATCCCGTCCCGTCCAGTTCAGTCCCGTCCCGTCCCGCCCCGTCCCGTCCCGCCCCGTCCCTTCCTGTCCCTTCCCGTCCCGTCCCGTCCCGTCTCCTCCTCTACCATCTCATCCCATCCCTGCCCGTCCCGTCTCGTCCCATTCCTTCCCGTCCCATCCCGTCCCGTCCAGTTCAGTCTCGTCCCGTCCCGCCCCGTCCCTTCCTGTCCCTTCCCGTCTCGTCCAGTCCCGTCCCGTCTCGTCCCTTCCCGTCCCGTCCCGTTCCGTCCCCTCCCGGCAAACGTTGTTCTGTTCAAAAATAATTTGTCTCTGAAACCCCGTTTAACCACTATAAAGTTTTAATTTTATGTCATGTCCATCGTCTTGGACTTAAAAATATATGCCGTTTTTGCAATCAACGTCCTAAAAAACCTCAATAACGACACCCATATCGATTTTTAGGCTTATTTACCCCATTTCACCTCTTAAGGGGTAGCGAACCCGACAGACGTTGTCCTGCCCGAACATTGATTTGCCTGCTATTAGCGTGTTCAGCAAACGTTTTTCCGATATTCGAATTTTCGATTTCTTTCATTTTAAAAACATGCTAATAGCTACAACTATTTTCATTATCCGTAGCGCGCTGGTCATCATTGCGGTTGGCACGTAAAGTAGATACCCGCGCAGCTGACTGTCTTCGACGACCTATGTTAGCTCGTCGTGCCTTTGGCATTGTAACGGACACTATAAAACGACACCGAATTGTTTTCACAATCACTTGTACACAAACCAAATTTGAATGTCTGACTGACTGACTGACTGCGACGACCCTGCATTCGCTTCGCCCCCTGTGGGTGCAGGTAGCGGCTAGGCCTCCCAGGTCAGAACTGTCCTTCCGAGAATTGTCGGCACAAACAGCACAATAGCTCTGATGCGGATTATGACATGATTTTATTTTCTGGCTTTCCCTTTGGATTTTTCCGAATTTTCTTTTTTGCTAAACCACCTCGGGAGTAAGACGAACACAACAAAAGAAAAATCATCCAAATCGGTCAAGTCGTTCTCGAGTTTTTGCGTTACTAACACACTAACGCACTAACGCACGGCGATTCATTTTTATATATAAGATATAATAAATATTATTCCATGGAATAGAACGCAAAGCATAATCAAATTCAATATAATTAAAATGTCTGAAACTTCTACATGTTTTAAAAATAGGTTGTTTGTTTTTTAAGTTTGGCAAATTAATACTACAGCATACCGAATAATGATCAAAATTACCATTTACTGGTACAACAGAAGAGGAAATTACGATTTCCGTTTTAGAAGTTAGTATGAAATCAATAAGTGTACTAGAGGTTTCTGTTACACGAGTCGGTTCGGTAATTAACTGAGAGAATCCGAAAGTTTCAAAAAAGTCCATAATACAAGCAGAAGCTGCAGTGTTAACATTAAGTAAATCTATGTTGAAATCACCGAAGCAAAAGACAGCCTCAACATCCGGCAATATCACAGACAAAGTCGACTCTAAAACATTTATAAAATCACGATAAAATTTTTGATGTGGATTGTATACCACCCCAAATGCATATTTGCGACCCTGGAAGGTAATACTCAACCATAACTGTTCGATATCAATGCAGGTATCAATGCCAGTATAACGTAATGATGATGCGAGATACAATGCAACTCCTCCGCCTCTGGCCAGTCGGTCTCTCCGTATTATATTAAATCCACGTACAAAAACATCCTCGTCCTCAATTACGTCAGTTAACCAGGTTTCGGTAACAGCTAGCACATCAAATGAATTATTAAGGACATGCTCCCTAAAATCAGAAAAATTATTAACTAGTGAACGGCAGTTAATATGAAAACAATTTAAATTTAAATCTGAATGCATTACAAAAAATTAGAAGTAACTGACTATCGGGCAAAATGAAAGCGAAGCAAGACAGCGCATAATGACAATAATTATAAATAAATAGCACTCGTAAAGTGAGAAAATTAAGTTAAACTTGTATATCGAACCTCATAATCAAAATTAAAATTCAAAACACAGAGAATTAAACAAATTAAACGTACCAAACAATTAACTTATTTAACTAATTAAACTAAGTAGGAGAACAATAAATTTTCAACAAATTAGTAGCAAATAAATTATCAGTTACTTGAAATGAAAACGTAAATGTGCAAATAATGATATGTAGACAAAATAAGTACACTATAAAAATTCTCTAAATAAGTTCACCCAAGATAGAAGCGCAGTGATAGCAGAAAATATGTATTTATATTTTCACAGTTATATTGCTGTATGGTTGGTTTGATAAGTGGTTTTACTGAACTATAAATCGGAAAGACTCGAAATTTTTATAATTTTGTTATCGACTTTTGTGAGAATTTTGCCATTATACGACCACACATTGCGAATACCAAATTTAATTCCAGCGGCCTTTAATAATTCCATTCTTCTTTTTGTGAGATCCTCCTTAATGACCAATTTCGTCCCCTTCAGAAGCTTTTTATTAATGTACACCAGGTTTTTGGTATTCCTGCTTACAAATTTTACTATGATGGCACGATGTCCAGATTTTTTCCCAGGGAGACGATGGCTGCAGTCAATTAAAGAGATGGGAACATCCAAACGCAGTTTCTCTTTACAAACTTTACTAATGAGCTCGTCCGTGGATTCACCTTCTTCTTCTGGAACTCCAAAAAACCGCAAACTGTTTGATCGTGTGTATTGCTCAAGATCGTCGGCACGTTGAAGAGACTCAGTTTCTACGACAGCTAAACGATTCTCCAACTTCTGTATTTTGTCGGTGTAGGACTTTACTTCGTTTCGGATATGAACTTGCATTTTAGATTTAAATTGTTCAAAAAGCCGGTCCAAAAACGTGGGTGCTTCAAGAACTTTTTCAACAATTCTTTGAATTAAATTTTCTTCTTCGGCAGCAGATCTTGTTTGTCTTGCAGTATCAGGCATTTTATTGTAAGAACGAATAAACTGATTAGCACAATAAACTAGCACAGCGCACCACTACAGCACGTCTATTCAGGTTGAGCGCACATGAGAGAATAACCATAAATATAAAAAACGAAATTTGGATGGTCAAACTAGACCGGTGCAGGGTGCAGTTTTTGTTGGTTTGCATTTCAAAGATATGTTTTTTTGTGTTTTGTGATATTAAATTAAAATATTATTCCATAGGCGGGTGTACATTTTTAGAGTAAAACTATTTTAAATTTTAACTCGGTTGTGGGAGCAATTCCGAAAAAAAATTGAATAAAAATGTTGTTCAGTCTTTGTCGTTAAATTTATTACGTGGACTTCCATAACACCCTGTATAAACAGTTTAGCAGTGCGGAGTGATACCTTCGACGAAATAGACGATTAATATTATTTCAAAAGAAAAGACTTCATATTTCGATTACTAGCAAGCTAATTAAAAGTCTAATAAATACAATAAAGATGAGAGGGCGGTACATGAGACCTTGCACTCCGGCAACAGGTAAGCACGAGACGAAGCGTTATACAATGCTCAGTGAAAAATATCCACGTGCTTGCCCGTTATACATTGCTAGATATTTAAACATTAATCCTACCAATATTGAATGAAGCAACTCGTTTCTTGGAATTAGATATTACGGAGCACGGAACAATGTTGAAGTTGTTTGTTCCTTACTGATTTTATACATTAAGTGTTTCTTATTTATTGCTTTTATGAATAATATAAGGAGATTATTATGTGGACAAATTCACTACAAAAATTAATTTTTCATACCGTGTGGAAATCCGGATGGGAATATGCTTTACTTAGTTCCGTTTCTATTTTTATTACAGCAACTGATAAACAATTCAATGAAATTCCTTTATGCATTCAAACTTTATGTCCGCATTGAGAGTTTTATTTTATTATTGTAAACGATGATTCTCTTTAATATTTTAAGCAGAGCTATGTACATCAACAGAAATATCAATTCCCTTATTTAGTACAACTTTGAAAATGATAATGTTATAGCAACTTGATTTACAACATTTTACGATGAGCTAATTTTGCAATGACATTTAAAGTACACATTTAGAAGACATTTAGATTGACATTAATATTTAAAATGACATGTGTCTTAAACGATTTTGCGGAAATAGTCACTTGTTACGGTTCACAAAATGTCTCTAAAATTAAATTTTATGTAGTAGGGTTTGACATGTAATACTGTACAAAACTATAAAATTTTAAGTCACACAACGCCATTCCCACAAGTTTACTACTCCAAACAATATTCTCATCACCAGACGAAACTGCAAACTCTTAACAGGCGATTAAAAAATATTCATTTTTCTACAGCCGTGATTTTAAAGTGTTTCCAAGGGTCATATGCGGCGTGCTTTATGTTGTCTATAAAACACGCCATTCCATTTAAAGCACGGAGTACTTTAAGAGGTTATAAAACCTTATTTGTGAACATTAAAAGTACAGTTATTATATCGGACCGATTTGTATGCGGAGCCCCGAGTGCCCGATGGCCCCTTTGGAGAGGGGTGGAGCTCCAAGAGGCCCCTTGGAGAGGGGCCGAGCCCTGAGAGCCCCCTTGGAGAGGGGCCGAGCCCCGATGGCCCCCTTGGAGAGGGGCGGAGCCCTGAGCGCACCCTTGGAGAGGGGTGGAGCTGCAAGAGCCCCCTTGGATAGGGGCCGAGCCCTGAGGGCCCCCTTGGAGAGGGGCCGAGCCCCAAGGGCCCCCTTGGAGAGGAGCGGAGTCCCGAAGGCCCCCTTGGAGAGGGGTGGAGCTCCGAGGGCCTCTTTGGAGAGGGGCGAAGCCCATAGGGCATTTAAGCTAACAAACTCCTCGGCTGTAGAAAAAATATTGAAGCCAACTCGTGTTTTACAGTTTAAAAATCTCGGTCGATCATAAAATTCTCGCTTCGCTCGAATTTTAACATGATCGACCTCGATTTTTAAATCCTCTGTAAAACACTAGTTGCCTTAATAGCTATAAAGAGGGCCAATGAAGAAAAAGATAGACATAAACTGTATGTGTGGTATTAATCCAGACAGTAGGTAACTTTAATTAATACAACTGTCACTCTATGTCAGTTTAATTTGACAGTCCCAAACTGCTTTTCATAGGTACGTACAAGCCCGTTAATGATGTATATTTTATGTTATGGTTTTCACTGATCATCAAATACGGCGCATGATAGAAATGTAGTTTAGGATCGTGAAACTCTGAAAAAAATCAATAATTGTGATTGAGTTTACTCTGACAAGAGTACATGCAATATTAAAAGTAGTTCAAATGTTCCAAATGCAAGCTGCGACAGTGATTTCTGTATGAGCTCACTTTGATGAATATCTTTTTGAATGTTCGATGTTAGGATTCTGCAGTCAACAACGTAAAAGGTTTATCGATTTATCTCCAGGTGCAGCAATTGTTTGTGATTAAATGCAAATCTATTCCACACGTGTAGTGTAAACTTTTCGCTCGAATAAATCAAATTGTGACTTACTTGTGGCTTGTTGTAAATGTTCGTGTAAAACGCAGGGCTTCACGTGTCACTGTCAAACATCACCGCGGATTTTTAAACGCCGCGGCCACTCGCACTAGTAAACGATGCACTAGTTGCTTCAAGCAAACGGGAGCAAATGTTTCCCAGTCACAATTCTCGTTAAAACCCTCATCGGAGGCTGGAATTTTAAGTCTTTTCAGACCAGCCGCCGCATAGTGACTACTCGGCTTAAACACCATTAAGTGCCTCAAAATGAAAACGCACACGAACAGAGGCGGTTGCTGAAAGCTGTAAATACTAGTTGCTAACATTTTTTTTCTACAGGTTGGTGTGCCTAATTCGAATTTTAAATGATGAACGTCGAAGAGTATGTAGATGTGCGCTTTTTGTAGAATCTAACAATAAAAAGCCGTGGAAAAAAGCCGGCCCAAAAAAGCCGGCGAAAAAAAGACGATGGTATAAATATTTATAGGTACTTCAAGCAATTGAATCCCTTGTCTGTGTGTATGTGCCGACAAACCCTGAAAGATTACCAACAATTATTAGAAATTTGTGTGAGAATTGTCAACAAAGATCATATTCCACATTAGTATCTTAGTAACTTCAATAATCTTAAATTCGTGGCAATTTTATATTTTTTAGTTGACGGAAAGTCAAACTTGTTGCTCTGCAGTTCCATACAAATGTGTACATTTTCCCAGTGCAGCATAAAAATAATTTGTATTGTGTTGTTTGACCTATCAGCCGTAACTACTAATGTTAAGCCTGAGACAGAATCTGCATGTAATTTTAATCCCGTCTAATGACCTTTCAAAGTCCACAAGGTGGGATGAATTTCTTTAATGTGCACCTCTATATAGGGTGCCCAACTTAAATGTACGCAGCTTTAAGCAGGTGAGTATGTAACACATAAACCATTCGCCCTTAAAATGTAATGTGTGTTGCATACTCACCTGCTTAAAGCTGCTTACATTTAAGTTCGGCACCCTGTAATCCCAGCGGGAATCTTATTATAGAATCTATAAAGTTAAGGAATGTTTAATTTTTCTCTGTTTCCAAAACTTGGAAATTGTAAATTCCCGTTTAACACTTAAATTACACCCCTGAACTTCAATTTTTTAAATGCATATTGAACCAACTAATACAAAAGAAGCTGCTTCTATTCTGCGAGTAGGTACGGTATTTGATTAACAGTTCGATTGTATTGATTGTTGACAGCAAAATTTTAACGTGTTTGCAGCATTTATTTAGCCATTTTTTTTTATAAAGCAGTAAATTCGTGGTACAGTCAGTCGGGGTAACTTTGCCCAACAGGTTAACATTGGCCCAAACGTCAGAAATCTATTTTTATATATCCCGCCAGTTTACTTTCGTGAATTAAACGCATGTTAACATTTAAAATGTTTCTTTAGTACATTGAGCCATTTCGGAATCCAAATTGGAATTTGGATTCCGGAATGGTTTCGGCACAAAAGAGGCACTTTTTAGCATTCAGGTCCTCATTCAGAGAGCTCATGATGTCAATGCTGATATATTTGCTTGCTTTATAGACTTCGAGAAGGCTTTTGATAGGGTACATCATGATAAATTCATTCCGATCTTGCGCACATCGAATGTCGACGATAAAGACATAAGAATTATTTCCAAATGGGCTGTATATTATCTCCTGCTCTTTTCAATGCCTACTCCGAAAAATTGTTCCAGGAAGCCCTTGAAAACACAGATGATGGAATAAAAATAAATGGACAAGTGATAAACAATCTCAGGTATGCTGACGACACTGTTCTTCTTGCAGACAGCCTCCAGAGGTTAATAGACCGGGTAACTATAGCAAGCGAAAAATACGGAATGAAGCTCAACTTTAAGAAAACACAAGTATTAGTAGTCAGTAAAAATACCAATATTGACACACAATTCTCAACAGGAGATACACCTTTAATACGAACAGAGAGCATTACATACTTGGGAACCAGAATCAGCGATAGTTGGGATCACCCAATAGAAGTTAAATGCCGCATTGAAAATGCTAGAAACGCTTTCAAAAGACTGAATAAGGTACTGTGCAACCTTTCGCTGAATATTGATCTTCGTCTTCGTGTTCTTAGGTGTTACGTGTTCTCCATACTGTTATACGGGGCAGAGGCATGGACACTTACAAATGCCTCCTGCAAGCGCCTATAGTTCATTCAAATTCAAGATAGAGTAAAATCTGCAACCCAAGTTACAAATATCAGCGGTCAGTTGATTACTAATTTGATTTTATTAAAATTTAGATCAGAGAGATATGGCTTTGTTGCTGTCTTGATGAGTGTCAAAATCAAATTCGAGGTTAGCAGGTTAGGTTTTGCGTCAGTTTTGACACGAACTGACGCAAAACCTAACCTGCTAACCTCGAATTTGATTTTGATACTCATCAAGACCCTGCTAAATTGTGACAAACGTAATTTTATACGAACTGGACATATGTGAAATTCGGAGATGCTTTGCAGAGCGCTGTATACCCACGACCGCGAAAATTTGTGCAATGTGAGGTGGTCAAATGTGCAGTGTAACATTAATTTTACAAGAATGTCAATAATATTACTTAAACAGAATTAAACGGCAAGAGACGATGTGAAACGTAAGGAATCGCTGCCAGCGATTAAAAATCCTCGTTAACGAGCAACCTAATATTGGAATATAAGTTAAGGTGTCCTTTTTTATCTTCTTTATTGTGTTTTTGTATATAGAAAACGAAAATTGACAACATTTTGCGTTGATCGACACAGAGATTAAGTACAAAAGCTCAACATTTTTTTTATATTCATAATCAAACCGTTGTATTTATTCCACCAGTTAATTTAGAGGAATAGAATATCCAGTGTTACCTAGCCCATAAATTTTCTTTAATTTGATGCAATAATCTTTGGCATTAAGACATTTATATAGTTTATTATAGCTTTTGATTTGGACTAATGCGCAATTTTCGCAAAAAGCGTTTTACTTTAACTCCTTGAAATTTACTTATGCAAACGAAAATTCGGCATTCCCTTACACAGAACACTGTAGAATTTTATGAGGATTATTTCATTCCACTTCAGATTGGGGCTACTTTCAATAATAAAGGACTTAGAAGCAATTTTGTGTGACTATGTGTAATTTCGTAAAACGACTCTTAATGGCGGATTTTAAAACAACCAATCAGAAACAGGACCAAAATTGACCACACTGTCCTTATATAGCGACTGTATTCAGAAGAAGAATTGAGCGCCATCTAGTAACTGAAGTTAAAATTTTGGGGACGTCCATATTGTCATTTACTTGAAACATTTCATGTGTAAAGACCCTCTGTTACGGAGTACAATATTCAATTTATTTTTTTTGTGGTTTTTAAGTGAAAATCAGGTAAGTAAGTAAATAAAAACAAAACTAGTGTAAATGTGTATTTTGCAAGTTTCTTTGGTTTGTTTGTCACTGGATGTATATTTTAAAAAGATGAACGCATATATTTATGGCGTATTCAGATATACACGTTTTCCGGGTAACGTTAACCCGGGCCAATGTTACCCAAATTTGGTTTTTGGGGTACCCAAATGTTAAATTGTTTAATGTTTTTCAGTCGACAAATGCCAGAATGCCAAGAAAGAGGGTTGGTGTGTTACCTGGTGTTCGTCGATATGAGACTAAGTCAAATTATACCACCGAAAATCTCCAAGAAGCTCTTGAGAAAATAAGATCCGGCAGATTAAGTCAACGAGAAGCGGGCAAAAATGTTTAACATTCCGCGATCAACGTTAAAAAATAAATTAAAAGGAAAATACACAAAAGAGGTAGGGCGACCAACAGCACTTACCCGAGATGAAGATGTCATTATCGCTAAACACATTACTGTAGTTAGTGAACATGGTATCCTAGTAACACTTTATGATTTACGCTGGATCATAAATAGTAATTTACGATACAAGTGCGTAAAGCTACTCTTTAGGCACGAGTGGGGTAGAGTTAAAACGCGAGTGAGCGAGCGTTTTAAGCCCCGCGAGTGACTAAAGATGCTTTACGCGTACAATATTTTATCTACGATAGAATCTAGAAAACACAGTAAATATGAAAAAAAAATTAAATGTAAATTAGGATTACCAGCAACCGGTCATAATTTTGGGTGTTTAAAAATTTTAAAACACGTTGCTACTCACAACGTGCCTAATGAAATCTTTTAAATACGTTACTACTGACAACGTAAACTAATGAAACATGTTATTACCAGTCGTTTTACAAACTTAAAACTGCCAACTAAAAGGCAATTTTACACACTGTCGTAGATAAAAGTTACTTGGACAACATACAACGCAAAGTCCCAATATTTAAAGACAACAAACCAGGATGGGAATGGGGTAAATTATTTTGATCAAGACATCCAATAATTATGCAGACTTTCGCAGCTAACATTTCCAGAAAAAGAGCACAGGTAGACGAGGTGGAAATAAACAAGTTTTTCGACAACATTGAACAAGAATTAGTGGATGTACTCAGAAAATATATTTAATTTTCATGAATCTGGCTTTCACGATCAACCTCAAAAGAATAAAGTTTTGTTCCGGAGGTCCTGCAGACATCCTGAAATCATAAGAAACTCAACTAAATCCTGTTTCACCGTGATGTTTTTGTGGCAGTGCAGTCGGTGAGCTCGTGCCACCATATCTTATTTTTAAAGGAAAACATAAATGACGGACTGGATGTACAAAGCTCAACAAGGCTCTAGAATGAATGTTTCGAAAAGTGGTTGAATAGAAACCGAAATATTTGATGACTGGTTTGAAAATCAGTTATTTCCTATTTTAAAAAATAAAGAAGGTAAGGAAGTTGTGATAGGGACAATTTAAGTTCTCACGTAAGCATTAAAACTCTGCAGCTGTGTGGACCAGCATAATATCAAGTTCTTATGTCTTGTACCCCAACTCGACGCATCTACTACATCCCCTGGACGTTGCGTTCTTTTCGTCTTTGAAAACTGCGTGGCGGTCAGTCCTGTTGCAATGGAGGATGACATCCCAAGGAAAACAATGTATTAGCCTTCCAAATAACCGTTTCGCACAGTTGCTAACTGACACACTAACTCAAGTACATTCCAGAATCTTCGAAAATCGTATTGCTGGCTTAAAGCAACTGGTATATACCCACTGTCACGAAAAAGAGTTATTTCTAAACTTCCAGACTATACTAAATCTGCTGGTTAAATAATATTGAAAATGCCCTTGGTGCAGAATTTCAACAATATTTAGAACATATCCGTATATCTGACCTCTCAGCCCCTCAAAGGCAAAGGAAATATCAACTTCCTGTTCTACTCGGTAAAAGTGTGTCTGCCGAAGAAGTTGAAGCATTTTATAGAAATCAAGAAGAGGCTACAAAAAAAACCGTAAAGGTAAAATGATCAAACAGGCACCACTTCTCGACAAGAAAAATCAAGCTAAAAAGAGAAAAGTTGCCCAAAAAAGGAAATATGTGTATTCTTCAGATGATGAATCGGATATTGATATGGAGTTAAATACATCTAACATAGACGATGAAATTCTATACCCACAGAAATAGAATTAAAAAACCGCAGCACACTAGAAATTAATGAGAGAAGAGGGAATAAGAGCAGCATCTGGAAAATGAAACAGATGATACTAGTAATACTGATAACCAGATAAATGAAATAGCTAGAGAAAAAGAAGAAGAAGAAGAAGAAGTGGATAATATCACTCAAAATATTAATGAAATGCCGATCATATTTCAATTTTTGTCATCTACTAGTGAGGAATACATCGTAGTAGGCCCTGAAACTACATGAAGTTTCGCAGACCGCAGCATCTAAAGAAACGAAATATCAGACCAATGGCTATGTTGTGGTTCATTATAACAATCAATACTTCCCAGGAAATTGTAACTGAAATCATTGAAAGTGAAAACAATGGTTTTACTTATCTTGTAAATGCTATGGAACGGATTGAAAGAAATGGCAGTGGCCTAAAAGAAAGATGAAATACTCTAAGAGGGAGAAGACGTAATAAAAAAAAATTAATAACGACGATTACAAACCACACACCAACAGAGGGTTATTTAATATTGAAGACCAGTTTATTCAGGAAAAATGGGCCAGTGATAAAAAACTTTCAAAACCTAGAGAAACAAAATATCAAGAAAAAGATTACGTGGTTGTACATTACGAAAAGAATTTTTTTCCAGGCGTTATAATAGAGGTACAAACAGAAGAAAACGACAAATGGAAGTGGTCAGGAAAAAAGGACGAAATATTCTACAAAGAGGAAGACGTTATAAAATCGATTAAAGATTCAGATATAATTCCCTATCCCTATAGCAACAGAGCAATATTCATTATTAATGATTCATTTCTTGCAGAAAAGTGGGACGGTTAAATTTCAAATTCGATTAACACCAGGTGTAATCTTATTTAATTTTAGTATTTTGTGGAACTATTTTAGTTATATATTTTTTAATAAATATGTTCATTTGTCATAGAAGTTGGTTCAATTTTCCCAATACCCAACTTATTAGTATAAAATATTTTTAAAAACGTCTTAAAAATGTCTATGTATCTTAGTCATCAAAGGCACCCAGTAAGATTTTACCTTAAACACATATATACCACCAAAAAACTAACTTTTATAATTTTTTGCTCATTTTAATTAAACCAGCAAAGTGGGCTAAAATTACCTTGACAGCAGATTAGAATGGAAACCAAGTATTTTACGGAATTTTGAGAAGTGGGCTAAAATTACCCCGAGCTTGGGGGGGAGGCAGGGGGTAACTTTGGCCCACCATGTTTAAAAAAAAATGTTTAAGAAATGCCAAACAAGTATTTTTCATGTGAGAAAATTATAGCTACTATTACCATTTACCAATATAAAGTGCAAAAATGAACTACTAACCTTTATCTCAAAAATACCTAAAAAAAGTTAGGTGGTGTAAACTTACCCCAACTGACTGTAAGTCGTTTGACCCCAAAAGATAATTTCTTCTTCTATATATTCTGTAAATAGTACAGATTATTCACATGCAGCAACAATAAATTATATACAGTAATTGCAATTATGTTTTATTAATGTTTTGTAGCCAGCAATTTAATAAAATATCCACAATAAAATTTCAAGACATTTTTAATTGCTAGGCTAGTTGCTACGGCGCGACGTGTGTGGAAAAAATAGCCGCCGGAAAAATACCCCCCGAAAAAACATCCCGGAAAATACTCTCTTATAATACAATGAGTAGTCAAGGTTATGTCGAATACTTTTGCTGTGGTATCACGCATGCCCATTGCGCTTAGGTTCCATTAGGATGAGTGCGCTAGCTAAGCTAAGCCCAATGGACATGAGTAGTGATACCACCGCAAAATATCAAGATTACTTTCTAGAGATCGTTTATTGTAAACAGCCTATCTGCCGATATCGTCGACGCTCCTGATTTCAACACATTTAAAAACATAATAGACTTTTTTTCTGTTTTTGTTAATAATTCAAACAATTTGATTATAATTTTACATCTAGATATAAGTTGTTCTATATAATTATTGTTTAGCGTTACGAATTGTGAGTATTGTTTGTAATCAGAGCTTCATAGGGCCTGTTCTCTGCTCTCAGTCTATAATAATAATAATATCTTCCTAGAAGTGAATATTTTAAACAATTTTTTTTTTGAAAACATCGGTGAAGACGCCGAAATAGTCACTTACAATACTATAAGTACTCAAAGTTATGTCGATTATTTATGGAGCAGTAGGTATCACGAAGGTCCATTGCGTGTGGGTACAACTAGCAGACGCCGACTCAATGGACATGAGTGATACCACCCCAAAGATACGGAGCCGGACATTTGGGCGCGGCCGTTTGGGCGCGGCCGTTCGGGCGCGGCCGTTTGGGCGCGAAGACACTTGGGCGCAGGGCCACTTGGGCGCGAGACATTTGGGCGCGAGGAAATTAATTAAAGTATATTAGTATTTACTAGCTTTACTATTAATAGGTCTGAAAAATTATTGTAAATAACGAGTGTTAACTAAAGCTCAAGGAGGTGGCGGGCGGCAAAAATTTAGTATAGAAATATTAATTCTCGAAAATTTGAATTTTATTAGTACAAGTAGGTTCGACGATAACAAGTTACAAATTTTAACTTTCCGGTAAATACTAACAAATCTTTTGTGGAGATTTATTACATTAAAATAATAAATAACAAAGAATAAATAAATAGAGATTGGGTACAAACAGAGCTATCGATGAACTATCCAATCATTTGGAGATTCGACAGCCTGAAAACGGTTCAGCGAGGGAGAGATGTTGCTTATGAACAGTTACTTGCGGGAAATGAGCTCACTCAAAAAACACTTATCGAGGCTGATAGAAGAATAAAATAATTGGTTGAAGATTATAATAATCAACATAATTATGTAGACGGCGCCAAACAATAGGAACATTGTAGAATGAATGCGTAGATGCTTCTTGTTTATATTTTAAAAATTGTATATATTTTACTTTAAGAATAGTATGTATTATAATGGTAAACATTGCAAGAATCAATTTTGATTATTAAAGTTAATCTTTTTATATTATTATTTATTATTATTCTTATTTCTCTGCGCTTATCTTCAGTTAGTCGGTTCATAACATAACGAAAATAATTGATTACTTTAAAATTTTACAGTTTATTGTTAAATATTATCATTACTAAACAAAACTCGAAGTCGACTAGTTTCGGTCCAAATAGAACACATATTAGAAACATATTAAACATTTGAGGCATCATCGATTAAATATAGCATATTATTATTTATTTACCAGTACAACAAATGTATTTCTATTTAAAATTATTTTCAACTCTTATATACAGGGTGTTTGTATATCGCTGGACACCTCATAACTTCATTAATAATAGAGATATCGAAAAAGAACTTTTTTGTTTTAAATACCAGTGCACAATCTATAAATTGATGTAAACCAATTTAAGCCATGGCCTCATATTTTTGCGCAGTGATACACGACTTTGGTTTTTTAAATGGAACACCCTGTATATTTTTAGATATCTGAATTTAACGCTAAAGGTGCTTTATGATAGCATTCTTAAATTTAAATTTAGGAACCTCTTATTTTTCAAAATTAAAAAAAAGTGTTTAGCCAAAGTAGGCAATGAATTATGCAAAATTGCTAACAATTGAACAAGAATTGCAAAACAAACTCGACTTGGTTCTAAGAATTTCTCATGGCCGATTTATAGCATCAAACGTACTAAAACAATTGAAAACTATGTTTTTTAAATGGAATAATATGAGTTTCCTTGACAATAATATTTATATTTAAATTGTTTTACGTATTTTTGATTTTTAAAAGCTATTGCTAAACAAAATGGCGAATATAGTACACCATTGGAAAGCCCATTTATTGTAGTTTTATCTGTTTAATGAAACTCATATTGTTCCATTTAAAAAAACATAGTTTTCAATTGTTTTAGTAGGTTTGGTGCTATAATTCGGCCATGAGAAATTTTTAGAGCCAAGTGGAGTTTAGTTTGCATTTCTTGTTCGATTGTTAGTGATTTTGCGCAATTTATGGCCTACTTTGGCCAAAAATCTTTTATTATTTTGAAAAATAATAAGTTCCAAAATTTAAGTTTAAGAATGCTATCATAATTCACTTTAGTGCTGATTTCAAATATTTAAAAATATACAGGGTGTTCCATTTGAGAAACCAAACTTGTGTAGCACTACATATACTGGCATTTAAAACAAAAGAAAGTTCTTTTCGATACCTCTATTATTAACGAAGTTGTGAGCTGTCTAGCGATCTACAAACACACTGTATAATCTATTTCCATCATTATTTCAATTCAGAATTATTATTTTATATCTAACATACTGCCTTTTTATGTATTCAGAATTATTTCAAATCTTATCTAATATACTACCTTCTTTATTTCTATTCGGATTTATTTCAAAATTTATCTAATATAGGTACTACCACCTTATTTAAAATTAATCTCATAACGGTTTCAGTAAATAATAGGATTATTCTTTTAATATTGTTTGATTAATTACATTAACTTAAATAATGATTTAGTAAATGTTTGTTCATTTATTTCAAATTTAAATTATTCACACTTAATGTGTTCCTAAATCCCAACGTTGACCCTTTCTCGCGCCCAAATGTCTCGCGCCCAAGTGTCTCGCGCCCAAGTGTCCCCGCGCCCAAACGGCCGCGCCCAGACGGCCGCGCCCAAACGGCCGCGCCCAAATGTCCTAGACCGCAAAGATAGTCTACCTAACTTTGACTACGAATAGTATTCGGAGGGCTATTCAGTGAACCATAACCATTTTTCAAATTAGAAAGACTCAACGTTTAGTTGCACATGTTAAAAAGAATTTGTGTAAACATATTTAATAAATATTTGAGTACTAGTACAATAGTCACTCATAATACCATGAGTAGTCAAAGTTATGTCGACTATTTCTGCGATGGTACCACGAATGTCCATTGCGCTTTGGTGACATGGACATGAGTACTGATACCACCGCAAAAATAATCTACTTAACTTTCATTCGAGGGACTGTTCAATGAACCAACCTACTTTTTCAAATTAGTTTTTAATAAATCTAGCAACAAACTCCGAAATTTCTATAGTAACAGAACACTAATATTGACTTTTTCTAATAAAAATCACATTTGTTTAAAATATTCAGTAGTTATATCCCTAGCTGTATATTCAAGTATTTCTCGAGAACGCTTCGCTATTTAAAGGGGCCAGCTTCTTTGTGCTCCGCTCCCTCGATGCTCATTGGCCCGTGGCGCAAAGACACATTTCTGGGGGGCGCTCATTTAGGCGATTGTGCAATGCGTAATGCTAATTTCCTGGCGGTTTGATTTTAGCCGCATTGTCTTGCTTGACAAAAAACTTAATTTTAAGCCTAAACACGACGTGATTGGGATAAATATAACCTGGCCGCTTAATTACTGCGCTGCGATTGAGTTCATTAATTTAGCGCGCCCCGCGCAGTGTGTTGCTTTGCTTTTAAGCGTATTGTATTGCCCCGAAATCAACTGGAATTTTGAATCCAAAGACGACGTGATTGGGATAAATATAACTCGCCGCCTTATTACTGCGCTGCGATGTACTGTAATTTTCGGACGTATTTCCCTCCGCGTGCCGCTTCCTTGTAATTTTGCGCAATTTTCGATACCTAACACTTGATAGTTCAATGACGCTGCACCAGTAATTAGAATAAATGCTGCCATTTCTGCATATATAATAGTTTGCCCCAGCGCACTTAAAGTCTCTTTTTGGCCAGTGAACGGTGGCTTTGGCACCGGCCTTTGTTACGCCGGCGGGTTAATTTATTGCATTTTGGTAGAGGATCTGTTACCAGCTCCGTGAATTATGGCCCCGGCGAGTGCTTGGACACTTTTGATGCTTTCATTATGTAGCTTAATTTTCGTTTCTCCCCGTCCATTGCGTTTTTCGAGTACTTGCTCTGACGTTTTACAAATACAAGTGAGTGACGGTTAACGGCTTGAGTTTTGAGCGGTCTTGGTAGTGTGTTTTAAGATTTATTGCTTCCGCCTTGTTTTCTTGGGCTACGAACATGGTTTATGCAAAGGCTCGAGAATTGTCCTCTTCGCCCGTTTCTTTAGAATTTGGGATTTTTTATGGCTCATCCATACGAGTGTTTGAGTAGCTGTTCTGTGCCGAGTTAATTTTAAATTTCGGCTGACGCTGGTATCAACCAATCAAAAACTACTTGAGTCGATAAGGTGTTACATAACAACTTATCGATAAATTGTTATATAACTACTTATCGGCAATACTCCACCTTACTCATTAAAATGATGATTCGTTAGTTTTTTAATCGATTCAAGCAATAGTCACGCAAAATATATTGCGTGCATAGTTCCTTGCTTCGATAATACTGACCAGATTGCACTCCCGCTGGATTGTGTAGAAAATACGCCCGACAGCGAAGCTGTGGAATCTGATCAGCATTATCGGCAAGTGACTATGCACTTAATACATTACTGTTTAGTAATGTCAACTTTCGTTACTTTTCGGTACTTGTAACTATTCGTTACTTTTCGTTGTAGTATCCGTTAGTTTGTATTCGTAACCGAGTACTCGTTTATTCTAAAACCTACGCGCGTTGCAACCAGTTCGGATCGAGTACCTAAAACTTCAGCCAGAGTATGCGTTGATTTCAGATAGATTGGCGAGTACTCCTCACACACGGCTTATGCACACGTAACATCAATAGTTGCATTTTTACGCATTTAATATATAAAAGAGTTGTTAGAGAAAACGACCTGGTTTCCTGGTTAAGAGGTTTGTTTTATTTTGTTTTTTAAGTAACCTTATGAAAAAACAGGTGATAGCAACCTACCTGATCTATGATCACCGTTTTTTAACATCGGTTAATAATAGTTTCTTCGGAAATTACTAGTGATGGGCAGAATCGAATACTTTTCAGAATCGAATTCATCGCATTCGAATACTTTTGAGAATCGAATGTCATTCGAATGCAAACAATTCGAATGCAAAATCGCACTCGAATTCAGATTCGAGTTGTGTGCTCGCTCTCGTACTGGGAGAGTGGTGACGTGTGACCTCGGCTAGGCGAACGCAACACCCCCCTAGAGATAACGAGACGCTGCACGTGCACAAAGCAAAAATAAAAATTCTTTTGATTGTAGGCGGTTCAGCTTACCCTATTAAAATAACGTATATTTGTTTTGAAATACTTAAATGTTAAATTTATAGTACCGAAAATGAATATGAGAAAAGGACTGTTTATAAAATAGTTGTTTTTATTATTGTTACGGCCTAATGTATTTCTTTAAAATAAATTATTAAGACAACCCCAGCATTTGTTTCTCTTTCCCTTCGATGCATCTGTTTAAATTTTTAGTCGATTTAGTTGCTTTTATGATTTTGGTGGTGCTATATCGTTGGAGTGTGCAATCTTCAGTATGTGTGGTAATATTTTAATTTTATATTTAATTCTGTAGTCTATATTTAACTAGAAACATTTCAGCACCAACTATCAAGTGAGACCTGGAACAAAAAATCTGTCGTTTGAGAGTTGATTCCATTCCTGCCTTCTATGGAAATCAAATACCTATATGTAATGTCTATCTAAAGTCGAAACTTCGGAATGGCATCGGGTAGTTCTCTGTGCATTCATATAGCTGCTTTCGGAGCGAGTTTGCCGCGGCGGGCATTCTTTAAACTCCTATAATACGCAGAGCTGTGCTAGCTAAAACTGAAACGATTCGAGTGCGAATCCGAGTACCAACCGCCGCTAAGCGCCGATGAGTTCGAATCCAGCATTCGGATAAGAATCGAGATCACGCCGAATTCAGCATTCGGATCGGAATCGAGATCACGCTCGGCGAGATTTACAAACGCCGATAAGTATTCGATTCGAAGCATTCGAATACACTCAAAAGAATCGAATGCATTCGAGATCTTGCAAGAATCGAATACTGTAGTAATTTGCATTCGAATAGTCCCATCACTAGAAATTATCTATTTTATTTCACGGTATTAAAAAGTGCTAGCTAATTTTTTTTTCGTAAAACTGCTATGAAAGAAAACATCCCGGAAGCCTCGTTTATATGTTAATGCATATTAAGCATTTCGTCGGGAAATTACCTATTTAATTTTAGCGCATTAATAAAGTCCTAGCTAAAAACGTCAATCGCTGTTCGAATTAGTGATGGCATAACCGGACAATTTTCATAACCGAATTATTTGCATTCGAATCATATTAATAACGAATGATTATTTGAATAATCATTCGAA
This sequence comes from Agriotes lineatus, assembly GCA_940337035.1. Taxonomy (NCBI): domain Eukaryota; kingdom Metazoa; phylum Arthropoda; class Insecta; order Coleoptera; family Elateridae; genus Agriotes; species Agriotes lineatus. The sequence goes on along the minus strand of CALNHX010001733.1, from coordinate 27,879 downwards.
TAAATTTTGGCTCTCGATTCGTTTCGATTTCGCCGGTTTGCCGGTTCCGCGGTTCAGGCGTCATCTGCATCGGCATCGTAACTTGCAGATAGCAGAGGAACTCAGTTAATCGTTAATTATAATAAGTGTATAAATGATTTTTATTTGATTTCTAAGGATTTGTGCAATAAGTAATTGTGGATATGAATGAAATATATGTGGATACACCTTTATTGTTTTCGATTGCTGGCGATTTATAATAAGATAATAATAATTAATAATATATTGTTGTATTTATATGAGTTTTACGACTCGCTATTCTGCATTAGCTCGATTACTCCTACATTCTTCCGATCTATAACCAAAACATAATATGTACTTTATGTGTTACGTATTGTAAATTAAGAGGTATTTATTAAGAAATGTAGAAAGAAAGAAATATGCGGGACTGCTTGCTAATCGCAATAAAAACAGTGGTAAAAAGTTTATGTTTATCGATCGGCCGGGTTAAAGGCGGCAAAACTTGATTTATGTTCATATCATATGAGACGATCGACCGCGAGCCTCAGCAGGCAAGGAAGCAAGGGAGAAAACTGTAGAGCGAGACGCCCAAATGGTGTTTTCAGTACAATCTGCCTTGCTTAGGGTTATGAGTTTATGATGACGTATTATTTACAGAATTTCGATCACTCGCAGATCGCTGAGATACGGCACGTAGTACGTATCAGGATGAGGTTATTTTTCATTCTAAAACCGAGTTACACAGGTTATTTCAATAACTGGATAACCGGTTATTTTTCATTCGAATAAGCCCATCACTAGTTCGAATATATTAATATAATATTTTCATAAAACCCTTACTTTTTCAGGACAAGCATTCTAATTTTAAACACAATATTAAACTTAATAAACGTCGCACCGTAAGATGGCGAAGAAATAAAAAGCAAGGTTAAACTAAATACTCTTTGGTTAAACTGCAGCGTTGAGTGAACAAGTACTTGTTTACTCAATGACTACAGTAACTGTTTCAAAATGTAACGAATACTTTTGCAAGTTGATATCCGTTACTTCGAATCTTGTTGGGTAACGAGTACTCGTGTACCGAATAGTTACTTTTTTGACATCACTATTACTGTTGACAATTTCCCAAATATAGTGTTACAATAATCTCACTTCTGATTACTGTCGTCAGGAATAAAACACAACTTGCTAATCTATAACATATATAAAGGAAAGTCATAACCCTGACTAATCAACGCAGAGCCGAAACCACTGGTACTATAAACTTGAAATTTGGGTGGAAGGTTCAATTTATTACGTAAGGTAGTGCTAAGAAGGGATTTTTTGAAATTCGACCGCTAAGGGGGTGAAAAGGGGTAAAATGTGTTTTCACGAATTCCTCAATATCTCTTACACCCGATAAGATATCAATTTGTTGTTCACTTGCAAATATTACCAATGCAAATACCTAGAAAAAGTATTTCAGGATTTTGCCTTAATCAACGGTGCAAATCTGGATTGGGAGTGAATTAAAGAACCCTTCGTATCTCCTATGTTTATTGAGTTGGAACATTATTTTTTGGCATATAGATGTATTTTAAAATATTTAGAAAGGGGTTTAAGGGAATTTAAAATTTTAACCCTAAAGGGGTAAAAGGAGGAAAAACGGAAAAGGGGTAGGGGGTTAAAATTATAATTTTTTTTGCTGTGAGTTCCATTTCACAATAGAATGGGTAAAAGCGATTTTTTTAAATTCCACCCTACGATGAGATAGCGACTTGGTGTTTTATTTGCAAAGATTATCAATGCAAATACCTAGAAACGTATTTTAGAATTTTCCCCTAATCAACCCCTAAAGGTGCATATCTGGATTGGGAGTGAATTAAAGACCCTTCATATCTCCTATGTTTATTGAGTTACGACATTCTTTTATTCATTTACGAATTTCTCAATACTTCATAAAGCCCTATAATGTAACAAATTGGTTTTACTTAGAAAGGTTACTATACAAGTTCCTAAAAACCTATTCAGGATTGTGCACAGATCAACTTCTAAAGGTGAGAATTTGGTTTCAGGGGTGAATTATAGACCTTTCGTCAATTTCCTGTGGTTCCTGATGATCATGGTTTCTGGGCATATGTGTGTTTGTAAATCTTTAAAAAGTGATTTAAACATTTTATTCTAAATTTCATTGTGAAAGGAGTAAAAATGGGGTAAAAGTAAAAAGAAGTAAAAAAGAGGTTAAAGTTATTGATTTTTTTCCGTGGTGTCCAGTTTAGAATAAAATAGAAAGATTTTCCGAAATTCCACCTCTAAGTGGTGGAAACTGGTATGTTGCTACAATCTATGAATACAACATTTAATAAGTACATTTATTAATTTTACCCTGATTGTTATACTAAACCTATAGTTTTATCTATATATATAAAACTGAAAGTCCTGACTCACTCATCAACGCCCAGACCAAACCCTTGGACCTAGAAAGCTGAAATTTTGCACAGAGGTTTCCTTTATGATGTATACAAGGAATAAGGAAGGATATTTCGAAATTCAACCCCTAAAGAGGTAAAATGGGGGTTCCATTTTGTATGGATAAATAATATTAGATAAACATTCGACTTGATGCTTCGTAAGATTACTCCTAAAAACAAATAAGCAAACACGTATTTCGTGATTTTCCGAAAATCAATTCTTAGGGGGTGAAATGGGTAAATCAGACTAAAATACGATATGGGTGTCGTTATTGAGGCTTTTTGGGCCGTTGCTTGCGAAAATGGCATTTATTTTAAATCCAAGATGGTGGACATGACATAAGAGAAGGGACGAAACGGGACGGACGGGACGGGACAGGACTGGACTGGACGGGACGATACTGGACGGGACGGGGCGGGACGGAACGGGGCGGGACGGAACGAAAAGGGAAGGATTGGAGTGGAAGGGGGGGGACGGGACCGGATGGGACGGGACTGGACGGGAAGGGACGGGACGGGAAGGGACGGGGCGTGACGGAACGGGACAGGACGAAAAGGGAAGGGGTGGGATGGAAGGGGACGGGACGGGACGGGACGGGATGGGACGGGACGGGATGGGACGGGACGGGACTGGACGGGAAGGGACGGGACGGGAAGGGGCGGGGCGTGACGGCACGGGACAGGACGAAAAGGAAAGGATAGCCATGGAAGGGGAGGGGATGGGACGGTAAGGAGACGGGGACGGAGAAAGGGACGGGGACGGGATAGGATGGGATAGAATTACAGAAAATAATTATAGTCATTATTTAATACACAAATAACGAACCTCGCGCGAACGAAGTCGCGGGTAACAGCTAGTATAAAATATAATTTAAAATAATAACGTCTGTACAGTTTGAAATGTTGCTTAAGACTAAATTCATATTTACAAACACTCGCATAGCTAAACTGTCCGTTTACGTCTTTCACATTCCAAACTACCAATTGCATGCATTGGTTTAAAAATCTTTAAACCAATCACGTCCCTTCGATGTTTTTGGCATTCTACCTGCTTTTCTCACGAGTCGTTGGTTCCAAACTAATTATTACCCCGCCCCCTTAATAAATTTCGCCGTTTGCTGAAACGTTATCCTCCAAAAACTCAATAGCGGGGACCGGATGTTGGAGTGGAACCATACTCACGTTAAATAACCCAGAGCCTGCAAAAATTGAGATATTCGGCCATGGGAACTAAAAATTTCTAACAATCGGTTCATTTTGTATCGGTGTTCAATGAATGTGACCTTTCAGAATGGTAAAAAACTGATATCATACCAAGGGAAAATTTTGATTTTTTGCCACTATAAAAACACGTGATTGGTTGAATTTTTGAAATCATGGTATATGATTGTATAATAAGAGATGCGGGGAAATAGTCAAGGACAAAATGCTCCAAGAATAAATTCCCCTGGAAACGCCAGTGAAATCAAAATGTAAACTACAAAATGACATTTGCAATTGACAATTAAGTGTTGCTTTAACATTATTGTTTGTTAAAAAAAAACTATATTATTGAATCTAGGTCGAAAAAACACGACAATAACCCCAGAACTAAATCCTCTCGCCAAAGAACCCTCAGGACTACAAAAAAGCTCCCAGCGGACAAAAAACCTCCGTAAAAAACTCTCCTGGCAAAAAAAACGGACAAATGTCAAGTTAATGATTCCGGTATGAGCCGTCACAGCGACTAGACGTTAATACTGAGCGCGCGTGCCCTATAATAAACTATGAGAGTTGTTATATATTGTGGTGCATTTACTTTTAAACTATCTAATGTGTGTGTACGCAATACAGAAGCTATTATCACATCATGCCTTTCACCAAAGCGCAAATAGAAGATCTACAGGGAATCTTAGTAAATATCTAATAGAACTCTTCAAAAGCCCGACATTTGCTAATGAAGTAGCTCATGGCTTATCCGCCGTTATTTTAAGCAAGTTTAATGAATAGATTAACGTTCTTAAGTCCGATATATCTTCACTGCAAGAAACAAAAGCAAAACGCATGCAAGAGAACAGCTTGTTAACATGCAAACTCCACAAGCACGAGTCTAATCAAGATAACCAAGAACAATACAGTAGAAGAAATTGTGTCCGCAAATTTGGAATTCCAGAGGAAATTAATAAAAAACACCATCAAAAAGTTTATCACTTTTCAGTAACACGATGAAGTTAAATATTTCCGAAAATGACCTCGACCGCACGCATCGAATTAGGTGTGTTAAAAACGATAAAACCGAATTGCAAAGAAATGCTAAACCTAGAGCGATTATCGTTAAGTTCCTAAGCTACCAGAACGTCCGTCATGGGCGCCGCTAGAAAACTTCCCAGGGGGTAGGGCAAGATTTTCTTCGATATTGAGTTAAGACAATTAAATTCACAAATGGTCTTGTTAGGATGTCAATAGTTAATCAGAAGATCAGAACTCAGTTGTTTTTATAAGCATAAACACACGTTAAATTAACTATATTTATTTACTACTCTTATATTTACACAAGTAAATACGTAAAAGCTATAATAACAAAGCAACCGTTGGTGTTAAAAGGTCTTTTAAGTATCGTTTATAACTGTAACAATACAACGGTGCTGCTTACTTAAATATAATTTGGGTCCCAGCCCTTGTCATCCCTCTCTTAACGCTAAACATATGTCAAGTTATTTTCCACATAGGAATCCTAACTGTAACATAATAAACTCTAGACTATATTGAGAATTAGGGATTAAAATTATTTAATCTTAGCTTAGTGTCTAACTTAAATATAATTATGTATAAGGACGAATTTAGCATAATACTTGCCCTGGGAAAAACGTGCCGAACAGTGTGACAGGTTTCTTCTAGAAAAAGGGCCTGACATGAATTGTAAATATTATTGCTTTTACGTGCCACTTTGCGTGGGACCGATACAATTCATGGTCTAAATAACTTTTACAAGTTTACCTGTAAAAGCGGGAATTTTGGTGAAGGCAGATCTTAACAGACCTAGGTAGGGGATAGATCGCTCCGAATAATTTGTAAATAAACATATTTTAAGCTACTGAAGTCCTTGAATTTCTCAAGTAGAACCTTAATGAGTGTACCGCGAAATTTGGATCGAACTGAAAACCCCGACGTTAGACGTATCGCAACAGTCTAAAAAAGAAACACTTGGATGTGCATCTAAGAAATACTATTATATTTTAAAAAGTATTAAAACAAAGTGCTACAATGTTTGGAAAAAATACCTGTACCACTAACACGTTTTGTGTATCTAAATCAAGAAATAAATAAATACATAAAAATACGTATAAGATTTTACGATAAATATGTTATCTTCCAGACAGTTTCGCATACTTTAATTGCACAAGAAAAAAATAGCAGTTGAAACAAACTTTGTGCATTACTAAAGCATCTAGGGCACATAGAGTTGCCACCTTTTTGTGAAACCAAAAAAAGCACATTTGTTGATAGATTTGTGAATAATAAAAGTGAAAAATAGCGCAGCGACGAACATTTTTAATTTTTCAAGGGCAAACGACTTGAATATTATAGTTTCTTAAAAAAATAGATATTGTGCGAAATATTTTTAATCCAGAATATGTTTTTATAACGGGTTATTTTAAAATACAAACGCACATAAAACCATCATAAACAGTTCCGTTGCTTTATTCTAGACATATCAGATCTAGAATGAGACTATGAAAAAATTTAATTTCGGAAAAGTCTAAAATCTACATTGGCTTGTGAAAAGGACAATTAGAGCAAAAACGTAGAGGTGGAAACCCTAAGAGCACACCACGGTCGGGTAAAATCCGTTGGTTGGCATTTTATTTGTAAAAATTGCACGGGCAAGGTGGATTCATATATCAGAAATAACACAATGATTACGTTCTTTATTACATCGTTACTTTATGGTTTGGGCATCGAAACACACAAAATAGTGAAGCGTTAGAAGTAATAGCAACACACAATAATGCTGACATAGAATTAAGTAACAATAAAATAAAAGAAGCAAAAATATATACATACTGTATAGATCGGATAGAAGTCACAAATAAAAGACAATAAAAATCACTTAAACCAGGATCACTTATAATAATGCAGAAGACTAAAAGCCGTGGTTTACACAACTAAAAGTACCACGGTTGCATTCGTTTATTTCTATTTTCGGGTTTTTGTAAACAAACTCCCTTAACTTTTAATAGCGATATTATCACAGAAAACAATTATTTAGTCTGCATATTTCTTGTGTTTTTTAAAATTACGCAGCCAAATTCAAACGGAAGTCAAATTTCTTTGATAGTCATATCTCGTCGTTGAATGCTGCCAAGCACCCAAGCAAAAGAGCCGTACATTTTAGCATAGTGTGAAAGCGTCTTCGATGCTTACGCTACATAACCTAACCTATAAATTTCTTACCTCGTTTTTCCTTTGTGTTGATTAGTCAACTACACAAAACAATAACTAATGTCTTCTAGCAGTTGCTACAAGTATTAATTCTGTGATAATGGTCTACTGTGCATCAGATAATTGTAGTACAAAGCAAGGTAAGGGAATAGCGTTGTTCAGATTTCCCAAAAATTTGCAACAACGACATTATTGGACTACATTTTGCAAAAGCAAGAATTGGGCTCCGACTAATGCTTCACGGTTATGTGAGGTAAGTACTTTTGAATAAAATTGTATCTACAATCTTATAGCTTTCATTTTCTGCAGCGTCACTTTGAAGTATCTCAAATTCAAACTAACGCTGATGGCATTAGAACATTGAAGTTGAATGCAGTACCTACTATTCCTGGGAATATTTCTGCACGTTTCGAATCTGTACCATCAACATCCAACTCTACAGCTATGATCGAGGTATGACACGACGCTAATAATAAAGCATTGAAGCGCTTAATTTTCTTTTCTTATTTGCTGCAGCGTCACTTTGAAGTATCGCAAATTAAAACTAACGCTGTTGGGATAAATCCATTGACGGCAGCACCTATTACATCGTCTAATTCTGTAAATGTTTCTGCACGTTTCGAATCTGTACCATCAACATCCAACTGCGATGATTCTGAAGAAGCAAACCTTTCACAGCTGGCAGATTTTCAGGTATGCTGATCAACGGTGAATTACAGGGACAGTTATTATTTAATTTTTGTTTTGTTTCTTCTATTATAGCGACATTTTGAAGATTACGTACACTTTGAAGTATCGCAAATTAAAACTAACGCTGTTGGGATAAATACATTGAGGGCAGCACCTATTACATCGTCTAATTCTGTAAATGTTTCTGCACGTTTCGAATCTGTACCATCAACATCCAACTGCGATGATTCTGAAGAAGCAAACCTTTCACAGCTGGCAGATTTTCAGGTATGCTGATCAACGGTGAATTACAGGGACAGCTATTATTTAATTTTTGTTTTGTTTCTTCTATTATAGCGACATTTTGAAGATTACGTACACTTTGAAGTATCGCAAATTAAAACTAACGCTGTTGGGATAAATACATTGAGGGCAGCACCTATTACATCGTCTAATTCTGTAAATGTTTCTGCACGTTTCGAATCTGTACCATCAACATCCAACTGCGATGATTCTGAAGAAGCAAACCTTTCACAGCTGGCAGATTTTCAGGTATGCTGATCAACGGTGAATTACAGGGACAGTTATTATTTAATTTTTGTTTTGTTTCTTCTATTATAGCGACATTTTGAAGATTACGTACACTTTGAAGTATCGCAAATTAAAACTAACGCTGCCAGAAGATACACTTGGTTTCATGGACGTAAAGTGCAAGCATTGCGGGGCCTTACATTTTGCAGCAGAGATAAGGGGTGGTCGCAGAGAAGAATTCAACGACTGCTGTAATTTTGGCAATGTGAAGCTCCCAGACCTGCAGTTATATCCCATACTACTGGAACATCTTTTGAATGGAACTGATTCTCGCTCAAACAATTTTCGCAAGTACATTAGGAATTACAACAGCAGTTTGGCTATGGCTTCAATGGGTGCAAATATAGTTGCTCCTCGTGGAAATGGTCCATACTGTTTTAAAATACATGGTCAAATATACCACAGAGTTGGTCCGTTGTACCCTGATGTCGGTAATAAACCTGCATACGGGCAAATATATATATTAGATTCTGAAATGGCGACTACTGAAAGGTTAAGTAATTCAATAAATTCTGGTTGCATTGCATCAATAATGTGTCAGTTAGGTGATATTTTATCTAATATAAATCCATACGTTGCTTCATTGCGGATGATGAAAGAAGTAATCGAGGAAGAAGAAAGACTAGCTCTCCTAGAAAGTAGATCAATTCCATCGGTCAGAATGTTTTTTGATGTATCAAAAACAATGGACCGAAGGCGATATAATGCACCAACTGCTGCTAATGAAATTGCTGCTGTATTCGTAGGTGAAGATGGTGAGGTACCGTTGACACGCAGTTTTACAGTTTTTGCAAGGGGGGGGTGGTCTTCGACAAGTTTCTTACTTGGATAAAAGTTGTGATCCATTGACGTACCCTCTATTATTTCCTGGAGGTGATTTTGGATGGCATTTAGACCTTTGCAAGCAGGGATCTCTTAGAAAAAGGACTCGAGTTACGCAAAAAGAGTATTACTCATATCGATTAGCAGTTCGGGAAAGGTTTTCGGCAATTCACCATTCAGGAAAACTGTTTCAACAATATGTTGTTGATTCATATGTGAAACTGGAACAGAATCGGTTGAACTACGAAAGAACTCATCAAAAGGAGTTACGTGCAGACACCTATCAAACGTTGATGGACTACATTGGCAATGCGGCAGCGAATCAAAATGCTAAAGTTGGTCGACGTGTAATACTACCATCTTCTTATGCTGGTGGCCCTCGTGCAATGCAGCAAGGTTACCAAGATGCTATGGCAATAGTAGCAAAGTATGGTAAACCCGACATTTTTTTAACTTTCACATGCAATCCAATGTGGTCCGAAATACAAACACAATTAGCACCAAATGAAACTGCATCTGATAGACCCGATATAGTTGCACGCGTATTTAAATTGAAACTTGACCGTCTCAAACAAAAAATACTACACAATCATCTTCTTGGACGTGTACTTGCTTATGTTTGTGTAACAGAATTTCAAAAGAGGGGATTACCACATTGTCACATGCTTTTAATTCTTGCAGGTATTTATAAAGATAATCTTCAAAACTTTGAATAATTACAAAAATTACATTTTAGGAGACGACAAGTTACGAACTGCAGAAGACGTAGATAGAATTGTAACAGCTGAGATTCCAAACCCATTTGAAGATAAGCGACTGTTTGAGATAGTCAATAAGTGCATGGTCCATGGCCCTTGTGGTACTTTAAATCCTGCTTCTCCATGTATGCAAGATGGTGTATGCACAAAGGGATATCCAAAAAGTGTTTGTGAAGAAACCAAAATTGAAGTGGATGGTTATCCTCAGTATAAGAGACGTGCCAATGGAAATACTTTGCAGGTATATTAATATTTATGTGAATAGTATTTACTACCTCTTACATTCAATTTCATTAGGTTTGTAAGAATTTTTTTAGGCTTATTAGGCTACAGATAATTATATTGTATTGCTTTCATTAATTTGTGTGTCAAACATGGAGTGCTCACAGGGATCACAATGTAAACATTTTGTGGTTATTATATGTCCTGCAAATTTACTACTGTAATCGAAATTGTAGCTCCATTAATAACAAACTTAGCAATCCGATATTGATCCATTGATGCTTTAAGTGGGGTTGGATTTAATAAATGTTATTAAACTTAGCAATAGTGCACAGTTAACTTTGAACACCATGTATATACAAAAGAAACAGGACTTACGATAACCACAAAATGTTTAAATTATGATAATATCATAATTATGATTTATATCGGCATCATATATTGTCAAATTCTGCTGTTACCAATAATTGCAACATAATGCCAATACAGCTGGTATAATAATCAGTAGGTAGCGGTCAATCCATAATCACAGAGAATATTAACTTTTTGTATGGGGAATTGAAATTCTTTTGACACAAATTGTCTGTAGCATTATAGTAAAATTTATGCTTTATGTTGTGACATTAGTTTCATTTGTTTTTAGATAAAAGACCACATAATTGATAACAGATGGATTGTTCCTTATAATCGGTATCTATCCTTAAAATATAATGCTCACATAAACTGTAACACCTGGACCCTTCTCATAAGGGTTGTTAAACTTTACGCTCGTCGGGTAGCTATTAAACAGTCGGAGATAATTTTGGTTCCTCAGATATATGATAATTTAGCATACAAAAACACCATCGGAATACATTTAAACAGTTTAATATATTTACCTACGATACATTTAGGTATTTTAACATTCATTATTAACAAGAAATTACAATAAACTCGTATGGACGGTTGGAGCTGATAACAGGCGTTCTTATCGTCGGCCAGGCATTGCAGGTGCGGTTGATAATGGTCCTTGCGAAGTAGCTGGAATCAAAACAGAATTAAACGGTCTGCCAATTCTACAATAAATCATATCACGGCTCTAGAGATTTTACTGATAGTGCAGGGGGTGAAGCCCGCCTCTAAATTCATTTAGAGATGTCCGGAGACCGTTAAGCTAGAAAGGCCGCATTGCGTTAACAAATATGATTTTAAGTTCAGAGTCCGAGCGCCGACCAAATATTGCCGCTTTTCCTCCAAAGCGGGCCGGGGAAATCTCGCGCTCTCGGACTATATTACGACTGGCAAATTTAAATTACAACGACTGCTAACTTTAAGCACGGACGGTTTCAAATATGAATTGAAATACAAGTTTAAAGCTTGAGTGCGGGCTATTTTGATTACGTCTGGAGATTACAATGAATGCTAGTTTAAAGTACAGATGCGGATTATTTCAATGCTGAATTGAAATTAACAGGAATACAAATTTACAGGTCGGATGCGGGTTACTTTAATTATGAATTAAAATCGAATGTATTGAAATCAAAAATAGACAGCTTCGGGCCGAAACTCAAATGTTTCGGCAGTTGTCTGCAGGGCAAGAATTGAATCTCGGGGCTTCTAATGCCAAAATGATTAATGGAATTATTGGACCTAATTAATAACGGGATTATTTACAGGGAAACCCTTTGGGCTAACGTAGTGGGTCTCCTAGCGGAGCCTTCCACTTCAAGCGAGCTCGGGGTTTATTAATCAGGAAATTTCTGGCACGCAAAGTGGGTTTTCTAGTGAAATCTTCCACTTCGAACGAGCCCCGGGATTGTTAATCAACTATGTTTTAAATACGCAAAGTGGGTTTTCTAGCAGAAATCGTCCACTTCAAACGTACTCTGGGAGAATTAACAGGAAGTTCGCAAAGTGGGTTTTCTTATGGAAATCTTCCACTTCGAACGAACTCTAGGTCTGGTCTACCAGCGGATATCGGAAGGAAATCAGGATCGGGAACTGGAGTCGGACTGGGGAAGTCGGTCTGGAGAATCTCTGGGAAAATCTGCTGGAATCTCGTGGCGATTGAACGGTGCAGCTCCTTTTATGTGCCCTGGAAAAGTTCTCAAGTGGGGGATAGCGAGTGGGGATAGCGGCGCACGACTCGATTCGGTACTTCCTTGTTATCTCTGGACGTGACGTCGGTCCCTGCGCGCTTGTTATCACGGGCAAAATGTAACTTGAGATAACGCGAGACTGGGCGATGCGTAAATTAAACACATTTTTATTGTGTAACTATAATTTACGCGGAGGCTAGCGTTACATATGCCGGTCCCTTCGGAGGAAACGGGAGCTCCGTGGGCATCTTCATCAAGGAGGCTCTCAAAACAATACAGAGATCACCTGTAGATCTCGTAATTATTCGGACGGGACACAGGAAACATTCATACTGGAAAACCTGAGGGTACTAGATTTTTAGCGGGCGTTTCTTCGGAAACTCCATACAGGATGAGTAAAAATGTTTACTCTAAATTCTGGCCTAGCTGAACACAGAGGTTGCGGTTTCAACGTGTATTCGAGATATTTCTGCGGAGAAAAACACATTCCGGAAGCATTTAAATATGTGAAAGCATACAGGTTGCAGGATAACCTCCTTTCACAAAAACTATTTCACTAGCAAAATTGTAAAAGCTGCGGGAACCAGTATACAATCTCTAGGAAGAAGATGCACAGGATTTCATTTACAGGGGCTGGTACAGAAAAGAAAAATGCGGCTTCCTTTCTACATTTTCTCCTCCAAGCTTCGATAATGAATCTACAAACTTTTGCTATTAGCCGGGTTTACGGGGGCAAAAGTACGCTTCAGGAGGAAACTACAATAACATCGATCGCACTTTTAAAATCAATCGCACTTTTAAAATCAATCGCTCAGGACAGGGGAATTCATCTGTAATACTCCTTCACGCTTATCGGGATTAAGCGAAGAGTTTCAAACTCACGGAGTGGGCATCGTCGCGGTATCGACTTACACTCACACAAGACTAGGACTCTCTGGAGCGCTTTCTACATTACGCTCTGGGAACGGTTGCATTAGTCGCGGTATCGACCTACATTCACACAGGACTGGGACTCTCTGGAGCGCTTTCTACAATACATTACGCTCTGGGAACGGTTTGCATTGGTCGCGGTGTCGACCTACATTACATTCATAAGCGTGAAAAAGAAAGAAACATCTAGGCTGCAGGATAGCCTTCTTTCACACACAATTGAATCGCAAGGCAAATTGTAGAGGCTGCGGGGACCAGCATACAATTTCTAAAAAAAACGGTGCACGGTATTCTGGCAAACACATTCTCGCCTTCGAGCTTCGACTATTCGTCTACGATCTCCTGTCATTATCCGGTTTTACGGTGGCAGGAGCACGCTCCAAAAGGGAGATAACAGGGATAACATTTTAGCATTTGCACTACTAACCGGGGCGGCATTCATTCCAACTTATAAGCATTCCATTTCCAGGTGCACTAGGTGCTTGCATACGGATACCTGCTGAATTTCTACGGAGGAGACATCAGGATTGTCTCGAGCGGTCTGCGGACTTCGGCCATCTTCTGGAATTCTTCATCTGGCATATCACGGACGGGACATCAGGATTGTCTCGGACGGACGGGACATCAGGATTGTCTCGGACGGACTGCGGACTACGGACTTCTTCTGGCATCTTCGGCCATTTTCTGGGGCTTTCTTCGGCCATCTTCATCTGCTATTCGCTCGGGTGCCTCGGGGTTGCTAGGCCCGAATCAGCTGATGAGACTGATCCCTGAGGGTCGCAGAAGACTTTCTGGACTAGACAGGATCTAGACAGGATTTTATCTGGAGAGGACAGGAGTTGGACGGGTATCTGGGAGTTCTAGACTGGGACATCACGGTTTCTGGGCTCTGGTAGATTTCTCTGGACGGCTAGACTGTAACAGGTTTTGTGCATTATTTAAATCACAACAAAATTTACAGGTTCGGTATTTGCAAAGTTTATCGGTCTCGGGCGCCATCTGGACACAGGAGATGTATGTGCATGTTTGCTAAACTATGTATATATCTGAGTCTAGGTTCCTGCTCGGAGACGCCATTGTAACACCTGGACCCTTCTCATAAGGGTTGTTAAACTTTACGCTCGTCGGGTAGCTATTAAACAGTCGGAGATAATTTTGGTTCCTCAGATATATGATAATTTAGCATACAAAAACACCATCGGAATACATTTAAACAGTTTAATATATTTACCTACGATACATTTAGGTATTTTAACATTCATTATTAACAAGAAATTACAATAAACTCGTATGGACGGTTGGAGCTGATAACAGGCGTTCTTATCGTCGGCCAGGCATTGCAGGTGCGGTTGATAATGGTCCTTGCGAAGTAGCTGGAATCAAAACAGAATTAAACGGTCTGCCAATTCTACAATAAATCATATCACGGCTCTAGAGATTTTACTGATAGTGCAGGGGGTGAAGCCCGCCTCTAAATTCATTTAGAGATGTCCGGAGACCGTTAAGCTAGAAAGGCCGCATTGCGTTAACAAATATGATTTTAAGTTCGCAAAGTGGGTTTTCTAGCAGAAATCGTCCACTTCAAACGTACTCTGGGAGAATTAACAGGAAGTTCGCAAAGTGGGTTTTCTTATGGAAATCTTCCACTTCGAACGAACTCTAGGTCTGGTCTACCAGCGGATATCGGAAGGAAATCAGGATCGGGAACTGGAGTCGGACTGGGGAAGTCGGTCTGGAGAATCTCTGGGAAAATCTGCTGGAATCTCGTGGCGATTGAACGGTGCAGCTCCTTTTATGTGCCCTGGAAAAGTTCTCAAGTGGGGGATAGCGAGTGGGGATAGCGGCGCACGACTCGATTCGGTACTTCCTTGTTATCTCTGGACGTGACGTCGGTCCCTGCGCGCTTGTTATCACGGGCAAAATGTAACTTGAGATAACGCGAGACTGGGCGATGCGTAAATTAAACACATTTTTATTGTGTAACTATAATTTACGCGGAGGCTAGCGTTACAAAACGTTGAAGTCTGCTCCAGTGTAAAAAGTGTAAAATATCTGTATAAATATGTTTATAAGGGGCATGATCGTGCTGCTTTAAAATTAAAGCAAACAAGCGAAGAAGGTGGGGGAACAAGCAGTGAAATTCATTATGATGAAATAACTGCACATTTAGACGCACGCTATGTAAGCGCTCCAGAGGCATCGTGGAGAATTTTTGGATTCGATATGCAAAATCGCTCGCACACCATTTATCGTCTTGCTGTACACCTTCCTAATCATCAAAATATATGCTTTGTTGAGGGTAATGTTCAAGATGCAGTAGATCGGGCGCATTCAAAAAATTCCACTCTGACAGCATGGTTTAAGTTAAATAAATTATGTGAAGAAATATTCCAAAATGGTTACCAACCTGAAGATAATATGATTGATTCGCGTACTTTGTATTACCGGGAAATTCCAGAACATTTTGTTTTCAATAAAGCTACCACCACCTGGAATAGATGCAAACGATTTGCTAAGGAAATCGGTAGAATGTATACTGTTGGGCCCCAGGATGTTGAGAGATACCATATGCGATTATTGTTACTACACGTAAAAGGAGCTACATCGTTTGATGATTTGAAAACCATTAATGGCCAAGTTTACGATACATTCCTTGAAGCTGCCAAAGAAGCCGGTTTATTACTTGATGATCGAGAATATGCACGATGTTTAGCTGAAGTTGTAAATTTTCAGCTTCCATCACAACTGAGGAATGTATTTGCAACATTACTTTTATTTTGCAACGTATCAAATGCTTTACAATTGTGGCAAGAATTTAAAGCTGCATTATCTGAAGACTTCCGCAGAAGTTTGTCTATAGAAGAATCAGAGGCTACGGCTTACTATGCCATCGATGATTCAATGAAAGTTTGTGGTCGAAAACTTTCGGATTTTATACCACTTCCACAAATTCAGCCACACATTGCCGTCGTTGACAATTCTCAAAACCACCAAGCTGAAGGGGAAAGTATGTACAGAACCCTGAATCCCATTCAAAAAGCTGCCTGTGATGAAATAGTCCATCTCTTAGAACATTCATCACGATCAGCAAAATGTATTTTTTTCTATAGCACATGTTAAAGTGTGCTTTTATCAACTCAAAACAAAAGGTCAAGTTTTACTTTAACAGCAAGGGTAGATAAAGTAGCACTTTAACATCAAGGATAGATAATAGTATATTATGTATCAAGTTTTATAAACGTCATTTTAGTCACGAGTTTTATTAATAACGAGCGAAGCGCAGCGGAGCGAGTGTTTAATAAAATGAGTGACTAATAAGTTTATAAAACGAGTTGCATACTATACTTTTTCTACGACCACAAATTTAGAGAATATAACATGATATTATTTCATTAAAATTTTGACATTTATTATATTAGGTTAAATTATGCTTGACAAACGTCAAAGTGGCGGTTGAAAACTAACTTGATTTTAGTTTTGGCTGTGGCTAATAAAGCAAATACTATTTGAACCTAACTTCACCCCATGACTAAAACATCGTTGCCAACTTCAGCTCATGACTAAGAGGCTCTTTAGTCATAGGTTATGAAGGCATGATTAAAAGGTCACTTAGCGACGTGTATGTTAGTATGTTAAATGGCATTTTAGTTACAGGAGTAGAAAAAGTAATTTAATTTTCTAACTTTTGTTTAAATTAAATATGACAACTGCGCATTATCGTAGCAACCCAATCTAGCTACTGACATTTTGAAATGTGATTGACTGTCCTTACTTTCCTTTGAAATTGTTAAAGTTCTTGCTATAGAAAAAAATATTGTATTATACACGACGATAAAGTTATTTCTATCCACTCTTGAATCATTAACGTCTCGACTTCGTCTCGACGTTAAACGATTCACTCGTAGATAAAATTTAACTTTATCGTCTTGTATAATAAATTACTATTTATCGATGGACCAGGGGGATCAGGCAAAACGTATTTATATACAACTATAAATCACATATGTAAAGGTAGAGGTGTAGCTGTTTTAAACGTAGCCTGGTCTGGTATTGCCGCTACATTACTGCTTGATGGACGTACAGTTCACAATCGATTTAAACTTCCTGTACCAATTAACAAAACGTCATTTCTTTCTACAATGAAAATGAACACTCCCGCAGCAAGCATATTACAAAGTAGTCCAGTTATTATTTGGGATGAAGCTCCGATGGCACCAAAATATGCGTTAGAAGCTGTAAACATTTTGCTCAAGGACATTATGGGTAATAATGAAGTTTTTGGAGGAAAATTGATGATTTTGGGTGGCGACTTTCGCCAAGTACTTCCTGTTGTCCATCGTGGAACAAGGTCAGATTGTATTGATGCATGTTTAAAGAAATCGTCATTATGGGCACATTTTAAAATCATAAAGCTAATAACAAATATGAGGGCAGCAGGAGAAGACATGTGGTCAACATTACTTTTAGATATAGGTAAGTTGTTATTTTACTACAGGTGGCATGAATAATTATTAAACAAAGGAAAATAAATACTTAGGCTTTTTTAAATTTGAAATTATTTTTAAATTAAAAACAATTATGTATTTTATGTTAGGCGCCAAAAGTAAATCTGTTTACGTTTACAAATTTATTATTATAGGTGATGGTAAAATACAAACTGATAAAGATGAAAAAATTCCAATACCGCAGCAGTGTATTAGTACTGGCAATTTAATTGAGGACGTATATGGTAAAGAGATTCTTCCAGACAATGCAGATAGTCTTTGTGACAAAGTGGATTTTGACGCCGAAAAACATTGACTCGCTCGACATTAACAACAAAGTACTCAAATTACTTACTGGAGAAGAACAAATTTACATGAGCATTGATGAAGCTGAGTGTGAAGAATCAGAAGTGATCCAGTTTCCTACAGAGTTTTTACACTCATTGACACCATCGGGTATGCCCCCTCATGAACTGCGGTTAAAAATTGGTGCAATTGTTATGCTATTGAGAAATTTAGATATAAAGCAGGGATTATGCAATGGGACTAGGTTAATTGTACAACATATGGGCAGGTATATTCTTGGATGCTCAGTTGCATGTGGGGCAAACAAAGGAAAGTATGTACTGATTCCACGTATCACTTTATGCCCATCTGATACCAATTTGCCATTTGTATTAAAGCGTAAACAATTTCCTATTAGACTTTCTTTTGCAATGACAATAAATAAAAGTCAGGGGCAAACGTTCACTAAAGTTGGTTTGTATCTAAATACTCCTGTATTTTCACATGGGCAATTATATGTTGCTTTTTCTCGAGTAAAAACTATGAACGGATTGAAAGTAGCAATGAAAGGTGGTGAACGGCATACAAAAAATATTGTTTACAAAGAAATTCTTTAAAACAAGATGGTAACTCCGAAAAGGGATAAATGTAATCCAGGACGTAGAAGGAGAAAGAACAATGGAGCAACTGTTTCGAGAAGGGGTACACAGACACGATTTACAAGAAAGGGCGTGGAAATTCTTTTTAACAGCATCATTGAGAAAATACCTTTGCTGACACGTATGTTACTCGTTCAATGATGAAGATGAAACCTTCTAATGTTTTCTTTTACAGAAACACGTACTCCCAATTTACTAATAACAATAAAGAGGGAAAAATACATTTGACGCAGAATCACAATTAGTTTTTTCAGGTACTGACTGTCACAGTTTCTTTACAAGTTTTAATTGCTTTTGTTTTAAGATACAAGGACAGTTGGCGGTCACAAATTCCGGCGATAACAACTTATTTGTGGAAGAGATTAAATGAAATAAAGAGATACGGGAGGGGACTATGTTACCAAAATTAATTACATTTTTCAAGGAATGTATAGGACCAGAAATAATTTTAAACAGACAAAGGAGAGTTGATACGCCATTTTCCCAGCATATATGCAAAATTATTTAATTATTATTGTTTTAGTAGTGCGAGGATATGCATATCAACCACGGAGCCGGACATTTGGGCGCGGCCGTTTGGGCGCGGCCGTTCGGGCGCGGCCGTTTGGGCGTGAAGACACTTGGGCGCAGAGCCACTTGGGCGCGAGACATTTGGGCGCGAGGAAATTAATTAACGTATATTAGTATTAGCTAGCTTTACTATTCATAGGTCTGAAAATTTATTTTAAATAACGAAAATTACTTAAAGCACGTTCAAGGAGGTGGCGGGCGGCAAAAATTTAGTATAGAAATATGAATTGTCAAAAATTAGAATATTATTAAAGCAAGTTAAAAATTTTAACTTTCCGGTAAATACTAGCAAATCTTTTGCGGAGATTTATTACATTAAAATAATAAGTAACAAAGAATAAATGAATAGAGATTGGGTACAAACAGAGCTATTGATGAACCATCCAACCATTTGGAGATTCGTCGACAGCCTGAAAACTATTCAACGAAGGAGAGATGTTGCCTATGAACAGTTACTTGCGGGAAATGAGCCCACTGAAAAATTTATCCAGGCTGATAGAAAATAAAAAATTTGGTTAAAGATTATAATAATCAATATAATCATGTAGACGGCGTAAACAATAGGGACATTCTAGAAATTTTAAGAGGCATTTCGTACAATTATGAAATAAATGCGTGAATGCTTCTTGTTTATATTTTAAAAAATTGTATATATTTACTTTAAGAATAATATGTATTATAATGGTAAAAATGTCAAAAATAAATTTTGATTATTAAAATTAATCTTTTTATATGATTATTTATTATTATTCTTATTTCTGCTTTTATCTTCAGTTAGTCGGTTCATAACATAACGAAAATAATTGATTACTTTAAATTTAAGGTTTATTGTTAATAGTCCATTTTCTAAACGCTAAAAACTCGCCAAAGTTCTAACTTCGTTGACTCAAAACCGATTTTAAACATTGTTTTTTATTATTTCGGTAAAAGTTTATAGAAAAGTTCCCCTTAGGTGAGAAGGTGTGCTTTTTATTTTTTCAATTGTTATTAACAAATAAGTGTTTTTTAATATGCAAATAATTAAAAAATTTATAACTATTTGATTTATTTAAACGATTGCCTCAAATTTGACAATATAAGGTTTTTGGGGTCGCAGATTACGAATCTGGCCTCAAAATGGGTCTAAAAACAAAATGGCGTCGAAGGTATAAGTTTTTATTTTATTTTTTTTTATTTTTATTAGTAGTCTGGTAGGTTTTGGGGGTGCTGATTACGAATTTGACATTATAACTTAACTAAAACAAAAAATGGCTCATCCAAAATGGCGGAAAGGGGTAATTTTTTTTTAAGTATCTGATACCTATACCTAGAAGTTTTTTGGATCGCTCATCCCAAATTTTATGTTAAAATTTATCAAAAATGGAAAAAGGTGTCTGAAAAATGGTGGAAACAAATGATACAAGAGTTAAATGAGTATTCAGGGTATTATAATTTAATTGATTTATTAAAATTAACCCTAGATACATTTAAAAACAAAAAACAAAATTATTTTGCTTTATTTTCTTCTTCCTCTACTTTTTCCATTGACACTGCCGGTCGTGAATTAAGGCAACTATTTCCGCCACATTCACCGCAAGTCGCTGAGCCTAAAGGCCACTTTCCCTATACCCACAAGCTGGCCCGCAACTAGTTTTGTAGTTGCAAAAAAATAATTTTTAAGATGTTTTGTGGATCTGGTTCTTGTGTCATTAGGATTGGAAAACATTTTCCTGTATCATATTTGCAACCCCAATCTTCCCTTGAAATATCTTGGTTTCCCAGCCACAACTGTGTTTGCAAATACACGTGTTTTAAATGTTGTTCTGCTGGATCCATCGTAGGGCACAATTATGCTAAATTAACGCTACTTTTTTAGTAGACGCCGTAATAAAAGAATCAAACCCAAAATTCAAAATGTTTTTATTTAAGAAATATATGTATTGTCTTGTCTGTAACCTCATTTACCTTGCGGTATATGAACAATAAAAAACTTTCAATCAGTTAAACATTTCTGTAAGAGTTTAAGCAATAATAATAATAATCGTACACAATACAAATTAACCTTTTAATGCTATATTTATAATTACTATGTCCAAAATCCCTAGATATGAGGCAACGCGCGGAATTCAGAAATGAAGCTATTTTGCCGCTTTAAAGAAATTATTTTTCTTTTTGATAAATTTTAACATAAAATTTGAAATCAGCGACCCAAAAAACCTTATAGTGTGCTAAAAACTAAAGTCCGAATAAAAAAAAATTAAGCTTTTTCGCCATCTTGGATCCGCCATTTTTTATTTTAGTTGAGTTTTAATGTTAAATTCGTAATCAGCGACTCCAAAAACCCCTAGGCATCTAATAAAAATTTAAAAAAAAATAAAAAAATTAGACCTTCGACGACGAAGAATATATTAAAAAACACTTATTTGTTAATAACAATTGAAAAAATAAAAAGCACACCTTCTCACCTATGGGGAATTTTTTTATAGTCTTTTTCCGAAATAATAAAAAAAAATGTTCAGAATCGGTTTTGAGTCAACGAAGTTAGAACTTTTTTCCTTTAGTAAATGGACTATAAGTATTATCATTATAAACAAAACTCGAAGTCGACTAGTTTCGGTCAAAACAGAACACATATTAGAAACATATTAAACATTAGAACCATCAATCGATTAAATATAGCACAGCATTATTCATTTACCAGCACAATAAATGAATTTTTATTTAAAATTATTTTCAACACCTATATATAATCTATTTCCATCTTTATTTCAATTTAGAATTATTATTTCATATCTAACATAGGGACTGCCTTTTTTATGTATTCAGAATTATTTCAAAACTAATCTAATATTCTACCTTCTTTATTTTTATTCGGATTTATTTCAAAATTTATCTAATATAGGTACATACTACCACCTTATTTAAAATTAATCTCATAACGGTTTCAATAAATAATTGGATTATTCTTTTAATATTGTTTGATTAATTACATTAACTTCTCAGGATAAATAATGATTTAATAAATGTTTGTTTATTTATGTCAAATTGAAATTATTCACACTTAATGTGTTCCTGAATCCCAATGTTGACCCTTTCTCGCGCCCAAGTGTCTCGCGCCCAAGTGTCTCGCGCCCAAGTGTCCCCGCGCCCAAACGGCCGCGCCCAGACGGCCGCGCCCAAACGGCCGCGCCCAAATGTCCTAGACCGTATCAACCAAACTCAAATCTGCACAAGAGAGGAAGAGGACGACCAAAAACAAGTTGGCAAGAGAAAATCCAAAAGCACTTGGGTCCAGGGTGGACAAATGTTGCAAAAGCCTGAGTAACATGGAATCACCAAGGGAAGTTATTCATTTTATGTTACCATTGCTGTAGTCGTAGTATTTATAATATTTTCTGATGACATTACTCGTGTAAAACTCTCATTACAAACCGTGAGGAGAATCATATTTTAGGTTACAAGAATTGTCACAGAAAGAACAGATTTTCTCTCATAGTCCAGTTACATTAGACGGAAAACCGCAGCATCTGGCGAAAAAATCCAAGTGAGCTAAAATTTTACATACACCTTTATTTTGACATTGCAAACAATGTCTCAAAAGTCCCCATCGATATCGCGCTTGCGTTTTGAGTTATTCAAGGTCAAAAGTCGCAGAAATAAGTTTTTCGCAAATATCTCGCTTTCTATGGGTCGTATGACTTTTTTAGTTATTACAAAAAATGAAGGCTAGGAAATTCTCTACAAAAAAGATTATACAGGTTTTTTGAGTACAACTAACCGTTCAGTAAATAACACACTGTTAAGTTTTGCAGACAGGTTTTACTTCCTTTTACAATAAAGGAAATATTGGATTCACCCCAAAAATTCTAAATTGAGTTTTCAACAGATCCTCACGTTTTAGAGTCCCCTGAACCCAAAAAACGTGTTTTTGCTCATTGGTCTGTGTGTCCGTCCATCCATCGGTCTGTCTGCCTGTGAACAGAATAACTCAAAAACGGAAAGAGGTACGGCGTTGAAAATTCATATATAAGTTTTGTGTACCTACTATCTAAATGCGACAGTAAGCTTTTGAAGAAAGTCGCATAACTGGAAGTATGATGTTTACTCTTGTGTTTCAAAAACGGTTCAATTTTTTTCAAACTATATTTTTATTACATTTTTAATGTGTATTGATGTGAGATTAGTGATTTTTCAGTTGAATACCTCTAAAATTCTACTTGAAAATGACTCATCTCAATCAATACACATTAAAAATGTAATAAAAATGTAAAGTTTGAAAAAAAATCGTTCGAGCCGTTTTTGAAACACAAGAGTAAACATCATACTTCCGGTTATACGATTTTCTTCAAAAGCTTGCTGTCGCATTTAGATAGTACACAAAACTTATATATGAAGTTTCAATACCATACCTCTTTTCGTTTTTGAGATATTCTGTTCACAGACAGACAGACACACAGACAGACAGACCAATGAACAAAAACACGTTTTTTGGGTTCAGGGGACTCTAAAACGTGAAGATCTGTTGAAAACTCAATTTAGAATTTGTGGGGTGATCCAATACTTCCTTTATCGTAAAAAGAAGTCAAACCCGTCTGCAAAACTTAACAGTGTGTTATTTACTGAATGGTTAGTTCTACCTAAAAAACCTGTACAATCTTTTTTGTAGAGGATTTCCTAGCCTTTATTTTCTGTAATAACTAAAAAAGTCATACGACCCATAGAACGCGAGATATTTGCGAAAAACTTATTTCTGCGACTTTTGACCTTGAATAACTCAAAACGCAAGCGCGATATCGATGGGGACTTTTGAGACATTGTTTGTAATGTCAAAATAAAGGTGTATGCAAAATTTCAGCTCACTTGGATTTTTTTCGGCAGCCGGATCCTAATGTAACTGGACTATCAAGGGACAATATGAAACAAAATTAAAATGTCTGTTGTCATGGTATTCGTAAAATGACACAGTTCAAAGACTGCTAAATATTGCAGCATAATTTTGATTTACATTAAGGTTTTAGTTACAAAAATATGTTTTTTACGGTTCTGATCCCGGCCCTTGAAAAAATTGTATTCACACGGCAGGGCAGAACACCATTTTTTCCTCTGTGTATTTGTAGTGCTCGGCTTCGCCCTTGAGCTGCAAACTTACATTTTGGGAAAAATTATGCTTTTCTCTTCTTTATAATGTATTATTTTTTCACATTGCCTTTGGTGACATTAAAAAAGTGACTTTTTGATACTTTTCATAACTGGTCAAAATCATAGTGCTTTCACCTAAAAATTTCAGGTGGGAGCACCATTTTGCCTCAAAATTACATCATATTGTCATAAAATATATTAATTAGAATGACTGAACGGCTACCACACTAACACCTGTGGTAGTCCTTCACCCCTAAAACAAGGGAACTCTACCTCATTTTCGACGGGCAAGGCTAGCCACCTACCCGGCCTACGGGCAAAGAGGGCTCATAGAACCACTATGTGGTTAAAACAGGCCACTTGCCTATAATAAGATGAAGAAGAAATGAATTATGAACGGATGGCCCAGTGAGCAAATGCTCGCCTCTCAGGCGGCCGGCCCGGGTTCGATCCCGGCAGATACTAGAGACGGATTTTAAAAATTGTACGCTCTCCGGCCACCATGCTAACATCTGCAGTAGTCGTTAACCCCTAATAAGGGAACTTTTCCTCAATTTCGACGGGCAAGGTTAGCCACCTACCCGGCCTAAGGGCAAAGAGGGCTCATAGAACCACTTTGTGGTTAAAACAGGCCACTGTCCTATATTAAGCGGTAGAAGAAGAAGACTGAAATACACTATTTCATATTTTTCTAAATTGTATTGAAGACAGTTTTTATATAAGATTTGTATAGTTATAAAGGAAGGCTCTATGTCGTGATGATTAGCATCTCTGGCTACTTACAGAACTAGAATCCTGAGTTTAAACAGAACTGGCCAAGCATTATCAAAACAACTTCGGTTTTTTCACATAACATTCCATCTATACACGATGTAATAGATTGGATTGAGTTTAAATATGCATCCTCTAAAACAATTTTGATTTTTTACGTAACTCTTGCATCTTTTCATAATCTAATATTGGATTGAGTTTAAATATGCATCCTCTAAAACAATTTCGATTTTTTTATATAACTCTTCCATCTTTTCACAATGTAATAGATTGGATTGAGTTTAAATATGCATCCTCTAAAACAATTTTGATTTTTTACGTAACTCTTCCATATTTTCACAATGTAATAGATTGGATTGAGTTTAAATATGCATCCTCTAAAACAATTTTGATTTTTTACGTAACTCTTCCATCTTTTCATAATCTAATATTGGATTGAGTTTAAATATGCATCCTCTAAAACAATTTTGATTTTTTACGTAACTCTCCATCTTTTCATAATCTAATATTGGATTGAGTTTAAATATGCATCCTCTTAACAATTTCGATTTTTTTATATAACTCTTTCATCTTTTCACAATGTAATAGATTGGATTGAGTTTAAATATGCATCCTCTAAAACAATTTCGATTTTTTTATATAACTCTTCCATCTTTTCACAATGTAATAGATTGGATTGAGTTTAAATATGCATCCTCTAAAACAATTTTGATTTTTTACGTAACTCTTGCATCTTTTCATAATCTAATATTGGATTGAGTTTAAATATGCATCCTCTAAAACAATTTCGATTTTTTTATATAACTCTTCCATCTTTTCACAATGTAATAGATTGGATTGAGTTTAAATATGCATCCTCTAAAACAATTTTGATTTTTTACGTAACTCTTCCATCTTTTCACAATGTAATAGATTGGATTGAGTTTAAATATGCATCCTCTAAAACAATTTTGATTTTTTACGTAACTCTTCCATCTTTTCATAATCTAATATTGGATTGAGTTTAAATATGCATCCTCTAAAACAATTTTGATTTTTTACGTAACTCTCCATCTTTTCATAATCTAATATTGGATTGAGTTTAAATATGCATCCTCTTAACAATTTCGATTTTTTTATATAACTCTTTCATCTTTTCACAATGTAATAGATTGGATTGAGTTTAAATATGCATCCTCTAAAACAATTTTGATTTTTTACGTAACTCTACCATCTTTTCATAATCTAATATTGGATTGAGTTTAAATATGCATCCTCTAAAACAATTTTGATTTTTTACGTAACTCTCCATCTTTTCATAATCTAATATTGGATTGAGTTTAAATATGCATCCTCTTAACAATTTCGATTTTTTTATATAACTCTTTCATCTTTTCACAATGTAATAGATTGGATTGAGTTTAAATATGCATCCTCTAAAACAATTTCGATTTTTTATATAACTCTTCCATCTTTTCACAATGTAATAGATTGGATTGAGTTTAAATATGCATCCTGTAAAACAATTTTGATTTTTTACGTAACTCTTCCATCTTTTCATAATCTAATATTGGATTGAGTTTAAATATGCATCTTCTAAAACAATTTCGATTTTTTTATATAACTCTTCCATCTTTTCACAATGTAATAGATTGGATTGAGTTTAAACATGCATCCTCTAAAACAATTTTGATTTTTTACGTAACTCTACCATCTTTTCATAATCTAATATTGGATTGAGTTTAAATATGCATCCTCTAAAACAATTTCCATTTTTTTACATAACTCTTTCATCTTTTCACAATGTAATAGATTGGATTGAGTTTAAATATGCATTCTCTAAAACAATTTTGATGTTTTTACATTACTCTTCCATCTTTTCACAATGTAATAGATTGGATTGAGTTTAAATATACATCCTCTAAAACAATTTCGATTTTTTTACATAACTCTTCCATCTTTTCACAATGTAATAGATTGGATTGAGTTTAAATATGCATCTTTTAAAACAATTTTGATTTTTTTACATTACTCTTCCATCTTTTCACAATGTAATAGATTGGATTGAGTTTAAATATGCATCCTCTAAAACAATTTTGATTTTTTTACATTACTCTTCCATCTTTTCACAATGTAATAGATTGGATTGAGTTTAAATATGCATCCTTTAAAACAATTTTGATTTTTTTGACTGCTTTTCATTAATTTGCAAAGCATCAGTCATGCTGATGATTCTACTCGATTATATACATACTTATAAATATAAATGGTATAAGCTGTCGAGAAAGAGTAGATGCTGTAAGTATAGACTGGATTGAATTTCAACACAAAACGAAATATTTAGAATCTTCCATTTCAGAGAGTGTCCATTTCTTTATTATAGTAACATCGATCTGAACTCATGATTTTAGTTCTGTAGCCAAAGATGCCAACCATCACCCTATAGAACCGTCTTCTGTAACTGTACAAAACTTATTTAAAAACTGTCTCCAATACAAATTAGAAAAATCTTAAATAGTGTATTCTAATTGTTTTAATTTGATATATTTTATGAAGATGTGATGTAATTTTCAGGCGAGATGTGGTATTGTGGATTATACCTAAGAATGTGGAATTCTTAGGTATAATCCATCAGATTTTGATTAGTTATAAAACGTATTAAAAATTTTACTTTTTTACCGTCACCAATGGCAACATTAATGGATAGTACGTTCCAACAAGGAAGAGAAGGGCACAAGTTTTCCTAAAGTCTGAGTTTGAAACCAAAGGGTGAAGCCCGAGGACTACAAATACACAGAAGAAAAAATGGCGTTCTCTCTTGCTGTGTATATACAGTTTTTTCCTGACCGGTATCAGAACAACAAGAAATAGGTATTTTCGTAACTAAGCATTACTGTAAATCAGAATTATTATGCTGCAATATTTAGCAGCCTTTGAATTGTTATTCTACCAATACAAACAATATCATCAGAAACTACTGTAAATACAATGACCATTTTTTCTTTAGAAGTAATAACTTATGTTAAAATTTGTAGCAATGTGTTGTACTTGTTATTAATTACTATCTTTAT
>CALNHX010001732.1:138283-208545 GCA_940337035.1 Agriotes lineatus | reverse complement strand
GTTCGGTGTCTTGTTCAAGGATCATTCTGTTGACGATGGTTTTCAAATCGTTAATTGAAACGATTTGTTTCGCTTTGAGTTTGTCATAACACATAGAAATGTTCGTTTCCAAATTTTTTCTGCTGAAAAGGCAAAAAAAATTAACTCATTTATAAAAATACAGGGTGATACGTCAACGGTGGCATTGTATAATAACCAGTCTTTAAGATTTATGTAATGAAACGTTTTCAGTTGCATTAAAAAAAAAGTTCTACACCTTTTTACCCTGCTCTACCCTACATACTTTTGGACTAATGTAAATTTGGCTAAGTCGACTTATTTTAGGTCGAGGAAGCCACCGTTGACGTAGGACCCATTCATTACCGATAACCCTATATGTACCGTGCATTAAACTATTAGTACTTACTGCTTATGTACGAAATAGGTGAGCGTAAAGGAGGTGGAATAGGCCCATGGTTGTATATAGTCGAGTCTTGCGTTCTCAAAAATGGCCATCAGGCGATATATGCTAGGTTTCTTGAGGTCTGACTTCCTCAACTTTACCCCTGATGGGAGTGGATCGCAATAAGCCGCGTTCATACAATTCAACTGCCATGGTTGGAGTGCGATGATCGGCGGTATCCGTTTGCTTTCAGCAAATAAATACCGAAAACAGCGCACCAACCTCACCATCGTTAAGGGGTAGGCCCTAAAGCTGTTGCGCGTGAAATTCACCCCGCCGGAACTCATTTGAAAAACTTATACTTCACACTTACTTCCAACGTCAAAAATACGTTTCAACCCTGGTTAGGCGCACCGACGTACTGCGTACGCTGCAGCGCTTCCGTGGACAACTGTTGGCGCCGTTTTCCATCCTTCAAGTTATTAAATTCTTGGCCTTAATCGTTCTTCGTCCATAGCCAACACAGATCGTTTAGGCACTTTGTAGGACGAGGGCTCGGTGCCGTCGGTGCACGTAATCTCGTAGTGCGTTCGTGATACGCTGGTAACTACGGCGGGCCATAGAGGCCACGATTTAAACCGTACCATTACTCGTTCGCCAACAGCGAAAAACGGCCCGGGGCGCTTTTATTTTTTTCGGTTTTTTTAAGAGGTAAAGTCAGCTTTTTCTTGCCCTATCCTTGCTCCTCCTCCTCCTCCTCAGCCTCTTCAGCCTCCTCCGGTTCCTCCTTTTCTTCATCTTCCTGTTCCGTCTCCAACTTGTCCACAAACATAGGATCCAGGGCACCAATTAATGGAGCTATCACCGCCTCTCGGGATGCGCCTGGAGAGCTGGCGGCGTAGTGCCCCAAGACCTCGCCATCGTTACTAAAAAAAAAGGTGTACCTATAAACATGTGTCCGGAAATGTTTCGTTACGCAGGTAGAATACGCTCTTGAAATTATGACATATAATTTAGAAAAACCCTGTATGTTTTGGAATAATGGGGAAGTACTAAAAAGATAAATTTACATTTATGAGTAGCTAACTTACTCAACCACAGCGATGCCACCCTGTACTGAAACTTCGGCCCCCGTCACTACCAAGCCCTGCTCTTCCGGGTCTATCTCAGCTAACGCCACCGCCCGCTCGTCTTGCTTAATCACATCGTCCTCGTCGTCCTCAATTACAGGCACAACTCGACGCCGCCGGAGCTGCAACCCCGGTAGCCCGTAAATAAGGCATCTATTGCGGATGCGCTTCGGCAGCTCGCAGTTTGTCTGGTGGTGTAACTTGAAGAACATGCGCATGTCCTCCTCGTATTCAGCTATATTATGTAGCCCGAATATAACAGGATTTTGTAGAATAGACTGCATCTCCGACCTGCAGAACAATCCTTTTAGGACGGATCTTAAGTTGTCAATTTCCTTTTGCGTGAACGGGCGGCGTTGGTGTTGAGCTTCGGTTTCGGTAGCATACTGTTCGGTGTCTTGTTCAAGGATCGTTCTGTTAACTATGGTTTTCAAATCGTTAATTGAAACGATTTGTTTCGCTTTGAGTTTGTCATAACACATAGGAATGTTCGTTTCCAAATTTTGTCTGCTGAAAAGGCAAAAAAAATTAACTCATTTATAAAAATACAGGGTGATACGTCAACGGTGGCATTGTATAATAACCAGTCTTTAAGATTTATGTAATGAAACTATTAGTACTTACTGCTTATGGACGAAGTATGTGACCGTAAAAGAAGTGGAGTAGGCCCACGGTTGAATGTAGTCGAGCCTTGCGTTCTCGAATATCCCCATCAGGCGATAGATACTTGGTCTCTTGAGGGCTGACTTCCTCAGCTTTACCCCCGATGGCAGTGGATCGCAGTACGCTGCGTTTATGCAATTCAACTGCCAAGGCTGAAGGGCGATGATCGGCGGTATACGTTTGCTCTCGGCAAATAAATAGCGAAAACAGCGGACCAACCTCACCATAGTTAAGGGGTAGGCCCTAAAGCTGTTGCGCGTGAAATTGACCCCGCAGGAACTCATTTGAAAAAACTTGAAAAACTGTTACTTCACACTTCCAACGTCAAAATTACGTTTCAACCCTGTTTAGGTTAGGCGCACCAGAGGTAGGCCCCAAAGCAGCTATTGCGCGTCAAATTGAC
Organism: Agriotes lineatus; assembly: GCA_940337035.1. Classification (NCBI taxonomy): domain Eukaryota; kingdom Metazoa; phylum Arthropoda; class Insecta; order Coleoptera; family Elateridae; genus Agriotes; species Agriotes lineatus. The sequence goes on along the minus strand of CALNHX010001732.1, from coordinate 205,967 downwards.
CACGCCGGAACTCATTTGAAAAAACTTGAAAAACTGTTACTTCACACTTCCAACGTCAAAATTACGTTTCAACCCTGTTTAGGTTAGGCGCACCAGAGGTAGGCCCCAAAGCAGCTATTGCGCGTCAAATTGACCACGCCGGAACTCATTTGAAAAAACTTGAAAAACTGTTACTTCGCATTTCCAACGACAAAATTACGTTTCAACCCTGTTTAGGTTAGGCGCACCAGAGGTAGGCCCCAAAGCAGCTATTGCGCGTCAAATTGACCACGCCGGAACTCATTTGAAAAAACTTGAAAAACTGTTACTTCGCACTTCCAACGACAAAATTACGTTTCAACCCTGTTTGGGTTAGGCGCACCAGAGGTAGGCCCCAAAGCAGCTATTGCGCGTCAAATTGACCACGCCGGAACTCATTTGAAAAAACTTGAAAAACTGTTACTTCACACTTCCAACGACAAAATTACGTTTCAACCCTGTTTAGGTTAGGCGCACCAGAGGTAGGCCCCAAAGCAGCTATTGCGCGTCAAATTGACCACGCCGGAACTCATTTGAAAAAACTTGAAAAACTGTTACTTCGCACTTCCAACGACAAAATTACGTTTCAACCCTGTTTAGGTTAGGCGCACCAGAGGTAGGCCCCAAAGCAGCTATTGCGCGTCAAATTGACCACGCCGGAACTCATTTGAAAAAACTTGAAAAACTGTTACTTCACACTTCCAACGTCAAAATTACGTTTCAACCCTGTTTAGGTTAGGCGCACCAGAGGTAGGCCCCAAAGCAGCTATTGCGCGTCAAATTGACCACGCCGGAACTCATTTGAAAAAACTTGAAAAACTGTTACTTCGCACTTCCAACGACAAAATTACGTTTCAACCCTGTTTAGGTTAGGCGCACCAGAGGTAGGCCCCAAAGCAGCTATTGCGCGTCAAATTGACCACGCCGGAACTCATTTGAAAAAACTTGAAAAACTGTTACTTCGCACTTCCAACGACAAAATTACGTTTCAACCCTGTTTAGGTTAGGCGCACCAGAGGTAGGCCCCAAAGCAGCTATTCCGCGTCAAATTGACCACGCCGGAACTCATTTGAAAAAACTTGAAAAACTGTTTACTTCGCACTTCCAACGACAAAATTACGTTTCAACCCTGTTTAGGTTAGGCGCACCAGAGGTAGGCCCCAAAGCAGCTATTGCGCGTCAAATTGACCACGCCGGAACTCATTTGAAAAAACTTGAAAAACTGTTACTTCACACTTCCAACGACAAAATTACGTTTCAACCCTGTTTAGGTTAGGCGCACCAGAGGTAGACCCCAAAGCAGCTATTGCGCGTCAAATTGACCACGCCGGAACTTATTTGAAAAAACTTGAAAAACTGTTACTTCGCACTTCCAACGACAAAATTACGTTTCAACCCTGTTTAGGTTAGGCGCACCAGAGGTAGGCCCCAAAGCAGCTATTGCGCGTCAAATTGACCACGCCGGAACTCATTTGAAAAAACTTGAAAAACTGTTACTTCACACTTCCAACGACAAAATTACGTTTCAACCCTGTTTAGGTTAGGCGCACCAGAGGTAGGCCCCAAAGCAGCTAGTGCGCGTCAAATTGACCACGCCGGAACTCATTTGAAAAAACTTGAAAAACTGTTACTTCACACTTCCAACGACAAAATTACGTTTCAACCCTGTTTAGGTTAGGCGCACCAGAGGTAGGCCCCAAAGCAGCTATTTCGCGTCAAATTGACCACGCCGGAACTCATTTGAAAAAACTTGAAAAACTGTTACTTCACACTTCCAACGACAAAATTACGTTTCAACCCTGTTTAGGTTAGGCGCACCAGAGGTAGGCCCCAAAGCAGCTATTGCGCGTCAAATTGACCACGCCGGAACTCATTTGAAAAAACTTGAAAAACTGTTACTTCACACTTCCAACGACAAAATTACGTTTCAACCCTGTTTAGGTTAGGCGCACCAGAGGTAGGCCCCAAAGCAGCTATTGCGCGTCAAATTGACCACGCCGGAACTCATTTGAAAAAACTTGAAAAACTGTTACTTCGCACTTCCAACGACAAAATTACGTTTCAACCCTGTTTAGGTTAGGCGCACCAGAGGTAGGCCCCAAAGCAGCTATTGCGCGTCAAATTGACCACGCCGGAACTCATTTGAAAAAACTTGAAAAACTGTTACTTCGCACTTCCAACGACAAAATTACGTTTCAACCCTGTTTAGGTTAGGCGCACCAGAGGTAGGCCCCAAAGCAGCTATTGCGCGTCAAATTGACCACGCCGGAACTCATTTGAAAAAACTTGAAAAACTGTTACTTCACACTTCCAACGTCAAAATTACGTTTCAACCCTGTTTAGGTTAGGCGCACCAGAGGTAGGCCCCAAAGCAGCTATTGCGCGTCAAATTGACCACGCCGGAACTCATTTGAAAAAACTTGAAAAACTGTTACTTCGCACTTCCAACGACAAAATTACGTTTCAACCCTGTTTAGGTTAGGCGCACCAGAGGTAGGCTCCAAAGCAGCTATTGCGCGTGAAATTGACCCCGCAGGAACTCATTTGAAAAAACTTGAAAAACTGTTACTTCACACTTCCAACGTCAAAATTACGTTTCAACCCTGTTTAGGTTAGGCGCACCAGAGGTAGGCCCCAAAGCAGCTATTGCGCGTCAAATTGACCACGCCGGAACTCATTTGAAAAAACTTGAAAAACTGTTACTTCGCACTTCCAACGACAAAATTACGTTTCAACCCTGTTTAGGTTAGGCGCACCGGAGGTAGGCCCCAAAGCAGCTATTGCGCGTCAGATTGACCACGCCGGAACTCATTTGAAAAAACTTGAAAAACTGTTACTTCACACTTCCAACGACAAAATTACGTTTCAACCCTGTTTAGGTTAGGCGCACCAGAGGTAGGCCCCAAAGCAGCTATTGCGCGTCAAATTGACCACGCCGGAACTCATTTGAAAAAACTTGAAAAACTGTTACTTCGCACTTCCAACGACAAAATTACGTTTCAACCCTGTTTAGGTTAGGCGCACCAGAGGTAGGCCCCAAAGCAGCTATTGCGCGTCAAATTGACCACGCCGGAACTCATTTGAAAAACTGTTACTTCACACTTCCAACGTCAAAATTACGTTTCAACCCTGTTTAGGTTAGGCGCACCAGAGGTAGGCCCCAAAGCAGCTATTGCGCGTCAAATTGACCACGCCGGAACTCATTTGAAAAAACTTGAAAAACTGTTACTTCGCACTTCCAACGACAAAATTACGTTTCAACCCTGTTTAGGTTAGGCGCACCAGAGGTAGGCCCCAAAGCAGCTATTGCGCGTCAAATTGACCACGCCGGAACTCATTTGAAAAAACTTGAAAAACTGTTACTTCGCACTTCCAACGACAAAATTACGTTTCAACCCTGTTTAGGTTAGGCGCACCAGAGGTAGGCCCCAAAGCAGCTATTCCGCGTCAAATTGACCACGCCGGAACTCATTTGAAAAAACTTGAAAAACTGTTACTTCGCACTTCCAACGACAAAATTACGTTTCAACCCTGTTTAGGTTAGGCGCACCAGAGGTAGGCCCCAAAGCAGCTATTGCGCGTCAAATTGACCACGCCGGAACTCATTTGAAAAAACTTGAAAAACTGTTACTTCACACTTCCAACGTCAAAATTACGTTTCAACCCTGTTTATGTTAGGCGCACCAGAGGTAGGCCCCAAAGCAGCTATTGCGCGTCAAATTGACCACGCCGGAACTCATTTGAAAAAACTTGAAAAACTGTTACTTCGCACTTCCAACGACAAAATTACGTTTCAACCCTGTTTAGGTTAGGCGCACCAGAGGTAGGCTCCAAAGCAGCTATTGCGCGTGAAATTGACCCCGCAGGAACTCATTTGAAAAAACTTGAAAAACTGTTACTTCACACTTCCAACGTCAAAATTACGTTTCAACCCTGTTTAGGTTAGGCGCACCAGAGGTAGGCCCCAAAGCAGCTATTGCGCGTCAAATTGACCACGCCGGAACTCATTTGAAAAAACTTGAAAAACTGTTACTTCGCACTTCCAACGACAAAATTACGTTTCAACCCTGTTTAGGTTAGGCGCACCGGAGGTAGGCCCCAAAGCAGCTATTGCGCGTCAGATTGACCACGCCGGAACTCATTTGAAAAAACTTGAAAAACTGTTACTTCACACTTCCAACGACAAAATTACGTTTCAACCCTGTTTAGGTTAGGCGCACCAGAGGTAGGCCCCAAAGCAGCTATTGCGCGTCAAATTGACCACGCCGGAACTCATTTGAAAAAACTTGAAAAACTGTTACTTCGCACTTCCAACGACAAAATTACGTTTCAACCCTGTTTAGGTTAGGCGCACCAGAGGTAGGCTCCAAAGCAGCTATTGCGCGTGAAATTGACCCCGCAGGAACTCATTTGAAAAAACTTGAAAAACTGTTACTTCACACTTCCAACGTCAAAATTACGTTTCAACCCTGTTTAGGTTAGGCGCACCAGAGGTAGGCCCCAAAGCAGCTATTGCGCGTCAAATTGACCACGCCGGAACTCATTTGAAAAAACTTGAAAAACTGTTACTTCGCACTTCCAACGACAAAATTACGTTTCAACCCTGTTTAGGTTAGGCGCACCGGAGGTAGGCCCCAAAGCAGCTATTGCGCGTCAGATTGACCACGCCGGAACTCATTTGAAAAAACTTGAAAAACTGTTACTTCGCACTTCCAACGACAAAATTACGTTTCAACCCTGTTTAGGTTAGGCGCACCAGAGGTAGGCCCCAAAGCAGCTATTGCGCGTCAAATTGACCACGCCGGAACTCATTTGAAAAAACTTGAAAAACTGTTACTTCACACTTCCAACGTCAAAATTACGTTTCAACCCTGTTTAGGTTAGGCGCACCAGAGGTAGGCCCCAAAGCAGCTATTGCGCGTCAAATTGACCACGCCGGAACTCATTTGAAAAAACTTGAAAAACTGTTACTTCGCACTTCCAACGACAAAATTACGTTTCAACCCTGTTTAGGTTAGGCGCACCAGAGGTAGGCTCCAAAGCAGCTATTGCGCGTGAAATTGACCCCGCAGGAACTCATTTGAAAAAACTTGAAAAACTGTTACTTCACACTTCCAACGTCAAAATTACGTTTCAACCCTGTTTAGGTTAGGCGCACCAGAGGTAGGCCCCAAAGCAGCTATTGCGCGTCAAATTGACCACGCCGGAACTCATTTGAAAAAACTTGAAAAACTGTTACTTCGCACTTCCAACGACAAAATTACGTTTCAACCCTGTTTAGGTTAGGCGCACCGGAGGTAGGCCCCAAAGCAGCTATTGCGCGTCAAATTGACCACGCCGGAACTCATTTGAAAAAACTTGAAAAACTGTTACTTCGCACTTCCAACGACAAAATTACGTTTCAACCCTGTTTGGGTTAGGCGCACCAGAGGTAGGCCCCAAAGCAGCTATTGCGCGTCAAATTGACCACGCCGGAACTCATTTGAAAAAACTTGAAAAACTGTTACTTCACACTTCCAACGACAAAATTACGTTTCAACCCTGTTTAGGTTAGGCGCACCAGAGGTAGGCCCCAAAGCAGCTATTGCGCGTCAAATTGACCACGCCGGAACTCATTTGAAAAAACTTGAAAAACTGTTACTTCACACTTCCAACGACAAAATTACGTTTCAACCCTGTTTAGGTTAGGCGCACCAGAGGTAGGCCCCAAAGCAGCTATTGCGCGTCAAATTGACCACGCCGGAACTCATTTGAAAAAACTTGAAAAACTGTTACTTCACACTTCCAACGACAAAATTACGTTTCAACCCTGTTTAGGTTAGGCGCACCAGAGGTAGGCCCCAAAGCAGCTATTGCGCGTCAAATTGACCACGCCGGAACTCATTTGAAAAAACTTGAAAAACTGTTACTTCGCACTTCCAACGACAAAATTACGTTTCAACCCTGTTTAGGTTAGGCGCACCAGAGGTAGGCCCCAAAGCAGCTATTGCGCGTCAAATTGACCACGCCGGAACTCATTTGAAAAAACTTGAAAAACTGTTACTTCGCACTTCCAACGACAAAATTACGTTTCAACCCTGTTTAGGTTAGGCGCACCAGAGGTAGGCCCCAAAGCAGCTATTGCGCGTCAAATTGACCACGCCGGAACTCATTTGAAAAAACTTGAAAAACTGTTACTTCACACTTCCAACGTCAAAATTACGTTTCAACCCTGTTTAGGTTAGGCGCACCAGAGGTAGGCCCCAAAGCAGCTATTGCGCGTCAAATTGACCACGCCGGAACTCATTTGAAAAAACTTGAAAAACTGTTACTTCGCACTTCCAACGACAAAATTACGTTTCAACCCTGTTTAGGTTAGGCGCACCAGAGGTAGGCTCCAAAGCAGCTATTGCGCGTGAAATTGACCCCGCAGGAACTCATTTGAAAAAACTTGAAAAACTGTTACTTCACACTTCCAACGTCAAAATTACGTTTCAACCCTGTTTAGGTTAGGCGCACCAGAGGTAGGCCCCAAAGCAGCTATTGCGCGTCAAATTGACCACGCCGGAACTCATTTGAAAAAACTTGAAAAACTGTTACTTCACACTTCCAACGACAAAATTACGTTTCAACCCTGTTTAGGTTAGGCGCACCAGAGGTAGGCCCCAAAGCAGCTATTTCGCGTCAAATTGACCACGCCGGAACTCATTTGAAAAAACTTGAAAAACTGTTACTTCACACTTCCAACGACAAAATTACGTTTCAACCCTGTTTAGGTTAGGCGCACCAGAGGTAGGCCCCAAAGCAGCTATTGCGCGTCAAATTGACCACGCCGGAACTCATTTGAAAAAACTTGAAAAACTGTTACTTCACACTTCCAACGACAAAATTACGTTTCAACCCTGTTTAGGTTAGGCGCACCAGAGGTAGGCCCCAAAGCAGCTATTGCGCGTCAAATTGACCACGCCGGAACTCATTTGAAAAAACTTGAAAAACTGTTACTTCGCACTTCCAACGACAAAATTACGTTTCAACCCTGTTTAGGTTAGGCGCACCAGAGGTAGGCCCCAAAGCAGCTATTGCGCGTCAAATTGACCACGCCGGAACTCATTTGAAAAAACTTGAAAAACTGTTACTTCGCACTTCCAACGACAAAATTACGTTTCAACCCTGTTTAGGTTAGGCGCACCAGAGGTAGGCCCCAAAGCAGCTATTGCGCGTCAAATTGACCACGCCGGAACTCATTTGAAAAAACTTGAAAAACTGTTACTTCACACTTCCAACGTCAAAATTACGTTTCAACCCTGTTTAGGTTAGGCGCACCAGAGGTAGGCCCCAAAGCAGCTATTGCGCGTCAAATTGACCACGCCGGAACTCATTTGAAAAAACTTGAAAAACTGTTACTTCGCACTTCCAACGACAAAATTACGTTTCAACCCTGTTTAGGTTAGGCGCACCAGAGGTAGGCTCCAAAGCAGCTATTGCGCGTGAAATTGACCCCGCAGGAACTCATTTGAAAAAACTTGAAAAACTGTTACTTCACACTTCCAACGTCAAAATTACGTTTCAACCCTGTTTAGGTTAGGCGCACCAGAGGTAGGCCCCAAAGCAGCTATTGCGCGTCAAATTGACCACGCCGGAACTCATTTGAAAAAACTTGAAAAACTGTTACTTCGCACTTCCAACGACAAAATTACGTTTCAACCCTGTTTAGGTTAGGCGCACCGGAGGTAGGCCCCAAAGCAGCTATTGCGCGTCAGATTGACCACGCCGGAACTCATTTGAAAAAACTTGAAAAACTGTTACTTCACACTTCCAACGACAAAATTACGTTTCAACCCTGTTTAGGTTAGGCGCACCAGAGGTAGGCCCCAAAGCAGCTATTGCGCGTCAAATTGACCACGCCGGAACTCATTTGAAAAAACTTGAAAAACTGTTACTTCGCACTTCCAACGACAAAATTACGTTTCAACCCTGTTTAGGTTAGGCGCACCAGAGGTAGGCCCCAAAGCAGCTATTGCGCGTCAAATTGACCACGCCGGAACTCATTTGAAAAACTGTTACTTCACACTTCCAACGTCAAAATTACGTTTCAACCCTGTTTAGGTTAGGCGCACCAGAGGTAGGCCCCAAAGCAGCTATTGCGCGTCAAATTGACCACGCCGGAACTCATTTGAAAAAACTTGAAAAACTGTTACTTCGCACTTCCAACGACAAAATTACGTTTCAACCCTGTTTAGGTTAGGCGCACCAGAGGTAGGCCCCAAAGCAGCTATTGCGCGTCAAATTGACCACGCCGGAACTTATTTGAAAAAACTTGAAAAACTGTTACTTCGCACTTCCAACGACAAAATTACGTTTCAACCCTGTTTAGGTTAGGCGCACCAGAGGTAGGCCCCAAAGCAGCTATTGCGCGTCAAATTGACCACGCCGGAACTCATTTGAAAAAACTTGAAAAACTGTTACTTCCCACTTCCAACGACAAAATTACGTTTCAACCCTGTTTAGGTTAGGCGCACCAGAGGTAGGCCCCAAAGCAGCTAGTGCGCGTCAAATTGACCACGCCGGAACTCATTTGAAAAAACTTGAAAAACTGTTACTTCACACTTCCAACGACAAAATTACGTTTCAACCCTGTTTAGGTTAGGCGCACCAGAGGTAGGCCCCAAAGCAGCTATTTCGCGTCAAATTGACCACGCCGGAACTCATTTGAAAAAACTTGAAAAACTGTTACTTCACACTTCCAACGACAAAATTACGTTTCAACCCTGTTTAGGTTAGGCGCACCAGAGGTAGGCCCCAAAGCAGCTATTGCGCGTCAAATTGACCACGCCGGAACTCATTTGAAAAAACTTGAAAAACTGTTACTTCACACTTCCAACGACAAAATTACGTTTCAACCCTGTTTAGGTTAGGCGCACCAGAGGTAGGCCCCAAAGCAGCTATTGCGCGTCAAATTGACCACGCCGGAACTCATTTGAAAAAACTTGAAAAACTGTTACTTCGCACTTCCAACGACAAAATTACGTTTCAACCCTGTTTAGGTTAGGCGCACCAGAGGTAGGCCCCAAAGCAGCTATTGCGCGTCAAATTGACCACGCCGGAACTCATTTGAAAAAACTTGAAAAACTGTTACTTCGCACTTCCAACGACAAAATTACGTTTCAACCCTGTTTAGGTTAGGCGCACCAGAGGTAGGCCCCAAAGCAGCTATTGCGCGTCAAATTGACCACGCCGGAACTCATTTGAAAAAACTTGAAAAACTGTTACTTCACACTTCCAACGTCAAAATTACGTTTCAACCCTGTTTAGGTTAGGCGCACCAGAGGTAGGCCCCAAAGCAGCTATTGCGCGTCAAATTGACCACGCCGGAACTCATTTGAAAAAACTTGAAAAACTGTTACTTCGCACTTCCAACGACAAAATTACGTTTCAACCCTGTTTAGGTTAGGCGCACCAGAGGTAGGCTCCAAAGCAGCTATTGCGCGTGAAATTGACCCCGCAGGAACTCATTTGAAAAAACTTGAAAAACTGTTACTTCACACTTCCAACGTCAAAATTACGTTTCAACCCTGTTTAGGTTAGGCGCACCAGAGGTAGGCCCCAAAGCAGCTATTGCGCGTCAAATTGACCACGCCGGAACTCATTTGAAAAAACTTGAAAAACTGTTACTTCGCACTTCCAACGACAAAATTACGTTTCAACCCTGTTTAGGTTAGGCGCACCGGAGGTAGGCCCCAAAGCAGCTATTGCGCGTCAGATTGACCACGCCGGAACTCATTTGAAAAAACTTGAAAAACTGTTACTTCACACTTCCAACGACAAAATTACGTTTCAACCCTGTTTAGGTTAGGCGCACCAGAGGTAGGCCCCAAAGCAGCTATTGCGCGTCAAATTGACCACGCCGGAACTCATTTGAAAAACTGTTACTTCACACTTCCAACGTCAAAATTACGTTTCAACCCTGTTTAGGTTAGGCGCACCAGAGGTAGGCCCCAAAGCAGCTATTGCGCGTCAAATTGACCACGCCGGAACTCATTTGAAAAAACTTGAAAAACTGTTACTTCGCACTTCCAACGACAAAATTACGTTTCAACCCTGTTTAGGTTAGGCGCACCAGAGGTAGGCCCCAAAGCAGCTATTGCGCGTCAAATTGACCACGCCGGAACTCATTTGAAAAAACTTGAAAAACTGTTACTTCGCACTTCCAACGACAAAATTACGTTTCAACCCTGTTTAGGTTAGGCGCACCAGAGGTAGGCCCCAAAGCAGCTATTCCGCGTCAAATTGACCACGCCGGAACTCATTTGAAAAAACTTGAAAAACTGTTACTTCGCACTTCCAACGACAAAATTACGTTTCAACCCTGTTTAGGTTAGGCGCACCAGAGGTAGGCCCCAAAGCAGCTATTGCGCGTCAAATTGACCACGCCGGAACTCATTTGAAAAAACTTGAAAAACTGTTACTTCACACTTCCAACGTCAAAATTACGTTTCAACCCTGTTTATGTTAGGCGCACCAGAGGTAGGCCCCAAAGCAGCTATTGCGCGTCAAATTGACCACGCCGGAACTCATTTGAAAAAACTTGAAAAACTGTTACTTCGCACTTCCAATGACAAAATTACGTTTCAACCCTGTTTAGGTTAGGCGCACCAGAGGTAGGCTCCAAAGCAGCTATTGCGCGTGAAATTGACCCCGCAGGAACTCATTTGAAAAAACTTGAAAAACTGTTACTTCACACTTCCAACGTCAAAATTACGTTTCAACCCTGTTTAGGTTAGGCGCACCAGAGGTAGGCCCCAAAGCAGCTATTGCGCGTCAAATTGACCACGCCGGAACTCATTTGAAAAAACTTGAAAAACTGTTACTTCGCACTTCCAACGACAAAATTACGTTTCAACCCTGTTTAGGTTAGGCGCACCAGAGGTAGGCTCCAAAGCAGCTATTGCGCGTGAAATTGACCCCGCAGGAACTCATTTGAAAAAACTTGAAAAACTGTTACTTCACACTTCCAACGTCAAAATTACGTTTCAACCCTGTTTAGGTTAGGCGCACCAGAGGTAGGCCCCAAAGCAGCTATTGCGCGTCAAATTGACCACGCCGGAACTCATTTGAAAAAACTTGAAAAACTGTTACTTCGCACTTCCAACGACAAAATTACGTTTCAACCCTGTTTAGGTTAGGCGCACCAGAGGTAGGCCCCAAAGCAGCTATTGCGCGTCAGATTGACCACGCCGGAACTCATTTGAAAAAACTTGAAAAACTGTTACTTCACACTTCCAACGACAAAATTACGTTTCAACCCTGTTTAGGTTAGGCGCACCAGAGGTAGGCCCCAAAGCAGCTATTGCGCGTCAAATTGACCACGCCGGAACTCATTTGAAAAAACTTGAAAAACTGTTACTTCGCACTTCCAACGACAAAATTACGTTTCAACCCTGTTTAGGTTAGGCGCACCAGAGGTAGGCTCCAAAGCAGCTATTGCGCGTGAAATTGACCCCGCAGGAACTCATTTGAAAAAACTTGAAAAACTGTTACTTCACACTTCCAACGTCAAAATTACGTTTCAACCCTGTTTAGGTTAGGCGCACCAGAGGTAGGCCCCAAAGCAGCTATTGCGCGTCAAATTGACCACGCCGGAACTCATTTGAAAAAACTTGAAAAACTGTTACTTCGCACTTCCAACGACAAAATTACGTTTCAACCCTGTTTAGGTTAGGCGCACCGGAGGTAGGCCCCAAAGCAGCTATTGCGCGTCAGATTGACCACGCCGGAACTCATTTGAAAAAACTTGAAAAACTGTTACTTCGCACTTCCAACGACAAAATTACGTTTCAACCCTGTTTAGGTTAGGCGCACCAGAGGTAGGCCCCAAAGCAGCTATTGCGCGTCAAATTGACCACGCCGGAACTCATTTGAAAAAACTTGAAAAACTGTTACTTCACACTTCCAACGTCAAAATTACGTTTCAACCCTGTTTAGGTTAGGCGCACCAGAGGTAGGCCCCAAAGCAGCTATTGCGCGTCAAATTGACCACGCCGGAACTCATTTGAAAAAACTTGAAAAACTGTTACTTCGCACTTCCAACGTCAAAATTACGTTTCAACCCTGTTTAGGTTAGGCGCACCAGAGGTAGGCTCCAAAGCAGCTATTGCGCGTGAAATTGACCCCGCAGGAACTCATTTGAAAAAACTTGAAAAACTGTTACTTCACACTTCCAACGTCAAAATTACGTTTCAACCCTGTTTAGGTTAGGCGCACCAGAGGTAGGCCCCAAAGCAGCTATTGCGCGTCAAATTGACCACGCCGGAACTCATTTGAAAAAACTTGAAAAACTGTTACTTCGCACTTCCAACGACAAAATTACGTTTCAACCCTGTTTAGGTTAGGCGCACCGGAGGTAGGCCCCAAAGCAGCTATTGCGCGTCAAATTGACCACGCCGGAACTCATTTGAAAAAACTTGAAAAACTGTTACTTCGCACTTCCAACGACAAAATTACGTTTCAACCCTGTTTGGGTTAGGCGCACCAGAGGTAGGCCCCAAAGCAGCTATTGCGCGTCAAATTGACCACGCCGGAACTCATTTGAAAAAACTTGAAAAACTGTTACTTCACACTTCCAACGACAAAATTACGTTTCAACCCTGTTTAGGTTAGGCGCACCAGAGGTAGGCCCCAAAGCAGCTATTGCGCGTCAAATTGACCACGCCGGAACTCATTTGAAAAAACTTGAAAAACTGTTACTTCACACTTCCAACGACAAAATTACGTTTCAACCCTGTTTAGGTTAGGCGCACCAGAGGTAGGCCCCAAAGCAGCTATTGCGCGTCAAATTGACCACGCCGGAACTCATTTGAAAAAACTTGAAAAACTGTTACTTCACACTTCCAACGACAAAATTACGTTTCAACCCTGTTTAGGTTAGGCGCACCAGAGGTAGGCCCCAAAGCAGCTATTGCGCGTCAAATTGACCACGCCGGAACTCATTTGAAAAAACTTGAAAAACTGTTACTTCGCACTTCCAACGACAAAATTACGTTTCAACCCTGTTTAGGTTAGGCGCACCAGAGGTAGGCCCCAAAGCAGCTATTGCGCGTCAAATTGACCACGCCGGAACTCATTTGAAAAAACTTGAAAAACTGTTACTTCGCACTTCCAACGACAAAATTACGTTTCAACCCTGTTTAGGTTAGGCGCACCAGAGGTAGGCCCCAAAGCAGCTATTGCGCGTCAAATTGACCACGCCGGAACTCATTTGAAAAAACTTGAAAAACTGTTACTTCACACTTCCAACGTCAAAATTACGTTTCAACCCTGTTTAGGTTAGGCGCACCAGAGGTAGGCCCCAAAGCAGCTATTGCGCTTCAAATTGACCACGCCGGAACTCATTTGAAAAAACTTGAAAAACTGTTACTTCGCACTTCCAACGACAAAATTACGTTTCAACCCTGTTTAGGTTAGGCGCACCAGAGGTAGGCTCCAAAGCAGCTATTGCGCGTGAAATTGACCCCGCAGGAACTCATTTGAAAAAACTTGAAAAACTGTTACTTCACACTTCCAACGTCAAAATTACGTTTCAACCCTGTTTAGGTTAGGCGCACCAGAGGTAGGCCCCAAAGCAGCTATTGCGCGTCAAATTGACCACGCCGGAACTCATTTGAAAAAACTTGAAAAACTGTTACTTCACACTTCCAACGACAAAATTACGTTTCAACCCTGTTTAGGTTAGGCGCACCAGAGGTAGGCCCCAAAGCAGCTATTTCGCGTCAAATTGACCACGCCGGAACTCATTTGAAAAAACTTGAAAAACTGTTACTTCACACTTCCAACGACAAAATTACGTTTCAACCCTGTTTAGGTTAGGCGCACCAGAGGTAGGCCCCAAAGCAGCTATTGCGCGTCAAATTGACCACGCCGGAACTCATTTGAAAAAACTTGAAAAACTGTTACTTCACACTTCCAACGACAAAATTACGTTTCAACCCTGTTTAGGTTAGGCGCACCAGAGGTAGGCCCCAAAGCAGCTATTGCGCGTCAAATTGACCACGCCGGAACTCATTTGAAAAAACTTGAAAAACTGTTACTTCGCACTTCCAACGACAAAATTACGTTTCAACCCTGTTTAGGTTAGGCGCACCAGAGGTAGGCCCCAAAGCAGCTATTGCGCGTCAAATTGACCACGCCGGAACTCATTTGAAAAAACTTGAAAAACTGTTACTTCGCACTTCCAACGACAAAATTACGTTTCAACCCTGTTTAGGTTAGGCGCACCAGAGGTAGGCCCCAAAGCAGCTATTGCGCGTCAAATTGACCACGCCGGAACTCATTTGAAAAAACTTGAAAAACTGTTACTTCACACTTCCAACGTCAAAATTACGTTTCAACCCTGTTTAGGTTAGGCGCACCAGAGGTAGGCCCCAAAGCAGCTATTGCGCGTCAAATTGACCACGCCGGAACTCATTTGAAAAAACTTGAAAAACTGTTACTTCGCACTTCCAACGACAAAATTACGTTTCAACCCTGTTTAGGTTAGGCGCACCAGAGGTAGGCTCCAAAGCAGCTATTGCGCGTGAAATTGACCCCGCAGGAACTCATTTGAAAAAACTTGAAAAACTGTTACTTCACACTTCCAACGTCAAAATTACGTTTCAACCCTGTTTAGGTTAGGCGCACCAGAGGTAGGCCCCAAAGCAGCTATTGCGCGTCAAATTGACCACGCCGGAACTCATTTGAAAAAACTTGAAAAACTGTTACTTCGCACTTCCAACGACAAAATTACGTTTCAACCCTGTTTAGGTTAGGCGCACCGGAGGTAGGCCCCAAAGCAGCTATTGCGCGTCAGATTGACCACGCCGGAACTCATTTGAAAAAACTTGAAAAACTGTTACTTCACACTTCCAACGACAAAATTACGTTTCAACCCTGTTTAGGTTAGGCGCACCAGAGGTAGGCCCCAAAGCAGCTATTGCGCGTCAAATTGACCACGCCGGAACTCATTTGAAAAAACTTGAAAAACTGTTACTTCGCACTTCCAACGACAAAATTACGTTTCAACCCTGTTTAGGTTAGGCGCACCAGAGGTAGGCCCCAAAGCAGCTATTGCGCGTCAAATTGACCACGCCGGAACTCATTTGAAAAACTGTTACTTCACACTTCCAACGTCAAAATTACGTTTCAACCCTGTTTAGGTTAGGCGCACCAGAGGTAGGCCCCAAAGCAGCTATTGCGCGTCAAATTGACCACGCCGGAACTCATTTGAAAAAACTTGAAAAACTGTTACTTCGCACTTCCAACGACAAAATTACGTTTCAACCCTGTTTAGGTTAGGCGCACCAGAGGTAGGCCCCAAAGCAGCTATTGCGCGTCAAATTGACCACGCCGGAACTCATTTGAAAAAACTTGAAAAACTGTTACTTCGCACTTCCAACGACAAAATTACGTTTCAACCCTGTTTAGGTTAGGCGCACCAGAGGTAGGCCCCAAAGCAGCTATTGCGCGTCAAATTGACCACGCCGGAACTCATTTGAAAAAACTTGAAAAACTGTTACTTCACACTTCCAACGTCAAAATTACGTTTCAACCCTGTTTATGTTAGGCGCACCAGAGGTAGGCCCCAAAGCAGCTATTGCGCGTCAAATTGACCACGCCGGAACTCATTTGAAAAAACTTGAAAAACTGTTACTTCGCACTTCCAACGACAAAATTACGTTTCAACCCTGTTTAGGTTAGGCGCACCAGAGGTAGGCCCCAAAGCAGCTATTGCGCGTCAAATTGACCACGCCGGAACTCATTTGAAAAAACTTGAAAAACTGTTACTTCACACTTCCAACGTCAAAATTACGTTTCAACCCTGTTTATGTTAGGCGCACCAGAGGTAGGCCCCAAAGCAGCTATTGCGCGTCAAATTGACCACGCCGGAACTCATTTGAAAAAACTTGAAAAACTGTTACTTCGCACTTCCAACGACAAAATTACGTTTCAACCCTGTTTAGGTTAGGCGCACCAGAGGTAGGCTCCAAAGCAGCTATTGCGCGTGAAATTGACCCCGCAGGAACTCATTTGAAAAAACTTGAAAAACTGTTACTTCACACTTCCAACGTCAAAATTACGTTTCAACCCTGTTTAGGTTAGGCGCACCAGAGGTAGGCCCCAAAGCAGCTATTGCGCGTCAAATTGACCACGCCGGAACTCATTTGAAAAAACTTGAAAAACTGTTACTTCGCACTTCCAACGACAAAATTACGTTTCAACCCTGTTTAGGTTAGGCGCACCGGAGGTAGGCCCCAAAGCAGCTATTGCGCGTCAGATTGACCACGCCGGAACTCATTTGAAAAAACTTGAAAAACTGTTACTTCACACTTCCAACGACAAAATTACGTTTCAACCCTGTTTAGGTTAGGCGCACCAGAGGTAGGCCCCAAAGCAGCTATTGCGCGTCAAATTGACCACGCCGGAACTCATTTGAAAAAACTTGAAAAACTGTTACTTCGCACTTCCAACGACAAAATTACGTTTCAACCCTGTTTAGGTTAGGCGCACCAGAGGTAGGCTCCAAAGCAGCTATTGCGCGTGAAATTGACCCCGCAGGAACTCATTTGAAAAAACTTGAAAAACTGTTACTTCACACTTCCAACGTCAAAATTACGTTTCAACCCTGTTTAGGTTAGGCGCACCAGAGGTAGGCCCCAAAGCAGCTATTGCGCGTCAAATTGACCACGCCGGAACTCATTTGAAAAAACTTGAAAAACTGTTACTTCGCACTTCCAACGACAAAATTACGTTTCAACCCTGTTTAGGTTAGGCGCACCGGAGGTAGGCCCCAAAGCAGCTATTGCGCGTCAGATTGACCACGCCGGAACTCATTTGAAAAAACTTGAAAAACTGTTACTTCCACTTCCAACGACAAAATTACGTTTCAACCCTGTTTAGGTTAGGCGCACCAGAGGTAAGCCCCAAAGCAGCTATTGCGCGTCAAAATTGACCACGCCGGAACTCATTTGAAAAAACTTGAAAAACTGTTACTTACACTTCCAACGTCAAAATTACGTTTCAACCCTGTTTAGGTTAGGCGCACCAGAGGTAGGCCCCAAAGCAGCTATTGCGCGTCAAATTGACCACGCCGGAACTCATTTGAAAAAACTTGAAAAACTGTTACTTCGCACTTCCAACGACAAAATTACGTTTCAACCCTGTTTAGGTTAGGCGCACCAGAGGTAGGCTCCAAAGCAGCTATTGCGCGTGAAATTGACCCCGCAGGAACTCATTTGAAAAAACTTGAAAAACTGTTACTTCACACTTCCAACGTCAAAATTACGTTTCAACCCTGTTTAGGTTAGGCGCACCAGAGGTAGGCCCCAAAGCAGCTATTGCGCGTCAAATTGACCACGCCGGAACTCATTTGAAAAAACTTGAAAAACTGTTACTTCGCACTTCCAACGACAAAATTACGTTTCAACCCTGTTTAGGTTAGGCGCACCGGAGGTAGGCCCCAAAGCAGCTATTGCGCGTCAAATTGACCACGCCGGAACTCATTTGAAAAAACTTGAAAAACTGTTACTTCGCACTTCCAACGACAAAATTACGTTTCAACCCTGTTTAGGTTAGGCGCACCAGAGGTAGGCCCCAAAGCAGCTATTGCGCGTCAAATTGACCACGCCGGAACTCATTTGAAAAAACTTGAAAAACTGTTACTTCACACTTCCAACGTCAAAATTACGTTTCAACCCTGTTTAGGTTAGGCGCACCAGAGGTAGGCCCCAAAGCAGCTATTGCGCGTCAAATTGACCACGCCGGAACTCATTTGAAAAAACTTGAAAAACTGTTACTTCGCACTTCCAACGACAAAATTACGTTTCAACCCTGTTTAGGTTAGGCGCACCAGAGGTAGGCTCCAAAGCAGCTATTGCGCGTGAAATTGACCCCGCAGGAACTCATTTGAAAAAACTTGAAAAACTGTTACTTCACACTTCCAACTTCAAAATTACGTTTCAACCCTGTTTAGGTTAGGCGCACCAGAGGTAGGCCCCAAAGCAGCTATTGCGCGTCAAATTGACCACGCCGGAACTCATTTGAAAAAACTTGAAAAACTGTTACTTCGCACTTCCAACGACAAAATTACGTTTCAACCCTGTTTAGGTTAGGCGCACCGGAGGTAGGCCCCAAAGCAGCTATTGCGCGTCAGATTGACCACGCCGGAACTCATTTGAAAAAACTTGAAAAACTGTTACTTCACACTTCCAACGACAAAATTACGTTTCAACCCTGTTTAGGTTAGGCGCACCAGAGGTAGGCCCCAAAGCAGCTATTGCGCGTCAAATTGACCACGCCGGAACTCATTTGAAAAAACTTGAAAAACTGTTACTTCGCACTTCCAACGACAAAATTACGTTTCAACCCTGTTTAGGTTAGGCGCACCAGAGGTAGGCCCCAAAGCAGCTATTGCGCGTCAAATTGACCACGCCGGAACTCATTTGAAAAACTGTTACTTCACACTTCCAACGTCAAAATTACGTTTCAACCCTGTTTAGGTTAGGCGCACCAGAGGTAGGCCCCAAAGCAGCTATTGCGCGTCAAATTGACCACGCCGGAACTCATTTGAAAAAACTTGAAAAACTGTTACTTCGCACTTCCAACGACAAAATTACGTTTCAACCCTGTTTAGGTTAGGCGCACCAGAGGTAGGCCCCAAAGCAGCTATTGCGCGTCAAATTGACCACGCCGGAACTCATTTGAAAAAACTTGAAAAACTGTTACTTCGCACTTCCAACGACAAAATTACGTTTCAACCCTGTTTAGGTTAGGCGCACCAGAGGTAGGCCCCAAAGCAGCTATTCCGCGTCAAATTGACCACGCCGGAACTCATTTGAAAAAACTTGAAAAACTGTTACTTCGCACTTCCAACGACAAAATTACGTTTCAACCCTGTTTAGGTTAGGCGCACCAGAGGTAGGCCCCAAAGCAGCTATTGCGCGTCAAATTGACCACGCCGGAACTCATTTGAAAAAACTTGAAAAACTGTTACTTCACACTTCCAACGTCAAAATTACGTTTCAACCCTGTTTATGTTAGGCGCACCAGAGGTAGGCCCCAAAGCAGCTATTGCGCGTCAAATTGACCACGCCGGAACTCATTTGAAAAAACTTGAAAAACTGTTACTTCGCACTTCCAACGACAAAATTACGTTTCAACCCTGTTTAGGTTAGGCGCACCAGAGGTAGGCTCCAAAGCAGCTATTGCGCGTGAAATTGACCCCGCAGGAACTCATTTGAAAAAACTTGAAAAACTGTTACTTCACACTTCCAACGTCAAAATTACGTTTCAACCCTGTTTAGGTTAGGCGCACCAGAGGTAGGCCCCAAAGCAGCTATTGCGCGTCAAATTGACCACGCCGGAACTCATTTGAAAAAACTTGAAAAACTGTTACTTCGCACTTCCAACGACAAAATTACGTTTCAACCCTGTTTAGGTTAGGCGCACCGGAGGTAGGCCCCAAAGCAGCTATTGCGCGTCAGATTGACCACGCCGGAACTCATTTGAAAAAACTTGAAAAACTGTTACTTCACACTTCCAACGACAAAATTACGTTTCAACCCTGTTTAGGTTAGGCGCACCAGAGGTAGGCCCCAAAGCAGCTATTGCGCGTCAAATTGACCACGCCGGAACTCATTTGAAAAAACTTGAAAAACTGTTACTTCGCACTTCCAACGACAAAATTACGTTTCAACCCTGTTTAGGTTAGGCGCACCAGAGGTAGGCTCCAAAGCAGCTATTGCGCGTGAAATTGACCCCGCAGGAACTCATTTGAAAAAACTTGAAAAACTGTTACTTCACACTTCCAACGTCAAAATTACGTTTCAACCCTGTTTAGGTTAGGCGCACCAGAGGTAGGCCCCAAAGCAGCTATTGCGCGTCAAATTGACCACGCCGGAACTCATTTGAAAAAACTTGAAAAACTGTTACTTCGCACTTCCAACGACAAAATTACGTTTCAACCCTGTTTAGGTTAGGCGCACCGGAGGTAGGCCCCAAAGCAGCTATTGCGCGTCAGATTGACCACGCCGGAACTCATTTGAAAAAACTTGAAAAACTGTTACTTCGCACTTCCAACGACAAAATTACGTTTCAACCCTGTTTAGGTTAGGCGCACCAGAGGTAGGCCCCAAAGCAGCTATTGCGCGTCAAATTGACCACGCCGGAACTCATTTGAAAAAACTTGAAAAACTGTTACTTCACACTTCCAACGTCAAAATTACGTTTCAACCCTGTTTAGGTTAGGCGCACCAGAGGTAGGCCCCAAAGCAGCTATTGCGCGTCAAATTGACCACGCCGGAACTCATTTGAAAAAACTTGAAAAACTGTTACTTCGCACTTCCAACGACAAAATTACGTTTCAACCCTGTTTAGGTTAGGCGCACCAGAGGTAGGCTCCAAAGCAGCTATTGCGCGTGAAATTGACCCCGCAGGAACTCATTTGAAAAAACTTGAAAAACTGTTACTTCACACTTCCAACGTCAAAATTACGTTTCAACCCTGTTTAGGTTAGGCGCACCAGAGGTAGGCCCCAAAGCAGCTATTGCGCGTCAAATTGACCACGCCGGAACTCATTTGAAAAAACTTGAAAAACTGTTACTTCGCACTTCCAACGACAAAATTACGTTTCAACCCTGTTTAGGTTAGGCGCACCGGAGGTAGGCCCCAAAGCAGCTATTGCGCGTCAAATTGACCACGCCGGAACTCATTTGAAAAAACTTGAAAAACTGTTACTTCGCACTTCCAACGACAAAATTACGTTTCAACCCTGTTTGGGTTAGGCGCACCAGAGGTAGGCCCCAAAGCAGCTATTGCGCGTCAAATTGACCACGCCGGAACTCATTTGAAAAAACTTGAAAAACTGTTACTTCACACTTCCAACGACAAAATTACGTTTCAACCCTGTTTAGGTTAGGCGCACCAGAGGTAGGCCCCAAAGCAGCTATTGCGCGTCAAATTGACCACGCCGGAACTCATTTGAAAAAACTTGAAAGACTGTTACTTCACACTTCCAACGACAAAATTACGTTTCAACCCTGTTTAGGTTAGGCGCACCAGAGGTAGGCCCCAAAGCAGCTATTGCGCGTCAAATTGACCACGCCGGAACTCATTTGAAAAAACTTGAAAAACTGTTACTTCACACTTCCAACGACAAAATTACGTTTCAACCCTGTTTAGGTTAGGCGCACCAGAGGTAGGCCCCAAAGCAGCTATTGCGCGTCAAATTGACCACGCCGGAACTCATTTGAAAAAACTTGAAAAACTGTTACTTCGCACTTCCAACGACAAAATTACGTTTCAACCCTGTTTAGGTTAGGCGCACCAGAGGTAGGCCCCAAAGCAGCTATTGCGCGTCAAATTGACCACGCCGGAACTCATTTGAAAAAACTTGAAAAACTGTTACTTCGCACTTCCAACGACAAAATTACGTTTCAACCCTGTTTAGGTTAGGCGCACCAGAGGTAGGCCCCAAAGCAGCTATTGCGCGTCAAATTGACCACGCCGGAACTCATTTGAAAAAACTTGAAAAACTGTTACTTCACACTTCCAACGTCAAAATTACGTTTCAACCCTGTTTAGGTTAGGCGCACCAGAGGTAGGCCCCAAAGCAGCTATTGCGCGTCAAATTGACCACGCCGGAACTCATTTGAAAAAACTTGAAAAACTGTTACTTCGCACTTCCAACGACAAAATTACGTTTCAACCCTGTTTAGGTTAGGCGCACCAGAGGTAGGCTCCAAAGCAGCTATTGCGCGTGAAATTGACCCCGCAGGAACTCATTTGAAAAAACTTGAAAAACTGTTACTTCACACTTCCAACGTCAAAATTACGTTTCAACCCTGTTTAGGTTAGGCGCACCAGAGGTAGGCCCCAAAGCAGCTATTGCGCGTCAAATTGACCACGCCGGAACTCATTTGAAAAAACTTGAAAAACTGTTACTTCGCACTTCCAACGACAAAATTACGTTTCAACCCTGTTTAGGTTAGGCGCACCGGAGGTAGGCCCCAAAGCAGCTATTGCGCGTCAGATTGACCACGCCGGAACTCATTTGAAAAAACTTGAAAAACTGTTACTTCACACTTCCAACGACAAAATTACGTTTCAACCCTGTTTAGGTTAGGCGCACCAGAGGTAGGCCCCAAAGCAGCTATTGCGCGTCAAATTGACCACGCCGGAACTCATTTGAAAAAACTTGAAAAACTGTTACTTCGCACTTCCAACGACAAAATTACGTTTCAACCCTGTTTAGGTTAGGCGCACCAGAGGTAGGCCCCAAAGCAGCTATTGCGCGTCAAATTGACCACGCCGGAACTCATTTGAAAAACTGTTACTTCACACTTCCAACGTCAAAATTACGTTTCAACCCTGTTTAGGTTAGGCGCACCAGAGGTAGGCCCCAAAGCAGCTATTGCGCGTCAAATTGACCACGCCGGAACTCATTTGAAAAAACTTGAAAAACTGTTACTTCGCACTTCCAACGACAAAATTACGTTTCAACCCTGTTTAGGTTAGGCGCACCAGAGGTAGGCCCCAAAGCAGCTATTGCGCGTCAAATTGACCACGCCGGAACTCATTTGAAAAAACTTGAAAAACTGTTACTTCGCACTTCCAACGACAAAATTACGTTTCAACCCTGTTTAGGTTAGGCGCACCAGAGGTAGGCCCCAAAGCAGCTATTCCGCGTCAAATTGACCACGCCGGAACTCATTTGAAAAAACTTGAAAAACTGTTACTTCGCACTTCCAACGACAAAATTACGTTTCAACCCTGTTTAGGTTAGGCGCACCAGAGGTAGGCCCCAAAGCAGCTATTGCGCGTCAAATTGACCACGCCGGAACTCATTTGAAAAAACTTGAAAAACTGTTACTTCACACTTCCAACGTCAAAATTACGTTTCAACCCTGTTTATGTTAGGCGCACCAGAGGTAGGCCCCAAAGCAGCTATTGCGCGTCAAATTGACCACGCCGGAACTCATTTGAAAAAACTTGAAAAACTGTTACTTCGCACTTCCAACGACAAAATTACGTTTCAACCCTGTTTAGGTTAGGCGCACCAGAGGTAGGCTCCAAAGCAGCTATTGCGCGTGAAATTGACCCCGCAGGAACTCATTTGAAAAAACTTGAAAAACTGTTACTTCACACTTCCAACGTCAAAATTACGTTTCAACCCTGTTTAGGTTAGGCGCACCAGAGGTAGGCCCCAAAGCAGCTATTGCGCGTCAAATTGACCACGCCGGAACTCATTTGAAAAAACTTGAAAAACTGTTACTTCGCACTTCCAACGACAAAATTACGTTTCAACCCTGTTTAGGTTAGGCGCACCGGAGGTAGGCCCCAAAGCAGCTATTGCGCGTCAGATTGACCACGCCGGAACTCATTTGAAAAAACTTGAAAAACTGTTACTTCACACTTCCAACGACAAAATTACGTTTCAACCCTGTTTAGGTTAGGCGCACCAGAGGTAGGCCCCAAAGCAGCTATTGCGCGTCAAATTGACCACGCCGGAACTCATTTGAAAAAACTTGAAAAACTGTTACTTCGCACTTCCAACGACAAAATTACGTTTCAACCCTGTTTAGGTTAGGCGCACCAGAGGTAGGCTCCAAAGCAGCTATTGCGCGTGAAATTGACCCCGCAGGAACTCATTTGAAAAAACTTGAAAAACTGTTACTTCACACTTCCAACGTCAAAATTACGTTTCAACCCTGTTTAGGTTAGGCGCACCAGAGGTAGGCCCCAAAGCAGCTATTGCGCGTCAAATTGACCACGCCGGAACTCATTTGAAAAAACTTGAAAAACTGTTACTTCGCACTTCCAACGACAAAATTACGTTTCAACCCTGTTTAGGTTAGGCGCACCGGAGGTAGGCCCCAAAGCAGCTATTGCGCGTCAGATTGACCACGCCGGAACTCATTTGAAAAAACTTGAAAAACTGTTACTTCGCACTTCCAACGACAAAATTACGTTTCAACCCTGTTTAGGTTAGGCGCACCAGAGGTAGGCCCCAAAGCAGCTATTGCGCGTCAAATTGACCACGCCGGAACTCATTTGAAAAAACTTGAAAAACTGTTACTTCACACTTCCAACGTCAAAATTACGTTTCAACCCTGTTTAGGTTAGGCGCACCAGAGGTAGGCCCCAAAGCAGCTATTGCGCGTCAAATTGACCACGCCGGAACTCATTTGAAAAAACTTGAAAAACTGTTACTTCGCACTTCCAACGACAAAATTACGTTTCAACCCTGTTTAGGTTAGGCGCACCAGAGGTAGGCTCCAAAGCAGCTATTGCGCGTGATGTTGACCCCGCAGGAACTCATTTGAAAAAACTTGAAAAACTGTTACTTCACACTTCCAACGTCAAAATTACGTTTCAACCCTGTTTAGGTTAGGCGCACCAGAGGTAGGCCCCAAAGCAGCTATTGCGCGTCAAATTGACCACGCCGGAACTCATTTGAAAAAACTTGAAAAACTGTTACTTCGCACTTCCAACGACAAAATTACGTTTCAACCCTGTTTAGGTTAGGCGCACCAGAGGTAGGCCCCAAAGCAGCTATTGCGCGTCAGATTGACCACGCCGGAACTCATTTGAAAAAACTTGAAAAACTGTTACTTCGCACTTCCAACGACAAAATTACGTTTCAACCCTGTTTAGGTTAGGCGCACCAGAGGTAGGCTCCAAAGCAGCTATTGCGCGTGAAATTGACCCCGCAGGAACTCATTTGAAAAAACTTGAAAAACTGTTACTTCACACTTCCAACGTCAAAATTACGTTTCAACCCTGTTTAGGTTAGGCGCACCAGAGGTAGGCCCCAAAGCAGCTATTGCGCGTCAAATTGACCACGCCGGAACTCATTTGAAAAAACTTGAAAAACTGTTACTTCGCACTTCCAACGACAAAATTACGTTTCAACCCTGTTTAGGTTAGGCGCACCAGAGGTAGGCTCCAAAGCAGCTATTGCGCGTGAAATTGACCCCGCAGGAACTCATTTGAAAAAACTTGAAAAACTGTTACTTCACACTTCCAACGTCAAAATTACGTTTCAACCCTGTTTAGGTTAGGCGCACCAGAGGTAGGCCCCAAAGCAGCTATTGCGCGTCAAATTGACCACGCCGGAACTCATTTGAAAAAACTTGAAAAACTGTTACTTCGCACTTCCAACGACAAAATTACGTTTCAACCCTGTTTAGGTTAGGCGCACCGGAGGTAGGCCCCAAAGCAGCTATTGCGCGTCAGATTGACCACGCCGGAACTCATTTGAAAAAACTTGAAAAACTGTTACTTCACACTTCCAACGACAAAATTACGTTTCAACCCTGTTTAGGTTAGGCGCACCAGAGGTAGGCCCCAAAGCAGCTATTGCGCGTCAAATTGACCACGCCGGAACTCATTTGAAAAAACTTGAAAATACTGTTACTTCACACTTCCAACGTCAATAATACGTTTCAGTTTCAACCCTGGTTAGGGGGTTAGGCGCACCGGAGGACCCGGAGGTAGGCCCCAATGCCAATGGTGGTTTGTATCATCAGGTTGCCAAAAATAATAAATCTTGATAAAAAAATCGAACAAAATCATAACCCCAAATACATTTTCTTTGGTGGTTGAATACAGGCAAATATTACACATTTGCAAAATTGATATTCTTAAAATAGATTGCGGCGTTGCCGGCTGGGGAAGTACTATTGTTAGTAAAGTGTACAGAAACTACGTATCCGTATATTTTTTTCGCTCCCCATCCGGAAATATGTTGAACTAAAAATATACGTTTTCGTATACATTGATAATATTGTCGCATCCACAACAATTTTGAATATCTTAATATATCCTAAGAATCCGAATAGATGGAGCCAAGATACGGCACCTATTCAGAATAGACTTCACATTAAGCATAAATATTATAGTATCGTCGCGACAAGTTCGTAAGGAACACCAAAAACTAGGTGTGACATTGTTGCGTCCGATATTCGGACGCGCTAAAGCGCTGGACGCAATAACCTACGTAATTGGCATATATTGCCGTGGTTGATACCTCCGCTTAGGAGATTTGTTTTGAAAATTATAAATTATTATAGACTAGCAGTCCAGTGAGACAAATGTCTCATTTAATAAAACAAAAAAGACCGTTTTGCAAATAGAAGGCGTATTAAATAAAAACTGTACCCAGACCTGGAAGGTGTCAAAGTGGTTGCCTAACCGATCGACGTTTGAAGGCGCAGAGGGTCGCAGCTCCGTTTGGCTGCTGAAACATTTTTATTTAATACGCGTTCTATTTGAAAAACGGTCTTTTTGTGATTTCTCGAAAACCAGAAGTATCACGTGACTGAAATTCGGTTCCTGAGCTGACATGACCATTCCAAACATATAACTTTAATAACTTTTTTCTCTATCTCTTACGGTTTGGCTGCTGAAGCAGCGTCCCAGACAGACAAAACTGCGTCCCAGACAGACAAAACAGCGTCCCGGACAGACACGTCTATTAGATAAAGGATTATGAGATTTGTCGGCAATTATTATTTAAGTTACAGATTTGAACTGAGTAAAAGCAGTTTGTTGTATTCTTACTTGATTTAAATAAAACATTATTTTGCCCTCTTTTATATTTTATCTGTCTGCAATTCAAATCTCAAAAAACGTTAGCTCGGTAGACACTTAACTCAAAATTAGAGGGTTGGATTCCTGGGAATATTATGCAGTGGTATTAGGCCCTACGGCTTTGCTCTGATTGAAGTACAATTTGAAAATGAATTCACTAAGCACAGAGTTGGGGTGTTTTATCCAACCGCAATACTAAGTTAAATGTCATTCAGTAAATGCATTGAAAACGAGATGCTTGTATTAAAAGAAATGAAATGATTAAGGAACGCTAAAGAGACAACTTGCTTTTCACAGGGTTGAAGTCAAATTTCATATTAATTAATTATTAGGTTGGGCAGAATGAATAGCCAAACCAAATTAAATAATCACAAAGGGGTTTGCAATGTGCAGGTTATGAAGCGTAGAGTTCAATTCAGCTAATTAGTACAATTTGTGAACAATTCTAAAAGGTATAAGCTAGAAGAGTGATTATGTTGCAACGAGCAATTAAGGCTGGCATAAAATAGCAATTGTGAGAAGCAAATAACCTTCGTAAACATATGCACACAATGGGAATTCGCATAGAGGAAACAGCCTCTTATGTCATTTTCGATTGTGAAGCTCTTGCCCGATGGAGACACACACTCCTGGAGGGAGACAACCCTTGAGATACTCTAACAAGAGAACACCTGGTGAAAAGGCTATTAAACCTAATAAAAACGGCAGACCTTGTCACTGAATAAGTGTAATGATGAGCAGCACAACCAACTCTTATCACTACACCACTACAATACAATACTACCGAGACAGCGTTTTGAGATTTGAATTGCAGACAGTTAAAATACAAAAGAGGGCAAAATACTATTTTATTTGAATAAAGTAAGAATACAACAAACTTATTTTACTCAGTTCAAATTTCTTAATTTATAATAAATTATAATTGCTGATCTCATATCATTAGCTAATTTATATTTATTAGACCAAACCACAGCATTTAAATGGCAAGCCCAACGTGGAGCTACCATAGCCACAGCATTTTCGGTTCGTATATTTTCAATAGTTTCTTTTGGAACAGCTGATGTGGATAGGCCGACTTTAATATCATGCCTAAACATGGCGGTATAAGGGGCTTGTTTTATTCCATCATGGTATGCCCTATTTTTAATAAACTGGACAAATCTTAGACCTTCTGACCATCGCCTGCAGTTTTCATCGTCCATCCACGTCATAAGCATATTTTGTATGTATTGATTTGCTCTTTCCACGCTGCCTTGTGATTGACTGTGATGCGGTTTGCCATGCACTATTTTAAGGCCACTCCACATGGAATATACAGTCGCGGCCAAAAAATCGGGACACCTTTTTTGACCTAATTCTCAAAATCCGAAAACTTGTTGAACGGCTGTACTTTATATTCGGGAACTAATTACAATATTCAAATTACTATTAGAAACATCAATATGCGATACATGTGTTTTAAACGAAAAATTTAATATTAGTATTTAATTGGGGTTCCATATTTAGTAACAACGTTATTTAATCTTGTGGGCATAGACTGGTACAACCTGTGAAAATATAGGTCTGGTAGTTCGTCCCAAGCTTCCTCAATTATTTGTAATAATTGGCCATCATTTCTCGGTCTTACATCACGCCTCCTAATGTTTTGTGTTAGTAATCTCCAAACGTTTTCGATGGGGTTTAAATCTGGACTGTAACTCGGCCAATTTAATGTTTCAATATTATTTTGGTGAAACCATTCTCTAACAATACCAGCAGTATGAACAGGGCAATTGTCCTGCTGAAAAACAAAATTATATTGGGGAAAGATTTCTGTTACTGATGGCAGCAACATTCCTCAAAATATTTAAATATTCTGACTGTTTAGTCTTCCGCCGATATTCCATAAAACACCTGCTCCACGTGATGAAATCCATGCCCAGATATTTAGTGAGAACCGTCCGTCAGCAACATTTCCCTGATCAACATATTGCTCGTTGTATCGTCAATTTTCAGGTCGATAAACTCTTATACGACCATCATGGGTATATATAATATTTTAAAATAGAAACATCTTGCTGTACTTTAGTGCGACAACTATAAAAATTTGAGTGAAACTCGTAAACATCCCTCATAGTAAGCTTGTTGCATTTATATGTTTTTCTACCATACTTGCATTCAGGACGACGCGGCAAGCCAGAGGGAGCATGTCCATATTATAAAAGAATGAATACATCAGAAAAAAATACTTACATTATTTTCGTTTCATTTAATTAAATTATTATTTTCGTTTCATTTAATTAAATTAAAATATAAATCTGTAAAACTGGTACATAACCTACATACCTAGCACGCTTTTGCACCTCCTTTTTCCATTTGGAAGGGTCAGTAACTCGTTTTCTTCCCTTTGCCGGTAACGATGGCACTATGTTACTTTCCAATTCCATGACAGTCCAGTACAGCAAAATATTTTTTCAAAGCGAATTAATAATCTTCATTATTAGTAATGCAAACGTAACCAAACTAATCAAACTATGACTGTACGCAACGCAATTTCATTATAATACGCAAGCGCCATCCGCCCAGTAATTGGTTCAGTGGATAAGGCGAGCTCTGCTTTACAACTGTCACTGGATAAGGCGACTTTTGGAATGTTGTTGTTTTGGTCCGTTTTTAGTTCATACTAAAATACTGCATGAAATCTAACTCATTTTTTTTAAAGTGGAGAAGGCTAGTTTTGGAATGGGACGCCTCAAGTGGTAATTGGCGCTTATAAATGCTAATTGTTGTGGTAAGTCTATTTTATTTAGAATACTCTTTGCTTCCGTAATTGAATGAGATTTATCGGAAAAATTTAAAATTATTTGTTTAATTTCTTTAAAATTTTTCAAGTAAAACGGGGCGGCCTGTAGCCGTGTACCCCACCAGTTATTATTGGCTGAGGGTGAAGGGACGTATTTGGAAGCTTTTCTTTGTATACCTGAATTTTAAGGGTGCTTTAATAAATCGTTTTTTTTCTTTGTTAATCAAACTATTTACTAATGGGAACCGAGATCTAATCTCCTCCGTGAAATGGGGGACTTTGCCCAATTCTGAATTCTAAATCGTTCATGTTTCATAAAATGTTGCATTTTCTGGAAAGCGTATGATCTATGCTACAAGTGACAATAAGGACAACACAACAATAATGTTGTTTTTTGCATATTAAAATAAACAATATTTAAAAAAAATCAAAACTGAGTGGGCAGTTAGTTGCCTACCACCTTATTTTTGTTGATAGAGTAAAGCCACCCCATTTAAAAGCGTAATTACGCAAAACACGTATATACGATATAAAATACTTTTTTTGGTTACTTGAACATGGTGACATAACATAAATTAGCAACTAACTTATTTTAAGTTGCAAGATATGACACAATTTACATAGTTCGTTAAGTCAACCCCAAAAATGATTCTTCCACGACGGCAGCTTACAGGTGTAGGAAGAACACGAATGATTTGCTTCAAGTTTACATCAGAAACGTCAGGTTCATTAGGAAAGACAAAAACTTTTTTGTCTTTTGTGCGAAGGCAACTAACTGAAAATTCTTCGCTGCTTTCATAGATGTCAATAATTCTGGCCACATAGTGCTTAATAGTTATTTATACAACGAGTAGCTAAAGTGCCACTTTTTTGCACGCTTGAGAAAGTTTAACGAATGAGCCGCAGGCGAATTCTTTAAATCTCACAAGTGCAAAAAGAAGCTTTAGCTACGAGTTGTATACATAATTTTTTCGACTACCACATATTTATGCTAAAAAAGTTACAAAACCTCAACATCATTTCAAATTGATGTTTGTGTCGCCATTATTTTTTGCTTTTTCCACGAAAGTAACGTTTTGGTAGCCGGGGTAGGTAGCTCAGTGGTAAGCATCCTGACTACTGATCTAACGGTCGCGAGTTCGATTCCCGGTCTCGGTAAGGTTTTCAAAAAATAAAAAAATGCAGATGAAAGCTTCTACAGAATGCCATCATTCGGAAGTGATGTAAAGCCGTGGGTCCCATGTTACTACGATGTGTAGCATGTAAAAGATCCGTTGCTAGGGTTGGAACTCCTTAGTCTCGGCAAAATTCTAAGTAGGACTTTGACCATATGACCAAAGCAGTCGGTGTCTAAGGTACCTGGTACTCTGCATACCTAGACCTTGTCCATTAAAAAAAAAACGTTTTGGTGCATTGTATTTTTAAACATGAGCGACGAAAGTGATGTCCCTGATGATATTCAAAAAGCAGCGGCCGCTGCTACTCTTCAGCTTCTACCTGAAAAATCAAGAAAACTACGAAAATGAATACGAACTTTTCAGGGCGTGGTGCAACGAGAAGGAGGTTTGGAAAGTATCAGAAACTGCTATTTTGGCCAGTTTGGGTGAAAAATCCGAAGTATTAAAATCGTCGACTCTTTGGTCCAAATACTCTATGTTAAAGTCGACATTGGTAGCAAAGGAAAACGTTAATATTGGAAGATTTCCTAAGGAACCTAACAATAATAAAATAACAATAAGGCTTATTTAATTATGATTTTATAGGTAACGGCTTTTTTAAAACGACGAAGTGAGGGGTACAAACCCAAAAAGGCGAAGGTTTTTACTTAATCGTGAAAATTCCAGATTCGAAAACCAAAATTCAAAGAACATTTACGGTACCTTCCATTACGGAAAATATATTTAATCCTGCTGAAATATGCAGAAAATACATGGCACTACGCCCAAAACACGTGGAACATCGGAGATTCTTTTTGCAGTACAGATATGGAAAATGTACGGTTCAAGTTGTTGGAATTAATCAGTTTGCTAAAATGCCCAGCCTTATCGCCTCGTATTTAAAACTGCCAAATCCAGAGTGTTATACAGGCCATAGTTTTAGAAGGTCGTCAGCTTCTTTGTTAGTTGGTGCGGGGGCTGATATTTTAAGGTTGAAACGTCTCGGAGGATGGCGGTCTTCAACAGTCGCAGAGGGATACGCAGAAGAATGCATCGAGGAAAAAGTAAATTCTGCAAGTCAAATTCTTTTAAACAAAAAAACAGAATTGAAGCAGGGTGAAGTTAAGTACATTTCAAATGTAGTTGATTACAGTGTTTCGTCCTCTGTACCATCGACTTCCGGTGGTATTCTTATTAGCAATATTAGCAATAGTACTATAACCATAAATTTGAATAAAGAATAAAATGTAATATTTGAATTTAATAAACTGTTTTGACAGAAGCGTGCGAAAAAGTGACAGATGAGTTCAAAAATTTTTTTATTGCATAGTATTCAAAAACAAGATGCTTTTGACGTATGGAAAGTGTCAAATAATAGCCTCCTTTAGGAAATGGTAGTCGAAAAAAGTGTTTTTGCCTGTGCTAAATTTTACAATAATATAATCATCGATGCCAAGTTTCTCTGGATTCACTTGCATTATATTTCAAAACCCGAAAAACTTTCTGCACTGTCTGAGCTGTTATGTAAAGGCATATGTTCATCCTCTGACTCGCTGCTGTCGTCAGAGACTTTTTCTTCTTGGACCCAGAATGTGAAATCTCGTTGGTGCAAGCAGTTGTAGGTTTAGGATTTTCTATAGATACATTTTCTTTTTCTTGCTTACTCTCAGGAGGTTGCAAATAAATTAATGAAACAGATTTTCCTGCAGGAATAACAATTTTATTTTGACGTCCTTTGGTAGGAAACGCCTTATCCCCTTTTCTGCAAGCTTGCAGATGTGTTTCATTCACTACCCTTGGAGCTTCATCCTGAGATTGCAAAGGCGCACCCGGTATTTTTTTCAACACCTCTTGGCGGTTCACTGGAACATTACCACACGTCTTAAAGCTGACTTGATGCTTTCAGCAATTCTTGGCTTCATCTCTTCGAATAATCTTTTTAGTAGTTTTGGAAAAACCGATTTTTCCAAGTTTACACTGTGTTGATTTTTCGTTTTATAGTCTGTCAAAATATTTCTCCAAATTCTTTTGATAGGAGCGAAGCACGCCACATCTAAGGGCTGGCAACGATGGGTGGCATTCGCAGCCAAACATACATATTTTATATTTAGCTCTTCACAACGTTCTATAACTTTTGTGCTGAGGTGGGAACTCAGATTATCCCCAATAATACATTTTGACCTTCCAATTTTCTTGCCCACGGGACAACAATTCGTAAGAACCATTCTACAAAATTTGGCCCGTCAAACCACCCTGATGTGGTTCTTCCGCATCTTGTGTTGCTGGGGCCTGCTTCAACCCGTGTTCTCCACAATTGCTCCGCCTTGTATACTACGTAACAAGGTAGCACTTCATCAATAGCAGACACCATAAACATTACAGATATGCAGCCTTTGGTCGAGTTAATGTTCCTTTCAGGGTACTTAACTCCCCTTCTAAAGACTATCTTCTTCGATCCGGGATCATCCGAGAAGTTGGTTTCATCGAAGTTCAGAATGTTCTGCGCTGGAATATTTTCTAAAGATCTCTCTAGATGATCAAAGTAAGATGATATTTGTTCTGTTGCAACCGCTGCTCTTGCTCTTTTTACATTTTGGCATTTTCTGACAGTGAGTTGGCCTCGATGTCGCTTTAAGTAATTCCTGTACCACATGTCCCCAGGAAAATTATTTTTAAATTGTTGTACAACACGTCCCAGGGTACCAAGATATTCTTTTACAATGAGTCTTATGTCAAGGGAATCCAGTGGCATACCCCAATCTGCACATGTTAAGGTAAGATCTGACGCAAAATACTTTTTTCTTCTTGTATCGAAAATACCGTTGTGTCGCTGTGCTATTTTATTGTCCAGTGTTTTCCTAGGAATTTTGTATTGAATCTCAGCCCGTCTTGCTGACATTTTACCACTCCGTACGTCTGCAACTGCTTGAGCGAGCACATCGTCAGAATAATTCTTATACTGGCGTGCTCCTAATACTTTTTTTTATAAGACCTGGGCATCTTTCTGAAACATAATGTCTA
This sequence comes from Agriotes lineatus, assembly GCA_940337035.1. Taxonomy (NCBI): domain Eukaryota; kingdom Metazoa; phylum Arthropoda; class Insecta; order Coleoptera; family Elateridae; genus Agriotes; species Agriotes lineatus. Next base: position 172,391 of record CALNHX010001732.1, on the reverse strand, counting down.
GCTTTAATGTATTTTATAAATGCGTCGGGCAAAGCTACTATCTGATTTACAATTGCCCGGGTGACTTTACCCGGGAAGAGCGACTTTGCCCACCACGTGTTCCGTTGACGGGGGTGACTTTGCCCACCACATTTTTATTGTATGTAGTTTGGTGTTAATACTGTAATTATTAATTTTCGGTTTGTAATTTGTCATTAAATTGAAGCTTGTGTCATTATTTATTTAATTTCTATTTACTGGTATCTAAAATATACGAAAGAGCACAAAAGTAGATGTGTTAAATTATTTAAACTTCTGCGTAATTAGAACAATTCTAAAGTTACTTACATCTGCAAAACATTTATTTCTTTAAATTAGTATATGTAAAATGTTATCGTTACTATTGCATTTGTAAGAAAACATTTTGATTTTTAAACAGATATCAACGCGTATATTCATTTTAAACATCACTGCTTAAAGTAATGCATTATTAATAAAATGTTTCTACCTGGAAAAATGATTTGCCGTTCATACGATTCTTCAATGTCGTGCCCGTAATTTTCAAATACAAATAAAGCGCGCCGTACCCGGATCCGCCCAGATCGACTCCCGGCACAACGCGCAGTAGATTTTTAGGGGACACGAACATCAAAGGTACCGACAGTAAGTGACACGACTGGTTAGTTTATAGACTGTGCCTCAATATACCGTTGTTAACTGTTGGAGCCAAGTGGAAGTTTGAAACACAAAATAAGCGTAAAAAATAAGCTTGTCTTCACGGCACTATAATTGCTAAATGCAACTGACGGCAAGCGTTCAGGCGACGTTAGAGACGGGGTACGTTCCCACCAATAATTTCCAAGTGACACATATCGCGTTCCGTTCAAGTAGTGGCTATGGGTACGTCTAACATATTTCCGGGCGTAATTGGGCAGTCACCCCATTTCATGGTATTTTTAAATTTTTACTTGCTTTTACCATGTATGGAGCAGCATCAGACAACATTAATAAAACTTTTTGGGTAGGAATTGCTTCAGGTAAAAAAATTTGCTAATTCCTCCTGAATAAATTTACATATGGTTAAATGGTTGGTTTTTTCAAGTTGTTTGGAACTTATCAAAAATAATTTAGTCTTATAATCAGGATGCAAAACACTTATCAATAATTCGCGATATAATGACCACAACTGAGGAGCAACCAAGGAAAACCAGAAAAATCCATTTTATAAAGTTTTGAGATAATTGCAAAAAACGTGCCATTAGCAGGTTTTTAAATGTAACCAAAAAAATATAGCGTACGTGAAAGATATGATATTATAGATCTCTTACACACTATTCACGTTTCAATTTCATAACTAACAAAAAAAAATTAACAATTACAAAAAGGATTTATCTGTTTTTGCTTGAGCTGAGAATTAAAAAAATTATTTTATGTTGTAAAATTGTTTATTTCAATGTAGATATGTTTTGAATAACTTTTTTTAAAGTTAAAAACAATGTATCTGTTTTTTACTTCCTTTTACTATAAAGGAAGTATTGGATTCACCCCAAAAATTCGAAATTGAGTTGTCAACGGATCTTCACGTTTTAGAGTCCCCTGATCCCAAAAAACATATTTTTTTTCATTGGTCTGTCTGTCTGTCTGTGTGTGTGTCTGTCTGTCTGTGAACAGAATATCTCAAAACCGGAAAGAGGTATGGCGTTGAAACTTCATATATAAGTTTTTTGTACTATGCAGATGCGACAGCAAGCTTTTGAATAAAATCGCATAACCGGAAGTAGGTGTTGACTCTTGTGATTTTTAAGTTTGTTTCGATTTTTTCAAAAACGGCTCTAACGATTTTTTTCAAACTACATTTTTATTACATTTTTAATGTGCATTGACGTGAGATAGCTGATTTTCCAGTTGAATACATCTAAAGTGGGTTTCTTTTGTTTTTTTTTCTATTTTAATAACTTCTATTTTAAATAAAACACCCGGTATATTATTACATTTTTGAATTCTCCTTAAAATTTTAGAGAAAATTTGTCTCTTCAACTAACGCTCTATTTTGTACCGTTTTTGTAGAATTCGTAATTTTTGAAAATTTTTGACAAATGCTTAAAAATTAAAAATCCAATTTTTCACTAATTATAAGAACACTGTAAAAGGAAGTTGTGTGAGTGTATCACACCAGATTTTTTTATTATAGATTGATATGGTTCGATGTGCACCACTGATTAAACTGATTAAAATAATTGTTTTATTTATCTGCAATTTTATTCTCATAACGCTAGCTCGGTAGAAGAATCAACTCTATTCAAAGTGTGAATTTCTAATAATTTGTAACCTTTTTACCTAAACTGGTACGCCACTGTGCGCCCGAATTATTTCTATATACGCAGTCGCTAATGTATGCGCTGCTGTCAAAATTACACAAAATGGTTCGTATCTGGCAGTAAATGTTGTTGACTTTAAAAATGAAATTTGTAAACATTCGAAGAGGTATTTATTTAAATCGTAGTGCTTTGGCGGTTATTATTCCCTTTTGTTTCAGGAATTAATTGGTTTTATGACGTCAGAAGGAACGCCGATTGAATTTCTGCAATTGTTTAACCTAACCTCACAACTGGACTCTGGTTAATAATTTGAAAAGCAATTTCGCTGGAGGCTTGAAGATGTTTGAATCTTGTTCAGTACGGTATTGTCTCGCATGCACGCAAATTTCTGGATGCTCACGCTAATATTTTTAGGGTTAGACAGTACCTTAAGATTTCGTGTTCGCTTCAATCTTCGGAAAGGGGGCCCCAGCTCGTATCTTCGTCTGGAACGGTTTCCCCCGGTGTCTGTGCTGCTGGTCGGTATTCTGCACTTCTGCCTGATGCGTCGCAGTAGAATGCCCTGGCTCTGGACCCTCTTTTCGGCTGGAATCCTTTTTCGTGATCTTGATGTGGGTGGCGAACGTTTCGTCGGAGATGCTCTTGGTAAAATTATTTATTGTTGCGGAAATCTCCACAAACGTTCTCATATGAACTTTTAACACCTGCTTAACACAGTGAAAGACTTTTTGGCTCAAAATATTTAATTTTGTTATATAAAAAATTGTATTCATAAGGAGCACAAAATTTCATGTCAATCTTATAATTTATTCAATTGTTATCTAATGAAGTCCGCTATAAACAAATGCTAATCTAATACTATACAAACGGAAATCAGCCTAGTTCAAATCAATTACATTTTGAAATAAATTTACTTACAAATTATTGAATTTTAAAAATTTCTTATATCTAAAATATTGTCCACATTTTTAATTGTCAAAATGTCTCTTTGCGCCACTACACGTTTTATTATTTGCGTTGCTCTGTTCATTCGCGTAATGGCACTGATCCTTTTAAAGAGTTCAGTTCCTTCATAAATGCTTTCGATGTCCATCTGTCTGCTTTTCACTCGTTTTTTTTTCCCGTCTTGCTGTTTGCTTTTCCCAAGCTTTATCCTGTCTTGTCTGCTTCTCACAATTGCTATTTTATATCTTTATGCTTGCCTTCTTAATTGCTCGTTGCCACATTATTATTTTTCTGGCTTCTTATAGCTTTTTAGATTGTTCACAACTTGACCTACTTAGCTATATTGAAATCTACGCTTCATTGACCTGCACATTGCAAACCTTTTTGTGATTATTCATTTCTTTTGGTTTGGCTATTCATTCTGCCCAAACCTAATATTTAATTAATTTGAACTTCGACTTCCACCCTATGAAAAACAAGCTTATCCCTTTACGTTCCTTACTCATTTCATTTATTAATACTGGCATCTCTTTTCCAATGCATTTGCTGAACTAAAATTTAAGCTTAGTATTGCAGCTACATAAAACACCCCAACTCTGTGCTTATTGACTTGTTTTCTAAACTGCACTGCAAGCAGAGTAGAGCCTCAGGAGTAAGACCATTATATATATATAGGACGATAAATTTTGACTGAGAAAGGGGTTGAACTAACACCCATCTCAGTACTTTGGCAAAATAAGAGCTTATAATGGTTTGTTCAAATAAAACCACTTGATGATAAGGCCTACGTTTCGATCTTTATTTGAGATCTTTATCAAGACCTGTAAGGAGGAAATCACATATAAGAGGCGATGTTTAACATTGTTATTGAGATCTTACCTAACAATTTGTGGTAATTCACCAAAAAAGCACATGTATTGCACAAAACGTGAGAAGATTTTCAATTTTATAAAACAGCAGTTGAGCGAGACTTGCAAGTTGTTACTTAACACTAACGTACAGCTACAGTTCCTGTCGCCAGGTTACATATTAAAAATTATACAAACACATTTAAAATTTTGTAATTATTGCGATTATTGGTTTTAGGCCAGCATAGCCGTCAATAGCTGATAAGAAATGTTGAACCCGACAGCAATGCAGAAAATTTTAGGAAACTTTGCGCAGGTGGCGATAGTTTGTCGCGCATGGACTTTACGTTAGGCGTCCGAGTAATACAGGGACGTTCAAATTGGAAAAAAAAAACTGTTCACTAACACCGCAAAAGATGACCTTTTATGTTAGTACTCCAATTGTCGGAATGTCTATATATATTATATATACTCCAAAATGTAGAATCCGAGATCCATATTGTAATGGCTATATAAGCTACACGTTGGACTATCCATATATTTTATGAAATGTAATGGACCACTTTACACTAGCCATTTATTAATGTAATGCCCTTTCTAATTAAATAATAATTCCTTTTTACAAATAAAGTGGTTCGCCAAATCAAGATCTCTATTAACTGAATTTTAATATTACAGTTAATGACATTTGCTGTCAAACCGATTTTCAAAACTCATCAAGCCAGGTATTGATAATTGTATATTATCTTAACACACATATTAATCAATTCTCCTAAGTAAGTAATAAATCAAGTCAATTTGAACACCTTGTACTAATTGTTATTTAAAAAACTTTTATTAACTCTTTACCCAAACCTTAATACTTTCTCTTGCTTTTTCTGCCAAACTCCAACCAACAACGGATCCCAATATCGTCAGACTGCAAAACTTACTGCTCACTCCTCAAACAGTGGCACCCAGGATGACACGTGAACCCCTTTGACTGCATCCATCCAGAATATCACCCGCACTGCTTACAGAATCCAATCCTCCGTCCTTGCAAACGTCACCATCAAAGCATTCAACCTCTGGTAAGTTCCAATCTTATAAAGTTCCAAATCTAACCTTGTTCCTTTTTATAGCTATTCCGATGTCTACAGCAACACTTATAACTTATCCAAATCAATTAGTTACTTGTAAGAATCTCCAATAATATCTTGTATACTCTCCAATCCAAATGTATTCAATTAATATAACCTTCTGTATTTTTATTTCCAATTGACTGTACTTGTATAATCTCTTGACCGATTATGTACCTCTATAAGTTCCAATTAACATTTTCATTTTATCTCACCACGCAGATTTGTTTAAGACCCTTTTTAAATTTGTATTTACCAAAATAATACAAATTTCGGCATAACTTTCTAGTTTTATTTACAAAATACTTTAATTCAGAAAATACATGTCTGTTTTTATGAGTTGTTTATATAACTAACTTAAACAAAATTTTCATTTATGTTAGATACAATTCTTATTGCACACTTATTTATTTTAAAAATCCTATTATTACATGCTATTAATTATTATCATTCTAACAAATACAGTTGTCAATTGTAACCTTGGCTTGAACTTTATAAAAATTTTCTGTAACCATTAAATTAGTATTCAATTAATATCAAAATCTCCTCTCTCATTGTCTCAATTAAATTTATTTATAATGTTTAAAATTTAACACCCATCAAGATTTAATTATAGCAATCTTCCAAATTTATTCGTTTTAAATATTTCTTTATTGTATTTGATTACACTGCCTCATGTATCATATCAATATAGTTGTGTTCAATATGAGATCCTGTCAAAAACTGCCAACTACACACATGATCACTTAAGAAACCGATAAAATGCGTTGATAACCAACCCAGAGTTATAAAATGAATGTAAACATGTCAGGACAAAACTTTATTTTGCAAAAGAAATAGTACATTACGAGATCCGAAAAGAGAGACGATTTCGAGATGCCTTCCTGTATACAGGGTGAGTTTTTTTTCATTATCACTATAGGTATCTCGGAAACCGTGAAAGATAGAAGGTTGGTTAAATGGAGAAAGAATTGCAGTTTTATGAGCTTATTCGAGATGTGCATTTGTTTCTTTGAAAAAATCGAAGGCCTACTAGATACAAGCAAAATATTAAAATTACTTAATTTCTTAAAGTCGGTCTAGCGCCGTTATTATTAAAAATAGAAAAAAATAATAAGAATAAAAGGTTTAGCTATTTTTACGGTGTTTATCTTACACTTATTAGTTGTTGGGGAGCCTTCTCAGTTTTCCGTTATTTGGAAAATTCCTGATTGCCAGCTCGCCTTGGAATTTAATGGACTGTATGGATTTATTTCTTCACTGAATTATACACTCGTTGAAAGCAAAGTAGGTAATTTATTTGCTATAAATGTACACGAACAGTTTAACATTTAAACATGTGAACAATAATTACTTTCGCAGAGCGGACCTGTTCGCATGCTGCCACGTTGACAGATGGAACGTAAGTGAGTTTTTAGAAACGGACGCCCGCCTGGCAGTCCACTGCGCACAGTATGAATTCAGAATGCAAGAGAGGCGGCAAAAGTTTATAAAGTCCTTAACATTAGTTTTCTTCTAGCTTTCATAGTTTTTGAGTTATAACATTAAGTTACATTTTTTTAAATAGCAATCATAGTTGGCTTAGACATTTCTAAAAAGAGCTCACTTTTCCGCTTAAAATGACATAAGGTTTGCTATACCTATTTTGACAGATAAGTCTTTTATAATAATTTTCGTAATAAGAAAATGACGAAAACAAAAACTATGAAAGCTAGAAGGAGTGCTTCACATACCTGCTGTAGGTTCAGATCCTTATACAAATTGATAAGAAGTACCTTTTCCTCAGTAGAATACATTTTAGTGTGCTACTACTTGTCACAAACTGACATTTCCACATTGAATTTTAAAATAAACAAACTTAACACGGCATGGCCATTACTACGTTATTATAGACAATCGTTGTTTAGCAACCTCCATTTTTAATATTGCGCGTTTTCAGTAAACTCTGTATAATTGAGCAGTAGGTACATGAAATGAATATGTTTTAAATAATAATTAAAAGGGCAAATACATTAGGATTTTGATTAGAGAACCATTTCGGCAGGTGGAATGTTACGATTTAAAATGAATGTTCATGTTCTTTTTTTTTGGGTTTTTCGCCACACTAGAAAGATAAAAAGAAGAATTAAATTGAACTAATAAATGGAAAACTTTTAGTAGAGCTGCAAAGTCAGCAGGAACTGGTGACACTGACTGAATGTGTGGTTTCTTTTTTGAACACGTAACAAAATAAAAGAGTAGCGACTGACCACAGTAGCCGATGCAGCAAAACACCCAACCCTGATCCAATCTAAGAAAAATACTGGTAATGGGAATAATACGCAAACGATTATTGTCAGATGCTGATTGTGTTAAATTGTTACCTTTGGTTTGACAATAAGGTTTGATTGTAAGGAAAAAGATACAATGTAATTATTATTATTCATTTATTCAAACTTTTAAAAATAAAAGGAGCTGGTAATTCGAAACGGAAACTGAAAATTCAAACACAATGCAATAATGTGAAGAAGAAAATACATCGTACTTAATACTATTACAATGGTCATAAAGAAAACTGCTACTTCTTTCGGTATTCATTAAACACAAATGCCTTAATTTTCTTCCAATCTTTGTTTTCCATACAAGCATTCTTGTATTGCCAATTCAGTGGGACGCTTTTTCTTACTATGTTATCGTTAAAATATGCTTTGGTCAGACGTAGTCCATCTAATTTTATGATATTTCACTTCTCTTTGCTGTTAGTGTCCAGTAGTTGGTTTTGATTATGAGTACTCATATCTGAAAAATATATTATTAGTAATATTAGCTATGATATTAAACATTTCATACCTTCTTCTTCCTTACTCTTGTCAGAAGCAGATAAGCCTTCTTCAGACCTTTTTTTTACTGCACCTACTTTTCTCCTTTATATCATTTTGTTTGGTCACAACTTGAACAAACATTATCATAGCTCTAAAATTTATACTGTTACTTACCACTACTATTTCGTTCCGGAGCGTGAATTCTGTTAACGTCAATCACATTTCCATAATCATTTCAGTCATTTCCATCATAATTTAAGTTATTTTCACTTTCACCATCCGTAATTAAGTCTTCCTGTATATTGTCATCTTCAAAAGCCTCATCTTGCGATTTTATCAGTAGTTTTGCTAATTTGGCCATTTGATATATTTCTTGCGGTAATCTAGAAATTAGTTTATTAAAAGAGCGGCAATTTAGAGTAGTAGGACCAACCTATAAAAATTTTGATAAGTAGTTACGGTATGTCCTAAGAAGGTGCACAGTTGTTGTAATTCTACAGACTCTAAGTTGTCAATTTGTGAAATAGTGGCGATGTGTTTTCGTAATTTTCCTGAGGTTAAGGCCTGAGGATATTCGGCCCCAGATTCCTTGGCTAATGTTCTCAATGTAGAGTAGCCATCCAAGCATGTATCTTTATTTACGGTCGCAAAGGAAAAGGGGTTTGTTGGTGATATACATTTTTTATGGGTAATAATAAGAGCGTAATACGGGATTGTACTTCTTCTGAAAATAAAACAGGCACGAGCTTATGCCGTTTACCTTTTATTCGTATTCGTTTGTATTTTTTAAAGCGAATGCTTTCACTTTCTGTCAAATTTTTCTTAAACTCTTCATATATAATGTCATTCCCTTCTTGTAAGTAACTCTCCACTTGCAATCTTTCAAGTTCGCCTATTCGTCGCCTATTTAAGGTGATTAATAGCGTGTAGCAACATTTTTGCGATCTTCATTTACCTTTAATCTCTTAACGCAACTTTTTGCCTTCTCTTTAACCAAATTATTAAGTTTTTTAATATCAGATGTTAATGGTATTATCGTAGGTTTCTTCCACTGATTCTCAACTAAATCTTGATTAGCCACCCTACCGACTTCGGCGTTCCAGTTTGTATTGACAAGTGACCTCAAAGTTTTGATTTCCTTGCTCTGTTGGTAGCTATCGATGCCTCTTATAAAAATCATATTTTTCTGCTAAATTTCAGAAAAAGCGTGATCGCATCTGTTTAAGCGTTGTGCCCATGTGAAGAGCCGGTAATGGTGCCTTTTCAAACTTCTGTGTTTTCTCGTTATAGCCGGTTATATTTTGTGTGCATAAAACAAAATATAAAAAAAATTCTGGTTTTAATGCCTCGAAGAAGCTATTGTCTTTAACATATAATCTCATATTTTGCCATAGTCGAGACAGTTCTTTTAATTTATTTTTGGTAACTTTGTTTAAGTGGTTATGACGATGCCGTTTTGCATAAAATGATCCGAATGATAAAATAAGAGGGCCACTTTTAGCTATCAATGATATGCTATCATAACGCATGTTAAGTACACCTTCTTTTATTCGTAGAGTACTAATAAATTTTTCATCCACACAACGAAAGGCTAGATATTTTTGAGCATCAGATATGACGTTTTATTTTTTTTTGCACTTTCGGGACTAAAGTTAATACTTTAGTCCCCGTAAACAAGGACTAAAGTAGCTCATTTAATCCCTAGGGACTAAAGTAAAAATGATACCGTAACTATGGGAAATTTATGTACACACGAGGTTAGTAGGTTAGGTTTGGTTTGTCATTTGACACACACTGACGCAAAACTTACCTGCAAATCTCGAATTTGACATATACTGACAATACACTTCAGTACTGCCAACTGATACAGGCTATCCAGGACCTACTGCAATTCAGTTTTTAATAAATTGTAATTGTCAGTTTCCAAATTGACAGATTCCAAATTTTGGAAATGTTTGATGATAATGTTCCCAAAAGTGCAAAAAATAGCGTATATACCTCGGGTGCCTAAATCCCTTGAGTAGTTGTTGCCCTCGGGCTTCGCCCTAGAGGCAACAAACTCCACTCGCGGGATTAAATGGTGCACTTTAGTCCCTCATGATATAATATACTATTATTGGTTTCACTTTGTGGTCGTTGAGGACATTGACTGGCATGACGTTTCAAATACCGCTTCATATAGTATCCATGACAATATAAACAAGGAAGAATATTTTCTGGTGATAAATTTTTTGTAGGTGTCTTTACAATTTTGATTTCTCTTTGTGCAGGGGACAAAAAATTGCCCTGTTTTCTTAACAGGTTTATAAAGTTTTTTCCTTCAATACTTCCCATTTTCATGTTCATGAATTGCTGTACTGCTATTTCAGAGTTATGTTTTCTCAGTAAATGTCGACTGAAATTTGTTACGTTTTCAAAGCAATAAAGGCAAAAATCTTTTTTGTCCCAAATTCTTTTATTTCTATTTGATGTAGCCACTTTTGAAGTCAAACGGACGAGGCTATGCTTACGGTGGGAAGGTGGTCATTTTGGACAATTATTGTAATATTTTTTTTTTAATAAAAGAGATTTTGCTACCTACTACTAAAATTTTCAAAATGTCATATCTCGATAAGGAAGCATTTGACCATGTTCATATAGACATTTTCGACTCGAATTTACCTAAGGAACACGTTCTGAAATTTTGTACCTTACCTGACACCCCTGCATATATATGTATATACAGGTGATTTTTTGAAAACGATCCGCCTGAGATATTTCAGAAACCAAAAGGAAATTACAAATTTCCGAAAATAGGTCCACTTATATGTCAATGGGGAAACGGTTTGACCTATGATTCACACTTTTGACGTTTACCCCTGCGCCCCTACGAATACCTCCCAAAAAAATTTAAATGGAATGACCCATCGCGTGGTATCTCAAATGAGTTGATGTTGAAATGTACTATACAACTTTTATGCAGTTTTGAGAAAAACCAAAAAAACTGAATATCTTTCTTGTGTCAGATTTATTGTTAGATATTATTGTGGGAGTGGTTTTATATTGTTTATGAACGGAGGTAACTTACCCATGGTATTGAGATCCCAACAATTGTTATATAAAAAAGAAAGCGTAGTTAGGTCCTTTCTACATCTAACACAAAAAAGCAAGTACTGTTAACTTAAAAACTGATTTATTAATTTTTGAACAATGAATACATATTGTTAAAACAAACTTGATATTTCGTGGAAATATTTATTACTTTGTAGCGTGTTTGGATGGCTTCTTCGTTGGCCAGCAGCGGATAATGTTGGAGTAAAATTCTTTATATTCCTCTTCTACGTAGGTTAGCAGTTTTTACAAATGCTCTATCTTGGTTTCCAGTATGGGAACATTTCCCTCAGGATATGCTTTCGTGTGAGGACGTAATTCGAGAGGAATACGTTCATTATTTCGAGGCATATGCAGTGAAAATGTATGATTCGCGAAACTATTGAGATATTCTGAAGCGACCAGATATCCTGGTTTCGATGACTAGTGAAGAAAGTAGTGGAACTAGGATATAGAAAATGACTGTTTCTGGTGTCTTGGAACACCCCTCTTCTTGGTCCCGAGTGAAAGAGATTGCTTTTTGTAATATTTTGTCCACCAATTTTTAAAATCTAGCACATCTTCAGTAGCAATTTCTTTTACTGTAAAATTGTTTTTTGCACTAGATGTTACAACCAGTTCAGTGTATTGGTGAACGCAGAAGATCCTATCGTGTTGCTTTAATTTTTTTTAATCAGTCCAAAATCCCTATCACAGGGTAAAAATGAGTGCCCTCTGATAGGGACAAATTCTTCCACTTTATCGAATCTACCCGTTTCAGCTAATGCCATACACATACGTACCATGGTATGGTTCTTGTTTTGCCCTGGGAAATTGTCAGAATATAGCCGAAGTTCCGTTACTGATTCAAATTATGAATGCCAAAGATATTAACGGTCAGTTGAATTAAATAAAACAAGTCCTGCACTGGAACCTCAGGGAGATGGACGTTCTGCATGAAATCGAAAGCCAATGGTACCATCATCTCGATTTTTACACTCTTCGGTAGATTGTTGCAATGAACTATAAAATTTCTTTGCTCTTCTCTTATGTACCAACAATTCAGCAACAGCTGCTCGCTTGGCAGCATCCCCAAGAGACGGGCTTTTTATTTTCACATTAAGTTGTTCGCACTTACAACAAGTGTCTATTTCTGGACGTCCAAAACGAAGAGTAAAATGTTCATGGAAATATTTGACAAAGTAGGTATAACTCACTAGAGCATCAGGATATTTTGTAGAATACATCTTGTGCATAATTTTTAAAGTTAGCCTTGGATTGAGGTATTCATACGTTTGGTCGTTGTAATGAGCCACCTTTATAGGAAAAGCTTGAATATGCTGGCGTATTAAAGTATTAGTTTCTTCCTTTATTGCATGCGTTTTTGTATTTGTACCTCGCTTATCACGAGTTTCATTTTTTTAAGAAGATTCTTAATGCGCTTTAATCTTTTCACTACAGTGTCGTGTAAACTTATAAACGCCTTTTTGGCATACTTTCAACCTTTTACCATTAATAGATACAAAATGAACAAAAGAACAACTTCTCGAGATATTGCTATCCTTATTTTTGGTTTTTGGTGTAACCCGACGTTGAACATTACGTATTTCTAAGCAACCTTGTAAATAAATATCTTGCTCGGCTTTTGTTTTTAATGCATAAAATTTTTGAAATATGTCGTTCCTCTGATCCTCGCCAATTTTTTTGAAGAATTTCATCGGGCATCTGTTATAGACGAGCGTTACTATTAAATTTTGTTTTTATTCATAAGAAAGGGACTTACCGGCAAGGAAGACCAGTTTTCTTTGCAACAACATCTTTACCGTTGTAGCATTTATAAGCAACTCCTTCTACTCTGCTCCGTTTGATGACAGTTCTGCTGTATAAGTCAGTATTACGTACACCTTTTTTCCTTTTGTTATGCAACAACACTTCAGTTTCTGCACCTGCCTCCGAAGACTCTGATTCACGTTCCATGATTAAAAAGTATTATTGAAATAAGAACTAACAGCACTAACACACTGCACTTCCTCACATTAGCAATGTCACTGTGTCAGCCATACTTCTAAAGTCGGTAATACAGGAATCAATACATCGTTTGTTGTTGAAAGGTACCAACAAACGTTACTTGGTCCCTTTCAACAATAAATCTTGTTTAGAAGTTGTGTTCACAACAACACCTGATGCTCGCACATATACCCTTTCAACATATAACGATCGGAATATGGTAGAAATACTATTATCGTGCAAAACCTCAAAATGGCCGAAAACGTTACTTAGTACGTTTAAACATCAACTGATTTATATATATGATGTCTTTGCCATATGGGGTCACGGTAAGAATCGACTTGCTGATTTCCTCACCCATCTCAATAGCATCCATAATAAGATCCAGTTTACGATGGAATTGGAGAAGAACAACCACCTTCCATTCCTAGACGTTCTCATCACCAAGAAGAATGGAAAATTGGGGCACACGGTTTATAGGAAGACCACGCACACCAATTGCTACATAAATGCTAATTCACACCACCACCCTGCTCAACTACAATCAGTCCTGACAACACTGGTTTGTAGATCAAGAAGGATAGCCGACAAGGAGAATACAAGACAAGAATTAGCAACCCTTGTTCGAGTATTCGAACAAAATGGTTATGGCAGAGCAGCGATTAGGAAAGCGTTCCGACCACCGAAGACCAAAACGCAAGACGCAGAAGAGGAGAGACCTTGTGGCACGGCGTACCTGCCTTACATCCGAGGCACGACAGAGAAAATCGGAAGAATCCTTAGAAAATGTAACATCAGGACAACCTTTACCACGGATAGAATAATCCAGTCCATACTGAGGAATCCTAAAGAGTATATCCCTTTGGAAAACCAAGGAGTCTACGAGATACCGTGTCGGGATTGCGATAGCAGCTACATAGGCCACACCAACCGGAGAATAAAGGCACGCAAGGAGGAACATCAGAATTATGTTAAGAAGATGGAACACACTTCATCGCTAGTGCATCATATATGGGATACTTCGCACAAGATTGATTTCGACAACACCAAGAGCATTGCCAGCGTCGAACACAAAGACGCATGCATCATACGAGAAGCCATCGAAATCGTGAAACGTCCGAATTGTATGAACACCCGCGACGACACAAGCCGATTACCTGCATCGTGGTTACCAACGTTACTACAAGCAACGGCCGGCCATTCTCTACGAACACCAGCCATCCGTTCTAGCAGTACAGCTCCCTCGATGCTAGTTGCCACAGTAATTGATAAACAACCTATTCAGTCAGCTGTACATCAAGTTGACAGTCCGTCGTGTTGCCGCATAACTAGAAGCCAAACCAGGACTACAAGGACTTGAAAATGGCGAATGTGATTTCGTCGAAACGTCGTCCAACCCCAAACGCCATTCAAGATGTTCTTCAACCAGTTGAAGAAATCTTCAAATTTATTAAGCGGTATGACACCCTGAAATGTTTACCTTTAATACATATCAGCCGCGAAAACCTTCGTAATATTATTATACGTCTCTACGGGGAGAATATATTCCATCAAACCAGAAGTTTTGAAAAACTGCGGTCCAAGAAATGTAAAAATCTATGCAATTTGACATTCCTGCAACGCTGCAGAGATCAGAACATCATCCCGACCTGTGCTAGATTGTCATTCCATCGAAAAACGTATCGGACCACGAACATTCTGAACAAGGCGAGTGCTGTTCTTCTTCGAGATTCCATCAAAGAGACAAGACACATTTTGGCCAAAATAAATAAAGAACTTCTTGATTTGCATCTTCACCGCAGCGGGATCATCCACCCTATGATCTGGAACATCATCGACCAATTAGCAGACTTTCGAGCGGAAACTGACAGAAACCTCTACACGATAAAGCAAAGGAAGAAATTCGACCATCTTTATTCAACGCAAAAAGGGTATCGTACTACTAATCTGGATATGTCTAAAGTTGTCCGTAATATTTCTGATATTACTTTGGATGAATCTGCGATATCTGCACTTGCTAAAGGTTTCAACTACGCCATAGCTCCAAAACGTATTCCAGTGGAATCTATCATCTGCGGAGTAGAAACTGCGATTTCGAGACTGGATAAGAATACCGCCGATCTCATCCGACAAGATACCTCTCGAATCTTACGATTGGCTAAACCACCCAAATCGAATCTATCCCGTGATGAATCTTTGGCACTCAAGAATCTTCGTCAGAACAACAACATCATTATTCTTCCTGCAGACAAAGGAAATGTCACCGTTATCATGAACAACGATGACTACCACTCTAAAATGATTTCTTTACTGCAGGACAGTGCTTACAAATGTATCTCCACAGATCCAACAACGTATTTGGAGAAGACCACCAACTCGAAGATAAAGGAGAGTAACATCGAAACTGAAGTGCAAAATCAACTTATACCTAGAGAAAAGTCGTCTAAATGTCCCAAGATATACGGTCTCCCAAAAATTCATAAGGATGGAACACCGCTTAGGCCTATCGTTAGATCCATAGGATCACCTATCCAACGACTTGCAGCGTTCGTAGCTAAACATCTGCAGCCGCATGTGGCAGATGCGTCTTCATACGTTATGAATTCTACCCAATTCATCGAGATGCTGCAAAAGGAGAAAATTACACCGACCGATATCCTCGTGAGCTTTGACGTCGTCTCTCTGTTTACTAAAGTGCCAGTTGCCGAAGCTCTAAACGTCATTAAACAGAAGTATGATCCACCTCAACACATCATCAAACTTGCCGATCATTGTCTCCAGAATACATATTTCATCTATAATAGTCAACGCTACAAGCAAGTAGAAGGAGCGCCGATGGGTTCACCTTTGTCTCCCGTCATTGCGAATCTCTTCATGGAGGACTTCGAATCGAAAGCACTGGACAGCACCATTTACAAACCGAAACTTTGGCTTCGGTATGTCGATGATGTCTTTGCCATATGGGGTCACGGTAAGAATCGACTTGCTGATTTCCTTACCCATCTCAATTGCATCCATAATAAGATCCAGTTTACGATGGAATTGGAGAAGAACAACCACCTTCCATTCCTAGACGTTCTCATCACCAAGAAGAATGGAAAATTGGGGCACACGGTTTATAGGAAGACCACGCACACCAATCGCTACCTAAATGCTAATTCACACCACCTACAACTACAATCAGTCCTGACAACACTGGTTTGTAGATCAAGAAGGATAGCCGACAAGGAGAATACAAGACAAGAATTAGCAACCCTTGCTCGAGTATTCGAACAAAATGGTTATGGCAGAGCAGCGATTAGGAAAGCGTTCCGACCACCGAAGACCAAAACGCAAGACGCAGAAGAGGAGAGACCTTGTGGCACGGCGTACCTGCCTTACATCCGAGGCACGACAGAGAAAATCGAAAGAATCCTTAGAAAATGTAACATCAGGACAACCTTTACCACGGATAGAATAATCCAGTCCATACTGAGGAATCCTAAAGAGTATATCCCTTTGGAAAACCAAGGAGTCTACGAGATACCGTGTCGGGATTGCGATAGCAGCTACATAGGTCACACCAACCGGAGAATAAAGGCACGCAAGGAGGAACATCAGAATTATGTTAAGAAGATGGAACACACTTCATCGCTAGTGCATCATATATGGGATACTTCGCACAAGATTGATTTCGACAACACCAAGAGCATTGCCAGCGTCGAACACAAAGACGCATGCATCATACGAGAAGCCATCGAAATCGTGAAACGTCCGAATTGTATGAACACCCGCGACGACACAAGCCGATTACCTGCATCGTGGTTACCAACGTTACTACAAGCAACGGCCGGCCATTCTCTACGAACACCAGCCATCCGTTCTAGCAGTACAGCTCCCTCGATGCTAGTTGCCACAGTAATTGATAAACAACCTATTCAGTCAGCTGTACATCAAGTTGACAGTCCGTCGTGTTGCCGCATAACTAGAAGCCAAACCAGGACTACAAGGACTTGAAAATGACGAATGTGATTTCGTCGAAACGTCGTCCAACCCCAAACGCCATTCAAGATGTTCTTCAACCAGTTGAAGAAATCTTCAAATTTATTAAGCGGTATGACACCCTGAAATGTTTACCTTTAATATATATATATATATATATATACAGTGTGTACATAAAGTAAGGAATAAATTCATTATCTAGAAAAGGGAAAGCTTTTAGGAAAAATCCTCAGACATGTCAACCTTTGTTTTAAGATGCGCATCTTTTGACGTTCTAGTCTCATTGGTGACATCATTACTGTTCCGGATATGACGTCATCGACATTTTTTTCAAATGGCAACCTTTATTTTTGACAGCGCCATTTGAAAGAGCATATTTTTCTGCACACAACACATCAAAAGTTTTGTCATGTTACATAAGGAAATTTTCGATAAAATTAATGTTATAGTGATTTAAAATTAATTTATTTTATTCAGTTAATTGAACAAACTAATTAATTCAGGGGACTCTAAAACGTGAAGATCTGTTGAAAACTCAATTTGTAATTTTTGAGGTGAATCCAATACTTCCTTTATCGTAAAAGGAAGTAAAAAACATACGTTTTGTATTGACAGCCATGAAAAGTCATAGTGACAATTTGGAAAGTACCGAAAGATCAAATGTTATACGTTTGGCAGTACTGAAGTGTATTGTCAGTCTATGTCAAATTCGAGAGGTTAATAGGTTAAGTTTTGTTTGTTATTTGACACAGATTGACGCAAAACTTAACGTACAAATTTCGAATTTGGCATAGCTTGACAGTGCTACCAACACTGCAGTAGTAAGTGACATGATTTTATCCACCTAGTGAAATAAAGTAATTTCATTATTCCACTAGTGGATAAAGTGGTACTTTAGACGGTTCATAAGTGTGGATAAAACTTCAATTTTAAGGTGATTGTGGATAAAATGTCTTTTTTGCTATAATAAAAATAGTGGTTTTTTATGACTTAGAAAGAGACCTTTACAAAGCTAGGAAGGACTTCAGTTTCAACACTTAATTAATTAGTTGGTTCAATTAACTAAATAAAATAAATTAATTAAAATTAATTAAATCGTTATAACATTAATTTTCTCGAAAATTTCCTTATGTAACATGACAAAGATTTTGATGTGCTGTATGCAGAAAAATATGCTCTTTCAAATGGCGCTGTCAAAAATAGAGGTTGCCATTTGAAAAAAATGTCGATGACGTCATATCCGGAACAGTAATGATGTCACCAATGGGACTAGAACGTCAAAAGATGCGCATCTTAAAACAAAGGTTGACGTGTCCGAGGATTTTTCCGAAAACCTTTTCCTTTTCTAGATAATGAATTTATTCCTTACTTTATGTACACACTGTATATATAAGGCGAGGAAATTTTGACTGGGAAAGGGGTTATAGCCAACACCAATCTCAGTACTTGGGCAACGATTTCAAGAGCTATTAATGGTTTGTTGAAATGAAACCACTTGATGCTAAGGTCGACAGTTTCGATAATTTATTTTTACCATTTTCAAGACCTAAAGAGAGGTTACAGATAAGAAGCGATGTTTGTACAATGTAATTAGTTAAGATCTTACCTAACAACTTGTGGTAAAGAACCAAAAAGGCACATGTAGATCACAAAACATGTGACCAGATTTCAAATTTTAAACTTACAAAAGCAGTATTGAACGAAGCAGGCATATCACACAACTAACGTAAAGCTAGATTTCCTGTCACCAGGTTACATGTTAAAAATTCACAAATACGTTTAATAGTTATTTAACCAACAAGTGTGTTAATGAAGGCGATTAATAATCGAAACTGTTTAAATCACGAACGAGCGATAGCGAGTGAGTGCCTTTAATAGTTGAGATTATTAATCGCCCATTAACAAACGAGTTGATTACAAAATTTTTTCGTTGGCCGCAAAATCTTTTTTATCTACGATCATGTAAAAAGTGCCTACTTTCTACACCGATATTAGTGTAAAAAGTTAACTTTTAGTACACTAGTGTTATAAAAATTTTATTGCACGCTAATGTCAATAAGAAATCTATGATAGACTAATTTTAGTGCAAAAAGTTAACTTTTATTACACTAGTGTTATAAAATTTTTATTGCACGTAAATTTAAAAAATACAGAATGAAATACATACTTTCGTAAAAGATTATGATCGTAGATAAAACGTTGTAAGACACTCTTGCAAAAAGGCTTTTCATTGCACTTTTTATTGCTCGCATTCTAATTTGACCTATCGTGCAATAAAGAATGCCTTTTTGCACTTGTATCTTAAATAACTATTTGTGGCGAAAAATTTGATTAATACAACTAACCTCCATGCAAAATATCATCAAAACGTCAAAATCACAAAAACAGTTAGTTAATGAAAAAGAGTGTATTAATCAAAAACAGTGTATTAATAGATCTATTAATCCATTCTTTTTTAAAAAACAGTTAATTAATGAAAAAGGGTGTATTAATAAAAAACGGTGTATTAATACGTTTGAAATTATTATTATCAATACAAATTTTGTATTAATTTTACAAAATTGCCGAAATGAGTTTACGTGAGGTAACCTACTTTTTGCAGCGTTTTAATGCCAAGCGACGATTACACGTTGGACACTTTCTGTGTTGGCGAATGAAATGTTTGATACATTGCTTATGGAAGAGGTGCTTGCACAATGTAATCGAGACTTCCTCCCCATTAAATAAGGTGGTATGACATATTTTGCATATTAGATCGTCGTTATGCGGGGTTTGTGACCTAGGTCTTGGCGGCGGTGTTGGTCGCTTCTTTTTTTGATTTTTTGATTTCATTCGCGAGGTTCGTGAACTTGGTTTTGGCGGCGTCTTCTTTTTATTTTTTGATTTAACTGGTTTCATTCTTGTGGTGTATGAGTCACCACAACTTTAACTTAAGGTTGCTTAAGGGTAGCAAGCGTTTTGGCGGCATTCGGGTGCGAACTTTAGCACGCTACGGTCGCCTAGAATCACGCTAGTGTATTGTTGTATAGTGAATAATTAAAGGGTTTTATTAACTGCTGCGTTTGATTATAACTATAATTTACGAACCAACATACATTACAATTCTGACTTTTAATTTGTTATCTTTTTTTAGGAAAAATAATTCATTAATATTGAAATTAACAAGCGGTCAACGAAAAAATTAATTAATTACTACAATTTTTATTGGTTTTAAGCCATAATGGCCGTCAAATGGATAAAATTGTTTAAACCCGACAAGGAATGTGAGAAAATTATGAACTTTGCAGATGTCAATTTGTTGGCCGCGCATGCGGCGCATGATCCTTACGATCGGCGTCAGTAGTATACCAGGACGTTCAAAATGGAAGGGCACTGCTCGCTGGCACAAGTAAGGAAATTTATGAAATTTAATTAAAGGGTAATTATTTGTTTATGGGAATGAAAGATTTATTATAAGGAGATTGAAACAGGTTAGGTTGAAAATTATTGACCCCCGATTCTATCCAGGTTGAGGAAAATCTAAAGAAAAATCGTTATTGGACATGGCTAACAGGAGGTGATATGAAACACTAAGGTTGTCAATGTCTGTTTTTGAATTGAGGGTGTTGTTACTGCCAAAAATGTGGCACATTTCAATAAATAAACGATGGTTACTATTAGATTCTGTTGTAATGATTTTGGTATTATCAAAATCCATCTCATGTCCTGTATTGTTGACATGACTAGCTAAAGCGCAAGCCTTAGGTTTTACACCGGAATCACTTTTGTGTTGGGTAATCCTAGCTTTCAACCTCTGTGAAGTTTGCCCAATATAGGTGGACTGGCAGCCCTTACCAGCAAATGAGCTAGGGAATTTTTTCCTTTTCTTCGGCAAAGATCGCATTAAACGAATTTCTTCTAATACCTTCGGAACTTCTCTTCGTGCTTTAAGAATCTGTTGGGGTATTTCATTTAACGACATTCTGAAATTCTGATGACACTGTACTTCTACGATATCTTCTCCTTTTTATTATGAGATTTCTTGATAAGAATTCGCTTGATGTCGGAAATACCTGTTATTTTCTTAAAACAATTTTGCCGGTTTTTAAGATTGTACAGTTTCCAGTCAACGCTAAGTTGTTTCACTGTTCAAAACTAAGAATATATTTCGAAGTATTCTTCCTTGCTTATTATTGTTGTGTTTGTTCGTAAACATTTTTCCACACGACCAAAAACCCTGTCCGCTGGGAGGAAGCTATGACCTCGAACTGGAAATGTCAGATTTCTTTTAAAATACCAGGGGGCCTATTTTGGAGCCAAAAATAAAGAGCATGTACAATATGAGAGTTCTTGTTTTGGCCCCCGCAGCCATCAGAGAATAGTCTCAATACTTCAATATCTTCGAGTTCCAGTGAATTCAGATAATTTAAGAGAGCAGAACCTATCTGAATTGAGCTACGTCCAGCTTGTACCTCAGTCCAGGTCTAGAAGGTAGGACGCCTTGAATCCATTCCGACGCAGCAAAATTCGTAGATGCTAACTTGGTGAGAGTAAAAGGCATCCGAAATTGGAGTGCGAAGCAATGGTTGTACTTGCTGTAGATCGAATCAAACACTTTTTGAATTTGCAGAAAGCGCCTGACCTTTTTCTATGTAGTCAACGTTCGATCATCAAGTCAGGTTTTTTTTTAAATCTTTTTCGTTTCTTTCGTCTCCTCAAGACGTATGCATAGAGCACAGCAGTCTGACGCGGGTGATGAGAACCCGATATTAAACTCTCCACAAAAAATCCTTGAAAACATTGATAAACTTGATTTATATTGTGCAGCCTGCTCTAAATTATTATAAATTTTATGCAATTTTGCAATACTCAAATAAGCTGGCAAGTATAATCTCACAGATTTCTTTCTATTGTAATGACTTTCGGTACCCCTCAAATCTCTAATACATTCTCTTATTTTATTTATTTTATTTTATTTTTTATGGACATATGATCCCCACCACGTGATTCCTTTGGCACTCTTCCTTGGTGAATAGTTTTTGCAACTGTATTTACGCGTTTTTTGGTATACCCAAACTTCTAGTAAAAAATTCTTGACAGTCTTATGGATTTCTTTTGATGCGATTGTAGATGATAAGTAATATTAAGAAGGCGATTTCTTGGATTTTCTTTCTTGGGCCGATTCCTTGCTTTTCTACAAACACCCAGTATATTACATAACTTAATGTCTTGTGAAACTTTATCCGGAACAGCATAAAAAAATTTTCGAATGAGTTTGATATTACGCAAGATAACAGTATTGCATTTATAACTAGTAGTATTATGATTGCATGGTCTCGTAAATGTTAATATTTCAGCATCCTTATCGACATATTTTTGTTGCTTGCGCAATCTTTGTTTCTCGGGAGCTTTCGACTTTCTGGTGCGGGTACCAGTATTGCCTAAAGAATCACACTCTTAGAAACAAAATAAAAAACTCAATACAAATTGAATTACCTTCTCTAACAGATACGTCAAACTCGCCATCAACACCATCATCATGCTCGTCCATCATCTGCCACTAATCTCCGAAAACAATAATAATATTAACGTATAAACTTGTTCGAAAACGTGCACTGGTTTCTGTTTCGCACATCGACCACAGTGACTGGAATAACAAACTAAACTAAAAGTGAACGAATTATTTTCCTGTAACCACCCGAATTCATGGGCGTCGCTAGCATGTCATTTGTTTTTCAGATGTCTCTGGATGAAGGGATGCACTATTGTTTGAAGAAGGATACAAGAGGGGGACCGCCTGCCTCCATCTAGTGTTCTCTTATAACCCACGCTGTCTTCCTTCATTCAGAAAGAGAGAACCGAAAAACAAATGACATGCTAACGACGCCCATGCCCGAATTTCTTCTTGTTGACCTTGGACAGTGAAAGCCTTTTTGCTTGAAAAAAGCCATGCAATTTTGTTTTGTGGATTTATCTGGTTTAGCTTGAATTGCCTGACTTTAAGGTCGATTTTAAAGGGGATTTAGCACAGTTACGTTGAATCTGACTTTACCATTGGATTTATCTGACCAAAAGAATTAGGAATCAATAATTAACTCATTTTGCCCAAAAGTGGATTTATCTGGTTTTGCTTGTTTGCTCTTCAACTATCCGTTGTTTCATCCACTATAAAATAGAAATAATTATTTCCTATTTGTTGTCTTATCTCGCATATTGTATCCACAAAGACAGAATTCACATAGTTTTTTCGCAAGGTACTTTCGTCAGGTATATCCTGCTTATAGTATTTGATCAAAAAAATTTTAATTTGTATCATTTAGTTTTTTAAGCGGTATATTAGAACTAACAAATGAGTAGCCTGGTTTCAAAGTCCGCCATATCCATTTCACGTAAGTTTTCAGGAGAGCCGAAAAACTGTTTCAGTCTGATCCTAGGTAATTAAATATGTTTAGTATAGTATAGATCATAATTTTAATTTTAATTTATTAAATGTACGGGGTCGCCCCATTTTTACAAAGATATACACTATATTTTACAGAAGATAAGTACAGTGTAGGTAAATTTAAACTTAAACCTTAAACTACATATATGCAATATACTATTATTAAACGATACATAACATAATCACATAAGACTTCTTGATATACCCTTAAAGCTCGCCAAGGAGCTGTTAAAGATGTCCAGCTCCTCCTGAAGAGAGTTTAAAAACTTGTAGGTTCTGTTTAATGGTGAATGACAGCCATAATTTGCTGAATGAAACTCAATACTAAACAGTTCATAGTGTCAAAGACTGCGGATTGGCACATTAAGTTTTTTTTTCTCTAAAAGTTCAGGGCGAACTGCAAGTCCATGAATAAGTTTATCGACAAAACATGTATCTGAAACAATTCTTCTTTGTTGTAGTGATTGTACGTTTAACCTGTCCAAAACATTCTGTTTATGAAAGAGTTCATTACGAATATTAAGTTTGTATGCAGCAAAGTGTAGACATTTATTTTGTACTCCTCCAATTTTGTTTATACAGTGTGTCCCAGAATTGATGTTACAAGAGGTGAGATGATCTAAAAATTTTTGAATTTTATTTTAAGGTCCTGGGATACGGTCCTGCTTGGTTTGAAAAGAATTTTAAGAATATTTTCAGTTTTTGAAAAACAAGTAGGCCTTGACAGGAAAGCGAAAACTATTTTATTTTCAGGTAAACTACCCTTTCTGTTCATGGTACGACAAACTTTTATTAAGAAAAATTGTTTAGAATGCGAAATTATGACCCTATACAAAATTTCAGAAAGCTCTGTCGACTTATAAAAAACCGTTATTTTTTAGATAATTGTATGTTATTTTCAGGTAAACTACCCTTTCTGTTCATGATACGGTAAAATTTTATTAATAAAAGTTGTTTAGAATGAGAAATTATGACCATATACAAAATTTCAACAAGGATCTGTCGACTTAGATTAAAACGTTATTTTTTAGATTAAACAAATTGCATTTATTAAAAATGACGGTTAAATCTAAGTGAACAGATCTTTTTGAAATTTTGTATAGGGCCATAATTTCTCATTCTGAACAACTTTTCTTCATACAATTTTGCCGTATCACACAAGGGAGCAATAGACATCCTTAACCGTAGTAGCACTGATTGTCTACAATTACGGAAAATAAATCCAAGCATTTTGAAACCCTTTTGAACAGTATTAAGAACATGATTAATACAGTTGAAACTAAAATCTACCAGGATACCCAAGTCTTTAACCTCTTTTACTGTGTTCGACGTTACATTATTGATATAATATTCGGACGGAAACTTTATGTGCCCTCTATAAAAGTTGATAAAACAGCATTTATCTATATTTAGTGACTACCCATTTGCTTGAGACCATTCCCACAACTTATTTATATCCCTCTGGAGCTGGAACAACATCCATGAAGTCATTAGTGAAAAGAATAAACAGCAGGGGAGCAATATGTGACCCCTGAGGAACACCAGATGTGACCTCAAAGGGCGCAGATATAAAATTGTTTAATTTTACACTTTGTTGTCTATCCTTCAGATAGCTCGCAATCCACCACATAAGATGACTAGAGAAGCCCGTGTCTCTAAGTTTATCCAAAAGAATCTGAAAGTTAACCCTATCAAGGCCTTGGAGAAGTCAGTCTATACCGAGTCGACTTGCACTTTGCTCTCCAAGAACTCCAACAGGGCAGTCTTATATAAAACAAGATTGGTCACAGTGGACTTTCCTTTGGAGAAACGATGCTGTTCACCACACACCAGACTCGCGCACTGCCAACTTAGCTGTTCGTATATTAGGCTGTCTAGCAACTTGGGAATTGCGAATGATTACAAACGCTGCGGTAGTTTTTGACATTAGTGGGGTCACCCGACTTAAATATTGGGATTACGTAACTGTATTTCCATTGAGTAGGAAACTCTGCAGATTGGAAGGATAAATTAAAAAGCAAATGCAGGGGTCTGGCAAAAGCACAAGCACAGCGCTTCAAGAAGAAATTCGGGATGCAGTCCGGCCCAGAACACAGCTTATCAGGGAGCGTAACAATTTTTTCAAAAATTTCAGAAATATTTATTTTGTCTAGGAAGATATCTTTGGTATTTTTATATTAAAATTTTGACTAGGATACACATTATTATCATATACTGAGGCAAACTGCCGCAATATCGCTGCCAGTTTCTGCGTGAACTCCATCCAAAAACATACAAGCAGGTAAATTACTTGACTTTCTTTTACTATTTAAATATTTCCAAAAATCTCGAGGCCTAGATTGAAGATGCTCCTCATAATGAAGTCTTTTATCCCCAAAATAATTGCAGCAATTATCAACAACGACAAGTAGCCACAAATATGAAACAATTGGTCTTATATTATGGAGATGGCTTCTTTTGACACTAAAATGTGGATCTGGCGGATTTTGAAGCTAGGATTTAGAGTTTTGTCATATTATGAAAATGAAAATGACAAAAATATTATGTATTTCATACTGATGTCAAAAAGGACATTTTTCGGATTATTTATGGTACAAAAAATGGAACATTAAAGTCTTAGTACTTTAAAGTAAAATATTAAAGTTCAAGTACTTTAAAACTTATTTATGGTACAAAAAAATGGAACATGAAAGTCCTAGTACTTTAAAGTAAAATTTTAAAGTTCAAGTACTTTAAAATTATACGTAAATTGCTGACATGAAATTTGAAATGATTTACAATTTTTTATTTAAAATTCATTAAATTTGCAGTATGAAATAAACCGTTGTATTCACCACGAACTAAAAGTGTTTTTAAAGGTCCTCGCAAGTAATTCCGTCCTCTGCTGACGCCTAGGCCGTAAACAACTTTGTCGTCCTTTAAAATGTCACTTTTCGTTCTAGATAAATAAACTACTATTACTAAGTCTCTTTATTAAAAAATAACAGAATTCCAAAATTATTTAACAATTATTTCCAAAACTTAAAAAACCACTCAATTGTCTCTTAAAAAATCTGGTGTGATACACTCACACAACTTCCTTTTACAGTGATCTTATAATTAGTCAAAAATTTCATTTTTAATTTTTAAAAATTTGTCAAAAATTTTCAAAAATTACAAATTCTACAAAAACGGTACAAAATAGAGCGTTAGTTGAAGAGACAAATTTTCTCTAGAATTTTAAGGTGAATTCGAAAATGTAATAATATACCGGGTGTTTTATTTAAAATAGGAGTTAATAAAAAAAATAGAAAAAAAAACAAAAGAAACCCAGTTTAGAAGTATTCAACTGGAAAATCACATATCTCACATCAATACACATTAAAAATTTAATCAAAATATAAAGTTTAAAAAAAATCGTTAGAGCCGTTTTTGAAAAAATCGAAAAAAAAACGAAAAATCACAAGAGTAAACAGCTACTTCCGGTTATGCGATTTTCTTCAAAAGCTTGCTGTCTCATCTACATAGTACACAAAACTTATATATGAAGTTTCAACGCCATACCTCTTGTCGTTTTTGAGATATTCTGTTCACAGACAGACACACACACACACAGACAGACCAATGAAAAAAAATATGTTTTTTGGGATCAGGGGACTCTGAAACGTGAAGATCTGTTGAAAACTCAATTTCGAATTTTTGGGGTGAATCCAATACTTCCTTTATCGTAAAAGGAAGTAACAATAATACCCGGAATTTCCTGCTGACTGCAATACTTTTCTTCGTGTTCATGTTCACCATCTTTTTCCTGAGCTATATTTCCAGCGTATTTTTCCAGTATAAGTATTATTGTAAAACTTTAGGGATGTGAAATTTTTCCAAAAAATTTCATACGGTTTCACCAGTAGAGCGTTAACATCCCTCAATTTGAGTAATTTTGGTGATATTCCACTGGATATTGGTCGTGGATTTATAAGTGCTACATGTTTGCCTTTTTCACATACCTTTTTCCTGTATTTCAATCCGAGCTATAAGCTACTTATTCTCTAACAGCTACAAAGTTGGTTCCTTTTGATAGTATGAAACGTTTGGTATTGTTAAATTGGAAATGCCAACTTCCGGGTAACTTATTGGTCTCTTGTACTGCTGATTTCCAATCTTGGACTACAACGTCTTCGCTCGAATGCAACATGGTTCCATATGTTTGAAATACTTCAAAGTATTCCCGAGGTTCACAATAACTTCCTTTTTTTATCTGTCTTTCAATTAAGGCAAAAACCCTGTCAGGGGGTAGAAATGAATGTCCTGTAACTGGAAAAATCAGTTCTACGGTTTTAATATATTTCGGGGCATTAGGCTGCAACCATTTGCAACACATTCCAAGGACAGTGGTGTTTTTATTCTGCCCTCCACAACCATCGGCTACGAGTCTAATAAGAGTATGGATTGCCTCCAAATCAGTGTTGCACAAACGAAGATAAATTGCCGAAGCTATTTCGTTTGACCCCTTCAAATACTCATCCTCTTTTCAGATGTAGCTGTGAACATTGTTTCTAGTGAGTGATGATTTAGAACTGCCTGTAACTACTGTAAAATTGTAGACATAAAGTTGTCGAGAATAGTATGTGGCCTGATCGGAAAGTTTTGGCATGGGTTAATCCTTTTGGGAATCAAATGACAGTGTTTTAAAACCTTTACGCTCTCCTTTTAAGAAAGAAAAGAACGCTTCAGCTCTGAAACTGTGAATTTTCTTTTCGGTAGGAAGGTTACTCTTTTCATCTGCATTCTTTGCAATTTTTATTTTCTCACCTAACTCCAGGCAGGTGGAACATATGTCTGTTCGTGGTGTTCCAAAACAGATGTTGAAATTTTTGTTAAAAATATCTCTAAAAGATTCGTTAACACTTCTTAATTCTTCTGGTATAGAACTATTACAATACAGTCGCCACATTTTAGTAATATTGAGCTCAGAAGAAAGCGACTGCTCTTATCTCTACAGCAGTGGGATACGAGATGTTTAAACTTTTTGATAAATTGACAAACTGCAGCTTTTCTATCTGAAAACCTTACTGTGTGACGATCTCCACCATGTGTTTCATAGGGAATAACGCCAGTTTGAAAATGTCTTTGTGTTAAAGTAAGTTTCCACATGCATGGATTTAGTGGCGCCAGTTGGCATGCCAGTCCTATTTGCACGCCAGTGAAGGTTTACATTATTGCACACAAATTCAAATTTCTGGCACGCCAGTTTCATAAGTAAACTGTTTTTCGGCAGTGAAAGGTCTCGAGAACTTTGTAGTGGAAATGTCGACCGAAATTCGCAAAGCATGTAGAATAGTGGCAAGGTTGTTAGTAAAGAAAAAAATTCATGAGTTAGAGAGAAAGAAAAGTCACAAACGAAAAGGCCGTATTTGGGTAAAAAAATGGATTAGTCGTAGGCATAATTTAGGTGCTTCTGCGAAACTTCTAGCGGAACTCTCAGTGGAAGATCCTTTGAGCTACAAGAACCATCTTCGAATGAGAAAAGAAAATTTTGATATTCTACTGGACTGTATAACACCACGTATTGAAAAAATGGATACCCACATGAGAGATGCGATATCTGCAAAACTGAAATTAGAAATTACATTAAGATATCTTGCATCTGGAGATTCTTTTGCTTCACTGCAATACTTGTATCGTGTTCCAAAATGTACAACATCAAAGTTTGTGCCTGAAGTTTGTGAAGCTATTTATGAAGCATTGAAAAATTTTATCAAGGTAAGGAGATCTACTTTTACTAAATTAAACTTTATTATTCCTAGTAAAAAATTAACAAAATTAACAGTGAAAAGTTGTAGTCATTACAAATAATTCAATAATCATTGTCATTGCTATTATCATAAAGGACAGTGGTAAGTGCTTGTGAAAGAATGTCTGATGATGGTTCTTCCCCATGGTATGAATTTGTACTGCTTGAGTAATTGTAACCGTAACAACTGCTTGCATCTGGAGTTGTAGCATATTCGAAATTGCTTGATGAGGCGGGTGAAGCTACTGAAGACGATTGTTGTGGTGGTTTCTCGAGATTTGATTTTAACCGTTGCTGTACGAGATAAGATTGTATGTATGCCATTGTTCGAAGAGCCTCTGATTCTGGAAGCTTCTTCAGCTGGCATGCTACTGATTTTCCAAAACAGTCAAACTCGTCGTCGTCGTCGTCCTTAGTAGGCTTCTCTTCTAATTTCCGCGCAATTTCCTGCAGCTCCTCCAGAGCTTTCTCTGTACTACCTTTCCTTGTTCTTGCGATAGCTCTTTTTGGAACTGCAGTTTTCGCAGTGAGTCTCCTCGGGGTTGCTTGTATTGCCCCAGAGGAGTTACTCGTGGAAGGAGGTAACACCTCATTGACAGCTGGTGGTTGCGTATCCTCTACAAAATCACCGGATTCAGATTGTGTTTCTGTTTCCTAAAAAGGTTTATATATAAATAAAAATATTCAATAGCTTCATGTATTTTCAATTAACAAACTGATAAATTCATTATATTTACAGGTGCCAAACACTGAAGAAGAATGGAAAAAGATTATACAAGGATTTTCAACAAGGTGGAATTTCCCAAATTGTGCAGGAGCTATGGACGGAAAGCATATTGTATTACGGAGTCCTTTCCATTCAGGCTCTGAATTTTACAATTATAAAGGCACCTTCAGTATTATACTGTTTGCGTTGGTTGACGATCAGTACTGTTTTGAATATATAGATGTAGGTGCAAACGGAAGAGCATCTGATGGAGGTGTATTTTCAAAATGCAGTTTGAAGAGTGCAATAGAAAATAATACACTGAACATTCCTCAGGATACAGTATTTGTGGCTGACGACGCTTTCCCCTTGAAAGAATACTTACTGAAACCCTACTCACATCATGGTCCCCTAACGCTCAGAGAGAAAATTTTCAATTACAGATTATCGCGCGCTCGACGTATCGTGGAAAATGCTTTTGGTTTACTTGTTTCTCAATTTCGTATATTTGAGAAACCGATTGCTTTATGTCCCGAAAAAGCTGTTACCCTTGTAAAAACCGCTTGTGCACTGCATAACTGGTTGCGGCAAACATCTGATGGTTACATACATCGAGGATGTGTAGATGAGGAAGATTTTGAAAATGGGACTATAGTAGAAGGTTTTTGGAGGCAAGAAGTCCGAGATGGAGGTTTACGCGATTTGAGATCAGCTGCGGACGCCCGTAATCACTCTAGGAACGCTGCCGAACTTAGAAATAAGTTAGCTGATTGGTTTATGGGTGATGGGGCTGTGCCTTGGCAAATGAAAATGATAAATCATCATTAGAATGTATTAAATACTAGATAACTAGAAATAAAAGTACTTACGAGTCCTGATGACTGTGTTTCTCTTATTTGAACCACTTGGTGTAGAATTCTGTGCGCTGTTGGAAACCATGCTACTTTTGGTTTATATTCTTCGTCTGCACTTGCCCCCGAATGACGACTCTTCTTAATTTTTGCTATTTCCAAAGCATATGCGTTTCTTATGGAACGTATTTTTGCCTTGACATCGGCGGTGCCAAAGCCAGGGACATTCATTAGTTGCGCAAGGTTTTCATAAGCGCTTTCACGATCATCTCTGTTTTTATATGCTTGGCTATGTACATCCCATAAGCACGTATGGTTTTCATAG
This sequence comes from Agriotes lineatus, assembly GCA_940337035.1. Taxonomy (NCBI): domain Eukaryota; kingdom Metazoa; phylum Arthropoda; class Insecta; order Coleoptera; family Elateridae; genus Agriotes; species Agriotes lineatus. The sequence goes on along the minus strand of CALNHX010001732.1, from coordinate 141,252 downwards.
CCCTCCAGAAATTTTATTGTCAGTTCGGCTGTCCACTTTTTGGTCATTTTCACAGCACAAACACAACGATCAAATAATATATTTTGGTGTGTAACTACCTCCACGGAATCAAATAATAAACTGACAATTGGCGAGCAGACTTGCAAGTTCATGTTTACACATGCATATTATGCAAAATTTTATTTATCTTGGTGCATGACTCACCACTGGCGCAAGCAAATTTCAGAATCTTGCAGACTTTTTTGGTCCATGCATGCACTGTTGCATCTTGTATGCAAGTTGATGTTTACACACGCAAGTTTTTTTTACTGGCGCGCCAGTTATTACTGGCGCCACTAAATCCATGCATGTAGAAACCCACCTTTAAGCTTGGTTTCCACATGCATAGATTACTTGCGCCAGCTAACTGGCGCGTTAATATGCACGTGTAAACTAAAAACAATTATGGCGCCAGTCATATTGCTGCACTGATCCAAAAGTTGCAAGAGCTTCAACTTTTCGTGCATACTGGCGTGATAATTTCATTTCAGTCTCAAGTTACGTATGCGAAACATCGAGTAGACGGTTCGACAAAATGGCTAAAAAATGAACGGATAACCTGACGATGGACTTTTTAGAACAATACGAACGGTTTCCGTGTTTGTGGGACGTTAGTCTATCTGAATATAAAAACAGAGACAAAAGGGCAGCTGCCCTCAGTGAAACTGCAGAAATAATTGCAACATACATTCCAGGATTTGATGAATCTGCTGTAAAAGCGAAAATTCGAAGCCTTCGCAATGCATGTGCACTTGAATTAAATAAAGTGCAAAAATCGAAGAAAACGGGTAAATCGCGGGACAAAATTTATAAACCCACAGTGCCATGGTTTTCTATAGCAGACCGGTTCTTAAGAAAAGTAGTACACACAAGAAAAACTCAATCCAATATGGTAAGTTTATTGAATACACAAAAACTACGGTAATTTAAATAACCACATTATTCACATTAATAGTACTTGACACATTATTCACAAAAAAATATCGCGTTTATAAATGAATCATTTTCGCTTGCCAAGGTACAGCTCCCTCTTCTACAAAATTTTATGCATATCTGTCCCGAATTTCTGCAGCATCTTTAGAATAGTTGTTACTTCCTATACGCTGAGGTACATCGACTAAACCCTGTGGTAGAGTTGGTGATTGTCTCCATGAACCAGGTTCAACAGTTCCCATTTCGTGGTTTTCAGTATCAATGGACCCAATTGGCAGGTATGCTGACCCAGAAGTTAAACGTAACCAATTGTGCAGACAACATGCAGCTAAAGCAATTTTATCTACTTTATCAGGTGCCAGAGCTATAGGCTTCTCAAAAATTCTAAATTTCAATGCAAGAATTCAAAACGCGTTTTCCACAATACGCCGCGCCCTTGAAAGTCGTTAATTAAATATTTTTTCTGTGTCACTTAGACGTCCGCCTCGGGAATATGGTTTCAATAAATATGGTTTTAAAGGAAATGCATCATCTCCGAGAATAACACAATTTTTTGGTAAACCAATAAGGTTTTCTTCTATCGCGTACTTCAGGGATGATTTGGAAAATATACCTCCGTCAGAAGCTCTACCGTTAGTACCAACGTCAATGTATCGAAGACAATAGTTGCTGTCCACTAAGGCAAATAAAACTATAGTGAAAGTGCCCTTCTAGTTATAAAATAGCGACACACTCCTAGCAGGACATTCTATTATCACATGTTTTCCATCCAATGCCCCTGCACATCCTGGAAAATTCCATCTTGTTTGAAAACCATGAGCAATTTCTCCCCACTCCAGTTCTGTACTTGGCATCTGAAAATTAAAAAAAGGAAAGTTCATGCTGTTAAAATCAAATAAAATTAAAGGGTGCTATTTTTTATACTATATGCACATATTTTTACTTTCAGAGTATGATAGATATACTAGATTTTGCAGAAGAAAGCGAAAATGACGATAATGAAGTAGAACATGTAGTTGAATCGGATGCATCAGGCACTACATCCATCGATGAACCTAATAAGAGAGTAGAAACAACATCTTCCAGCAGAATTGAAAGACATGCTTCAGCACCGTTTATACCACCTAAAAGACTGAAAAAAGTGCAAAATCTGAGCAACTAATTGTACGATAGTTGGACTTTCTCCCAGCAAACTTAAATTTCCATCTACTTGTTCCGCAACCGTTAAACGTTCTAGATTGAAATACTCTTGGACGTCTCCTTCTACACGTATTAGTGAATAATAGTTGACTAAATCTTCAGCACGATCTCGTATTCGTAAGGCTGCGGTTATAGTAGATGCGTATTCGGACGAATAATAATTCTGACGAATCCGTCAGAATTGTTCTTCCGAAATGTGTGGTTACAGTGAATACATATTCTGACAAAGGATCAGTAGTTGTAGGTCACAAAATGGATGTTGACGATTACTTTCTGGAAAGTCCTTTGCTAAAAATATTACTTTTGAGTGAAAGAAGTGAATGCACGAATAAGGTGTTTGCTTCAAGAGAAACGAATGGGGAATATCACACGCTATTTCAGGAATTATTGAGCCAACCAAATAAGTTTTCAGAGTATTTCAGAATGTTACCAGAAACATTCTTCTACATACTTAATGGAATCGAAAGCAAAAATCCATAAGCAATCAAATTTTCGTACATGTATTTCGCCAGAAGAAAGACTTGCGCTTACATTAAGGTAAGAACATCGTTTATAAGTATTTTAATGTTTAGTATCAAAAACTGAAGTACAAACTTTATTACGCTAACTACAAAGTATTCAATTTTACATACTTATTGCATAAAAGAAACAAACGAAAATGCAGTAAAATAAGATTGTCAGTTACGAGGATCGTGTGTAGAAAAATACGAAGTCAAACTAGTGAGGTCATATGTAGTCCTATTGGTGATATCCTGGGATGGTGGAGTTGTTATATCCGTAGGCGAGGTAGTGTGCCC
>CALNHX010001732.1:0-138260 GCA_940337035.1 Agriotes lineatus | reverse complement strand
AGCATTCGATTTTAAGTTTATGTAAATGTTGTTGTACCACTATTGGAGAAATTGTCGCTAATTTTGGTTACGTAACGTAGTTCCGTTGTACCAAATTTAAAGTTACTACTGCTTTGAATGTATCCATGTCTATTGTTGTCGTCGTTGTCACTTGTGTTTAGCTTAAACATTGCGTCTTTAACCTGACTAACCTTTTGGCATATTTTTGACCGTAATAAGTAATTATTGTAACGTTCATTGTCACCTTCACATAGTTTACTATTTCAATAGAGTTTGTTGTTAATTGCGAATGTTTTTCATGCATATTTGTGTTTTGTTTCAATGTACAGAAGCTCAGACGATGTAGGCGAATGTAACTAAAAATGGGTTCAAACCAGCTGTTGCAGTCGCCGGCTCAAGCTATGCCAAGCCTGAAGTAGAAAGGTGGAGCACTTACTTCCACGTTCAGAGTGAGTTCACATGTGTTGCTGATTTTGTTTTCCCGATCCAGGTCGAATGTGTCGGCGCTTTAATATTTAATATCTTTTACCTCACCTCCCAAACCGCAGCCCCAATTGTAAAGGTCGTCAAGAACCCGCCCTCTCAACTGAGTTCTAGCAGGAGTAACCTTTTGTTACCATACACCGTAACGGAGTTAGGTCCGCGTATTGTAGGTAGATTTCCCGTATATGTAGTTAAAAGTTTTTCGTGCGGTAACGGACGCACATACCCTTCAAGGTCAATTTAAATTAAATTAAATTAAATTAAATATCTTTTATTAAATAAGAATAGCTTCTACGTATGTAGTACAATAAAGGTTACAATTCTATTTTTATTGAAAGCATATTTCTTGATTCTTTAGTATGAAGGATTATATTGCATATGTACGTTATCGTATCGAACCTTGGGGGAAGTATATCGCATAGTCTAGGTTAAATATTAAAGTTTGAAAGCTGTTCTTTGATCTAAGCCAGCAAAACTTGCTTTTAAACAGGTATCTAGGAAACGCAAATACCATTAAATTGGAAAAACCGTCTTCCTATTGTTTTTATTAGTACTGACATCAATTTTGCTCCAGAGCAGGATGAAGTAACTCGGTAAAGCAACAAAGTTTCTTGCCACTGCCAGTAAATATTTTATCTTGGACAAGAGACCATGAAAAGAGTAGAACCATATGTTTGCATATGTCAAATATATAGTAAAACTAGGAAACCACAATCAAACAACAGAGATTTCAAGAATAATAATTCCTGTCTGGGCAACATTTGGGCAATTGTAAATGATCCTGAAAGACGTCGTTACGTTCCTAAAGAGGAACGAATTCGCTCGCCGCATAGACTGTGACTAGCCGAAAACCGAAGAAAAATTTCGAAAGACCCAACGAGGAACGAAGAGAGTTATACTTGGAATTACTAGCCTGTAAGGTAAGTAAAATTAAGAACGTTGATATACCGTGTGTCCCAAAAGTCTGGAATAAATTCAGTATTTCCTAACATGTACGTTTCCGGCTAAAATTTTCGGACCAGTCGATTTTTATTTTTATTTGAGCATTTTTTTAAATAAAATGCATACATACAATGTGTCCCGTGTATGAGGTATGGCGTTATCGATGTTTTTTTTTAATGGAAACCCCCTTTTTTATTACGTAATCTGAAAGAACGCATCTTTTACTTACGTTAAGCTGATTTTTTAGTATAGATCAGATAACAACAAAAAACATATCGGTCGTCTTAGTTACTGTCAGGCAGACAACAGTGCACAATTTGTACATTTAATTTAGTTGTTTTAGAAATTACTAAACTTAGTATTTTGCAATTTTTAAATTTTGTCTTAATTTTTGATTATCTGATCTATACTAAAAAATCAGCTTAACGTAAGTAAAAAGATGCGTTCTTTCAGATTCCGTAATAAAAAAAGGGGTTTCCATTTAAAAAAAAACATCGCTAACACCATACCTCATACACGGGACACCCTGTATGTATGCATTTTATTTCAAAAAATGCTCAAATAAAAATAAAAATTTTAGCCGGAAACGTACATGTTAGGAAATACTGAATTTATTCCAGACTTTTGGGACACACGGTATAAAGCGTAAAGAAAGTGATAAAACTAATACTGAATGACATACGAATATCGGGATACTTAAGGGGCGATTACTTGGCAAACAGATGTATGTCCATTAGGAAAAATAGATGCCTCACAAGGTGTAAGTATGAAGCTCATTGCTTCCGAAACTAGAGCTGCCACCAAAAGAGCAGGACGCATGCTCAATAACACCGAAGTGGACTCGCCCACACTGACAGAAAGAATACCCAACTATGAAATAAGAAGAGAGTTCAGCAGACAGGAAATATCAAAATCAAACGGAGGACACACTTAGATAAAACAAAAACCGAACGACTACCAAAAATTGCAAAAGCACTGATACTATCACGAAAACGGCAACTGCGCAGACCACCAAATTGCTGGGCAAAAAATTGGATATCATCTTCCGTAGAAACACAGAAAAGGCAAAGATAAACACGGAAAACCTAGATAAAGTAGAAGACGAAATAGAACAGGAAGAAAATGACATCGCACAGCACAAAACAGAGTAACATGCATAAACTTCGGAAAAGTTCATGTCCATCAGGTTCATCAGGTCCAGCAGGTGTACGCTAACAAGGCGAATAAATCAGTCATACCATTCATCGTAGTTGCAACAAATGTCAAACTGGATATTCTTGTACATTTCTAAACAAATAATTCCAAACATTTCTCAACAGAGAGCGTATGTGGAGTAAGTTTTCCATTTACAGGAGATCTGCCTTGATTTGAACGATGTGGCATATGAAGAGCTTATCCTCCACATAGGTTTCAAGCAAAGTTGTTATTTCTGCAATTTTTATCAACGTCTGAAGCCCGGATCTCCTGCTGCTTCGATTTCTGACACCAAGCCCCTTCTTCAATGCTTGAAATGTTCTCCGAATGATTGACTGGTTCCCTTTTGGATTACATAGTTTAATTTCCTACCCATTATGAACTTGTTCTTGTATTTCGACTACTCCGAAAAACTTGTGGATCATGGTCTCTTCGTTAATTGACTTGTAACCCATGCCATCTTCAGACCACCGGAAAATGTAGAAGGATTGGCATCCGTTCTCGGTTACTACTCTCAACTTCACAATTAATGTTTGTAGTACAACTTCATTTGCATAACTTTGATTGACCAATACCATTTCAGCTGGCTTACGCTAAAACCTGAAGCCAGATCAAGGTAAAATGTTTGCGATCATATGTAACGCATTTTAACTTCACATTTCGGTTTTCACCCGGTGACCAGATCTGAAACAAATAAAACGACAGCTTTTTACTTGCTAATGTCATTTCCTTCTAGTTCAGAAAATTTTTCTGCCGCACGACGAGGCCTCCCTTAACATACACAAATATAAGTACAAATTATCGTACTAAGAAAAAGCGAGTACTAAGCATAATCGCCGAAGGACGCATGTGTATGCATAAAATTCCCCAATGAGTGTACTTAAAAGCAAATAAAAACTACACAAGGTAATGGGGTTTGGTAAAAAACAGATTGTTCTCCATTAACAAGAACGTTAGAATCAAGTTAAAGCGCTAAACAACTAATGGTTGTTTGCTCACAAAAGTTTGTTATAGGGAAATTAGCTAGAATATCAATAAACAAACTAGTCCAACGGTCAGGGGCGCTAATTTATTAATGGGCTCTATTAAATTAAAACACAGGAAAGACCACACGATGGGAGCCAGTTTAAGTTCCTTATCGGATAGAACGGTAATTGGGACAAGGTTAATAATAAAGAAGCTACAGGAATAATTTCATTTCTAACATTAATTTAGCCATGTCAACGTTTCTATGATGGTAACCCACAGAAATAATGAACCCTGCAATAATAGCGTGCTCCTGTTAGATGCAGTCGAAAGGGGCCTGTCGAACAGTGATAGAATTGTGTGTATATATTAGCTCAAAATTAATGTCCTGGGGACACCACAATAGTTTATACCTGAGAACCAAGCAACTGTCGAATCACTCAAACCACGAAAGTAGTTGAACAGATTCGCCTGGAGGCTGTAGAAATCAGGCGTCCGTTACGTTATTTTGCTGGTTCCATCCCTTATGTTAAGCGCAGAACTGAGACAGCAGTTTCCGCTTTAAGACAGCTTAGTCATGCCACTTAACGGGATGATAATTCGTCACTGTGTGAGATGCAGCCTCACATCCCTTAATTATTTATAGGCTTGGACCCACAGCGACGCAGTAAGTGAATCTAACAAGTAAATGCAGACTGGTTTATTACAAAAATAATTGTTCTATATATACAAACAAATTTGCTTAGATCATAGTAATATACAAAGTTCATTTCTAATAACAGGTGCAATGTATTATATTCAGTAGGTTAATTTACTAGTCTTGCAAAACAATACTCAGCGGTTTTGCTTCCGTGATATGATATGGACTCCATGAACTCGAGCGTCTTGTATGCTGAGCTGCGATTGTAGGCATTTAAACCTTGTCACGGCCTTGCGTAATTGTGTACGCGAAGCCGTGTAAAAATGCTGAGCGGCGACTGCGAGGTGTTTAAACTTGACTGTGAGTAGGTCGCCGCGCTTGCATAATGCAATATTGCGTTTTTGGTGGCTTTTAACTTTTAGAATGTTTCGTAAAATTTAAATGAATAATTATAAATTTATATCTGGTTAATCTGTTAAAGACAAGATTAAACATATTGCCAATTTTAAGCCACAAAAAAGCAAACCGATAAATTATATTGTTTCTTCGAGATTGAGCGTTTTGAGAGGATATTCTTCTGCCTGGGGTTGTGCGGGTGGTGGCTTCCTTCGTGTTATTCGTTGCCGAATGTAGTAGATAGCTCCTAGTAGGGCAGCGGTTCCCAAAAGGCTGCCTGTGACCCCAATAGACAGGTGAGAATGATGTCGGATGGCTTTCCAGGTGAAGTTTTTTATATGCTCCTGGAAATCTAACTGCGATGCTTGTAGGTCTTCGAAGTGGTCTGACTGAGTTAGTACAGGTTCCTCTGCGATTTCTGAAAATGAGTTTGTTGTGATTGGGTTGGTAATATTGATACTGATAGCCTTGGAGTATCCAGCCAGGATCTTGTATTTTCTGTTGTGCCTTGGGGTTAATGTATTCCTCGCAGTTTGGATGATGCAATCCGATGAAATTTGAATGACACCTGTAGTGTTGACGGTGACTTCTTCCCTGTTTCCACTACAAGTGATTGCTATGCGGGTTGGTTTACTGACTACAAATAGCCAGGTGTTTTCCATGTACAATTGTTTCCAAATAATGGACTGGATGCGATGTCTTCGTAGGAGACATTGACTGGTTTCTACTCGGTGATATATATCGTCAATGATGCAGTTTGGGTTGTTTTCAATTCCTTTAACTACCGTTGGACTGCAAACATAGGTAGTGGGAGAAATTTGTAGCTCTTCTTTGAATTCTTCATCTGTTTCGTGGAAGTACATTTGTAGGTTGTAATCCACAGCGAAGATTCCTTTCGGCACATCGATCATCCAGTAGGATCCATTGCTGATTTGGAGAGGAATTGGTGTCACTTTAATTAAGGAGTATTCCGTTTTTTCCACTATGATGAAATACCCTTGGACGTTGATGTAGATGTCGTCATGCCCAATGTCAACCTTTAGAATTGGCGTTGGTAATATCTCCAAATTTGGTGAAAGTTTACTGGTTGCATTAGCGAGGATCTGTTTAATTTGAGCAGGTGTTATTAGCTCGTACAGATTACCTTGCTGAAAGTGAACGTTTAAGATGTGAATATGGTAGTTGCACAGTTCACTAATTACATTTGTGGCGACTTGGTACACACTGATGATGTGAATATTTAGTCGGTTGGAGTCGGTTGCTTTATACCATTTGTCCATGTTGTTAATGGCCCGGATTCCTTGGTTTAATTTTTCTTGGAAATGTTCCAGCTTCTTGTCGATTCGTTCTTCGGTCTCATTAAACCTGGAAAGTGCTGATAGCAAGAATTTGGATTGTTGACTGTCCATTTTTATTAGTTCCTGTTGATTCTTGTCTAGCCTGTCTATATCTTGATAGACTTCATCGTTGACTCCAAAAATTGATGTTAATACTGTGCCAAGGACTCCTCTTTTTTCTCGTCTTGTTATTATTTCTTCCATACCATCTCTAATCCATTCCATATGCTTTTTCTGTTCCAGAAGATGATGCACCAGTGTCTTGCATAATGTGTCTTCGGACAGTTCTTTTGCAGAGTCGCAGAGATTGTCGAATTTGTCTACCATGTCTGTGACTGTTTCGAAGTCTTCTTCGATCTTTCCCCTCTCGAACTGGATTTCGATCCGGAATGTTCCTCTCTCAATCTTCCCGTGTCCAATGTGTTCTACATAGTACCCGCTGTCTGGTTTTTGGATATTAAATTCTGCTTTACTTAATGTATTGGTGGTAAGAAGGGTAAAGATGAGTAACAGCAGTTTCCATTTGGACGCGACAGATTTCCTTGGTGCTGGGGATGATCGTGTCTGGATAATGTTAGTTGAAATTTTATCTTCTGCCTCTGGTTCCTGCGATTCCTCGGTAGTTGCTGGTAATGGAATGATGCTGCCTATGGATCGTTTTAGCTGATGTCCTCCTGATTTCTGGAGCGTCACTACTCGTACTGATCCATCGGCTGCTGGTTGAGTTGCAGTGACTCTTGCTAAAGGCCACTTACTAGGATTGATACTATCTTCTTTGATTAACACTAAATCTCCAACTTTAGTGTTCTCCAATGGTTTCTTCCATTTGTTTCGTTGCTGTAGTCCATGAAGGTAGTCCGAGCTCCATGATTTCCAAAAATCTTGCTTGATCTTTTGGATTATCCTCCAACGATTCGATAGATTTGAAGATATTGGAGTGTTGATTGGGTCTGGTGGCGATATGATTTCCCTCCCTATTAGGAAATGGCCTGGCGTCAGAGCAGTTGTGTCCTCAATATCGTTGCCTTGTGGACATAGAGGACGTGAGTTTAGGCAGGCCTCAATTTGGCAGAGAAGAGTTGTTAACTCTTCAAAGGTGAGAGTAGCGTGGCCAATAGTTCTCTTCAGATGATGCTTCATTGATTTTACCCCTGCTTCCCATATCCCTCCGAAGTGAGGGGCTATTGGAGGGATGAAGTGCCATTGGGTACCACCGGTTGCTAAGGTTTCTTGGACAGCTGGGCCTTCAATTGTTTGGCGGGTCTCCTTGTCCAACACTTTTCTTGCGCCAACGAAGTTTGTTCCGTTGTCGCTGTATAGGTGTGCACAGCGTCCTCTTCGGGCAGTAAACCTCCTGAAGACTGCTAGGAAGCTGTTGGTTGTCATGTCGCTGACGGCCTCTAGGTGGATTGCCTTGGTTGATAGACAGACAAAAACAGCAATGTACCCTTTGTGCGAAGAATGCCCTCTTCCCTTGGATGTTCGGATCTGTATTGGGCCGGCGTAGTCCACTCCGGAATGGAAGAATGGAGGAGTTGAATTCACTCTGGTTGATGGAAGATTTCCCATCAGTTGCTGTGCTGCCTCTGCTTTGTATCGTAGACATCGGAAACACTTCTGGATGCTGGAGCTGACTGCTTTCTTCCGTTGATGATCCAATATTTTCTTCGGATATATGAGAGAGTGAGTTGGGTGCCACCGTGCAGCGTGCGTAGATGCGCCTCTTGGATTATTAGTTTGGAAATATGACTGGAGTACGGGAGTATGATTGGGTGTTTTTCATTGAAGGACAAGGTGGAATTTTCTAATCTTCCTCCAACACGGATTATTCCATGCTGATCGATGAAGGGATTGAGGTTGGCAAGCTTGTTACTGGAACTCACATATTTGTTCTGCCGGAGTTGAGATCCTGTTGCCCTCAAAATAGGATCACTTCCTTGGATGACCTTAACGAGTAGGAGGATGGTGTCGTCCATTTCCTTCACTGATAGGCATCCTGATTGGGTGGGAAGTCGCTTACACTTGTTGATGAATCTTCGGCAATGTGACATGACTCGTACCATTCTTGTTAGAGAAGAAAAACGATGAACGACTTCGTTCTCGTCTTGATGAATGGTAGTTTGATGCACAGTGTAACTTCTTGCTTCTTCCTCGGTGGTTGCGGTGTCTGGTTGACACGGCCATGAACTCTTGTTAACTAGCCAGCTCGGTCCGTCCCACCATAGGAGATGATTCTTTAGTTTTTCTGGACTAGTGCCTCGGGAGATGACGTCTGCAGGATTCTCTTCGGATTTGACGTGGTTCCAATGTTGAGCCGGAATTTGATTGTTGATTTCGGCTACTCGATTCGCGACGAACGTCTTCCATCGTACCGGGTCTCCTTTTATCCATCCTAATGTAACCATGGAGTCGGTCCATGCGAAGATAGACACCTTAGGAAGGTCTAATGCTGCAATTACCCTTTGAAGTAGATTGGAAAGGAGTACTGCTGCGCACAGTTCCAGTCTTGGTAATGTCGTCTTGGCTTGGGCTGGTGCCACCTTGGATTTGGCTATTAATAAGGATACCTTGACTTGGCCGGATGATGTGGTGACTCTGGTATAAATCGCGGCCCCGAAAGCTCTTTCGGAGGCGTCACAGAATCCATGCAGCTCTACTAGAGATTCCCTTTTGATAAACAACCACCTTGGTAAGGTAATTTCTTCCACTGCCTTGAGTTGAGACCTGAGCGTCTCCCATTTGCCTTGGATATTTTCAGACACTGGGTCATCCCATTTGATATTTTCGAGCCATAGTTCTTGGATGAGTAGCTTGGCAGTGATGATGACGGGTGCTAACCATCCCAATGGGTCGAAAATTTTGGCAACTTCGGATAGTATGGTGCGTTTGGTGGATTCCTGTTGCTTAACGTCTACCTTAAAACAGAAAACATCTTCATATGGAGACCAGTGAATGCCCAAGGACTTTTTTACGCCGTCTTCACTTATTTCGAGGTATGTTTGTTCCTTTAACTCTTCTGGGAGTTCTTGAATGATGGCTGACTCGTTACTGCACCATTTATGTAGAGTAAAGCCTCCACGCTTTAGTAAGGAAATGAGCTGACCTTGTTGTTGGATCGCTTCTTCCACAGTGTCGGCCCCAGAAAGCACGTCGTCCACGTAGAAATCTTTCTTCACTGCTTCTGAAGCTAATGGAAATGAGACCTTTTCGTCCTCTGCGAGTTGATGCAAGGTTCGAATGGCAAGATAGGGAGCTGATGCGGTTCCATAAGTGACGGTGCACAGCTTATATTCCCTGATTGGCTGTGATTTGTCGAATCTCCATAGGACTCTTTGGTACTCCTGGTCTTGGTTGTTCATTCTGATTTGTCGGTACATTTTTTCAATGTCTGCAGAAAAAACAATCCTGTGCGTTCTCCATCGAAGTAGAATGTCGACCAGTTCTTGCTGAAGTTTAGGTCCAGCGTACATCATCTCATTTAAGGATTTTCCGTGAGAGGCCTTGCTAGAGGCATCGAAAACGACACGAAGCCTGGTTGATGAACTTGCTTCTCGGATGACGCCATGGTGGGGAATGTAATACTTGCCGTTATTCTCATCTTCCTTTGCCACCTTTTCCATATGTCCTAAATCCAAGTATTCTTGCATGAATTTCTTGTATTGGACTGCTAGATCTTGATCTTGTCCTAATTTCTTCTCCAGATGTATGAATCGTGCCAATGCTGAGGGTTTGGACCTTCCCATGTGTACTGGAGTTTGTTTGAATGGAATCCTTACTACGTATCTTCCATCTACGTCTCGCTGGACTGTGTCTGTGAATTTATTTTCACATACCTGATCATCTGGGGAAAGTTTCCTTTGAGGAGAAGCCTCTTCAATGTTCCAGAATTTCTGCAACTGCTCATCCTCTTCAATTTTGGCAACCATGGTGTTGACCTTAAGGCTGGTGGGAGGTCGTCTTCCCATGGTTCCTGATAAGATCCATCCCAATTCGGTATTCTGTCGTAGGATGCCATCGTTGGATTTCTTGATTCCCTCGAGAATTATTTGGGAATATTCTTCAGCGCCTAGAAGTATATCTATGGGGCCAGGTCGGTTGAAGGTTGGATCGGCGATGAAGACATGTTTCCAGGCATCCATTTTTATGTTCGGAATGGGTGATGAAGGCATGGTTTTTGTAAGTTTGGGAAGTACCAGTAAAGTAACAGGTAAGGAAAATTTACTTGGAAATCTTGGCGTAATCAAACCTGTGATTTTCCATTTTGCGACTTTTGTTTCGCTGTTCCCAATTCCGGAGATTTCTGCTCGAACCTTGGTCCTGGGTAGCGCTAATAATTCGGCTGCGGCTTCGGTGATGAAGGAACCTTGAGACCCTGGATCTATCAAGACCCTCAAGAGATGAGTCATCCCGGATGCTGCCTTAACTTGAACCGTTGCTGTGGCCAGTAGCACTTGGCTCTTCTTTGCGCCTAGGTTGGCGGCAATGATTGTGGGTTTTGGCTTCTTCTCTGGAGCGTTGGAGGTCTGCATGGCTGCTGCGTGAGAAAACGTCTTCATCTTTGGAGCAGGTATCGGCTTTGATGGCGGCTGTGCCTTGTGAAGCAGAGTATGGTGTGGAAAGCGGCAGATTTTGCAGTTATAATACGAACGACATTGTATATTAGAATCGTGTCGCAAACATCGAAAGCACAATCGGTAGGTTCTTACCACTTCTTGCTTTTCGTGGGTGGAGAGCCTCTGGAATTGACCACAGTTATCGATGTAATGGTCCCCATTGCACATCTTGCAGTTGAGATATCCGGCAGCGTAATTTTTCTGTGGCTTGTCCTGAGTTGGTTTTCGAGCTCCATCAATGGATTCCAAGGATTGGAACCGCATTTGTAAGAAGGCCATTAGAGTTTGGTGATCCTGAACTTCATTTGGGCACTGAAGCGACTGCTCATATAATTTGTTAGTTTCAGGATCCCATTTTCGAGTAATAACTCGGTTAATCCACGGACCCCAGCTGTCAGTGGAAATGCCCAAATTTTTGATTGCTTCCACACATTCCTTAGTGGAGTCATGCAATCTTTTCAACCCTTGGGCTGATTCCTTGGAGAGGACCGGCTGATCGAAGATGGTGTCTAGCAATTTGGTTAGAATAAGGCGATTATTTTGATACCTTTGTTGCAGCAAATTCCAAGCGGTGTTGTAGTTGGCTTGAGTCACTGCGAGATGCTGGATTAGTCGGCTGGGCTCTCCCTTGACATGCGTTTTTAAATACTGCATTTTGATGACATCATCCATGTTTTGGTTGTCATCTACTAATTTGGTGAATAGGTCCTTAAAAGTGGCCCATTCCTCATAATTTCCCTCGTATATGGGGATTTTAACTTGAGGAAGCGAGATGGCTGATGCTTGCTCGTTCCTTGTTGGTGCTTGTAACAAATTAATTAAATTTCGGTACCTGTCTTTCAACGTAGTAAATTCAGGACTGAAGTGCGTCTGGTTTGAATCCATCTCGTTAGACATGACTTCTTCGTCCATCTCGATCACCCGGTCCCATTCTTCCTTTAATTCCCTCTTTGTGATGGCGGGCCTTCCGAGTGCTTGTTCCAGTTCGGCGTCGTCCAAAGATTGCTTAAAATTCTGCATCCGAATCTGCAGTTTTCGGATACGAACCTTTTGCTCGGGATTTACAACTGTTTCCTCTCGCCTCCTAGTTTCAGAGGGGTCGGGATTTTCAGTTGCCTTTAAACAGCTCTGCAAATAACTTTTTGCTTCGCAGTAGATGGCTTTAATTTGTTCGTAATACCCTGTGGTAAAATAATTATGTGTAGGAATACTTAGCTGCACCATTTTGGCGTGATTTTTGGTCACGGCGTTCCAAGTTTCGTCCAGCGTCTTGTTTCGGCTGGCGATGTAAGCTTCTGTTTTTCGGCTGGCAGGGTCCTTTTTGCTGTTGGAAAATACCTGCGTGATCTTCTGGCCGAGTTCTTCTTGGGCGACAGCTAGCTGATTGAATTCCTCCATATTGTTTGCCATTTTCGGGGAACCGGGTGGGTTGGTAGATGTTGTTTTCTTCTCGGGATGTACCTCTTCTTAGTTGTAGACAGATCCGGCTCGAAGGACCATGAACAGATTCGCCTGGAGGCTGTGGAAATCAGGCGTCCGTTACGTTATTTTGCTGGTTCCATCCCTTATGTTAAGCGCAGAAAGACAGCAGTTTCCGCTTTAAGACAGCTTAGTCATGCCACTTAACGGGATGATAATTCGTCACTGTGTGAGATGCAGCCTCACATCCCTTAATTATTTATAGGCTTGGACCCACAGCGACGCAGTAAGTGAATCTAACAAGTAAATGCAGACTGGTTTATTACAAAAATAATTGTTCTATATATACAAACAAATTGCTTAGATCATAGTAATATACAAAGTTCATTTCTAATAACAGGTGCAATGTATTATATTCAGTAGGTTAATTTACTAGTATGGCAAAACAATACTCAGCGGTTTTGCTTCCGTGATATGATATGGACTCCATGAACTCGAGCGTCTTTTATGCTGAGCTGCGATTGTAGGCATTTAAACCTTGTCACGGCCTTGCGTAATTGTGTACGCGAAGCCGTGTAAAAATGCTGAGCGGCGACTGCGAGGTGTTTAAACTTGACTGTGAGTAGGTCGCCGCGCTTGCATAATGCAATATTGCGTTTTTGGTGGCTTTTAACTTTTAGAATGTTTCGTAAAATTTAAATGAATAATTATAAATTTATATCTGGTTAATCTGTTAAAGACAAGATTAACACTGCTTACACCTATAATGTTGTAATTATAAAGAATGATCAACAATTATTTTTAACTAGTATGACCATCAAATAGTTCATAATTTATGAATGCAACTACGTTTATACTTAATGTGAAAATTTGACATTTGCTTTGTAAGTGAGTTATAGTTGCATTCATAAATTATGAAGTATTCCTTGGCCATACTAGATGAAAATAATTTTTGATTATACTACACATGCAAACCCTGCCCGAAATGAAAACCAAACAGTTTTACATGAAAAGATATATACTCTGTAAAGAAACATATGCATGGAAATACATAAAAAGAATACGCAATAGTAGTATATAAGTATTATATGAGCTATTAATAGTAGCACGGAACAGTCCACGCGCCGAATCTACATGCAATGTTTAAATTCCGCACTCAAATTCACTGAATACGACCCTGACTCCAGTAACTTAAGATTAGCTGAAGCGATATGTTAACAAGATAATGCCAGCTCTTTGTTCCGACGCGCTGAATCAGCAATGCGCTCGTTAAGACTATTGCATAACTTGCAGCAATTCCTTCGTGAATCGCTATTATGGTTCGGCTTCCAGTTTCCTAGACAGGGCATTCAAGCGTATGTTTTATTTATGATAATTCAACTTGCCTTTACCTTGTTGCAAGATAACGAAAAGTTCAGCTCCGAGTCTTTGGTAGTTGCTCCCACAGGATTTTGGCGTTAGCAAAGTCGGCTGGCTTCCTTGAAGCTCGAATGGTAGCTGGAATAGCACCTTCTGGCTATGAACTGCTGTATCTCAGAGAGGCTTCCCCAAGCTGGCACTTATAATACTTCGCGTAGCGTACTTTTTGTTTCGGGCGACACGCACACCTCGCTTATTGGCACGCGACTGCCTCCCTGCTGACTGCAACGAGCCTAATTACACCAAACCGTTGTGTCGAATGCAGTTCTAATAATAGCACCCGGGGGGAGTATTCCTCTGGCTTGCATTTCATTATTCGAGCGGGCCGAATATTCGTTACAAGTTTTAAATACACAATATTTTTTAATCTAATTACTATAATATGAGAAATACAGTTTAGTTTTATTTCTTGCAGAATAATGGTTAAACACCAAACTGCGAAGGTGACACAAAGCAGCCCGTTACACCGTGCAGACAGATTTTGGAGCGTTGACTTTTAAGTAAATTTTCATAATGTATTCTTTGTTCGCATTTTCATGTAGTTGGATAAATGATTGAAACTAACACATTTTGGTCTCTAAAGATGTTAACAATATAGAGTTTGGGCATTTGCCCAACTAATTAATACTTACTCGGATTTCGAATTTGTAAGACATTTTGATCAATGCGATTGGAAAATTTGTACTGTTATCATAAATTCTGATATACATAGATTTTTTGTTTCTAATGGCAACTTGATAATGCATCATTTAATTATATTTGTACATGCATGGACGGGATCAAATTGTATCTATTTCAGTTGCTTTATAAGATTACAAGGTGCTGTTTAAAAATCTTTTATCTTCATCAGTGGTGTTATAGACTCTTAACCAAATTAATTTTAGTATCGTTAAGAGCTTCATTACCGCACTCAGTGCGGTAATGGATAGATATTACCGCACTCAGTGCGGTAATGAATATTACCGCACTCTTTTTGTATAAAGAAATACATTGAACCAGAATTTATTGATGAAGATAAAATATTGAACAATACACGTTTGCTTATGGCACTTAACGTGACTTGTTTGATTGCCGCAAAACTCGGCTCACCTCCTCGTTTTTGGCAATCAAACTCGTGTCGTTAAGATGCTCATAATCAAACTTGTATCGTTAATATCTATAAACTTTTGTATTTACGCATTGAAGACACGCAACCTTGAATGCAATAAAACAACTTTTTTGTTCGTTACATTCTAATAATCATTTTTAATAAGCAATAAAACTAAAAATGCACACAGCTAGTTTCAGTGGGATATAGACCGAGCATGACTCTGAAAACGTAAATGTTTTTTATCTAAGTCTATTCGGTAGAGACGAAGAGAGTAAAGACCGCGTTATGTAAGTAAAATTCGGGTCGCGCATTAGCTCGGCACCCGATCGGCAAATATCACAGTAATGGCGCGTGTACGAAATGCCTTGCTTTTAAAGGAGCAATTCGAATTTTGATAAGGCAAAGTTTTCGATATATTGAACCATGTTACATGAGATTTACCGGTCGGGTGTCGAGCAGCTGTGCTACCCAAATTTTACTTACGCCGCACGGTTTGTATGTACTAATGATTTGTCAGGCGGCATTAACTCGAAAATTCTCTTCTAAAAAATAGTTGATGTTCCTCAACTCAGGAAAGGATGGCCAATGCGTCGGGATGAAGTTGAAGTTTATACCTTCTCTATCTGCTAGTGCTTAATTCGTCCAATAAAATTCAAATGCATACGGTGGTACAGTGTACAAGTAAACACAATGATACAATTAAAACGTTATATTGAGCATACAATAATACAGACAAAGTAATCAGCGGAAAACCGAAGCTGATCCGTTATCAATTTATTACTAAAAGAAGGAGGATACCCTAACGGTGAGGTCACTAGTTATATGTTGTGATGTATAGATGTTATTGACCGAGCGAAACAAGGGCTTTCGAAACGACTGGACGAACATTTATTTTCCGTGTTTCCGTTATGTACCCATGTACGTATGTTTCACACATAGCGGCGAAAGTTGCCGATTGATTTTCATAAAAATAGAAAAAAAATGTTGTACATAGCTTTTAGCGATATCAACAGACTTCGATTTCACTGCGTTGCAGCGGTCGGTGTGATGGGGTCCAAATAGCAAAAAAAATGATTAAAAAACGATAAAAACAATTTTCAATAGTAATATAACAAGGACAAGACATATTTACCGATAATTTTGCATACGCCAAGGGTCGAGTGCTGGTTGCAATGAAAACTGTCCCGAGGGTTGTCCGAGGACAGTTTTCTAAGGTCAACCAGCACGATGACTCATGGCACGGGCAAAATTATATGCAAGTGTGTTGCCCGCGTTTATATTTAGGAGATTATTACGCGAAACCCGTATACGAATTATGATTTAAAATTGATCTAACAAAGCCAATACACTCAAATTGCTTGTGTCTTGCATTTCTATTTCTAATTATGACTCCATCCACGTAGTCGATCATCATTCATAGGGCGCTTATCGCGTGGTAAGCAGCCCACGGGCGCTTATCAGTTAATCAGTTCGGGATTGGTCGATTTTCAAAAAATGCAGGGTTTTCATTGGCTGATATCAGTCATGTGACAGTTGTGTGTAATAATCTCCAAAATTACTCTAACGACTTTTATCATTTTCACAGACGACATTTCCCTCTTAATCATAAGTGATACACCACAGTCAGTATTTACTCAAAAATTCTAGAAATATATTTGGAAAGAGGGACCGATTTCATACAGACGGATTTTTATGAGAATATCCCTTATGGATATCTAACTTGTTGTAATATTTACTTTTGTGTTCTTTAAGTTGCTTGAAAATATTCTATTGTTTTATTTGTATTCGTATAATTATGGGATGTCGACTAAACCAGCCACTGAAATATGATACGAGCACAGAATGGGAACGAGTCCAAAACCAATTTACAGATCGAAGGCTGTTTTTAAGATCGGGGGCGTTTTAGCAGGTAGATTTAAATTATGGAAAGGCCTTTAGCCGAGAATTCCCATATTTGGAATGTTGTGAACCCGAAGTGACCGAGGGTTGCATTTTAGAATGCGAGGGTGCTTATGTGTTTTTGGGGAGTCTGTAGGCGAGATCGCACATGTGTGGACGCGAGCCTAATTCTTCGTGAGTGTGTGGTTCCACCGCGATTATGTTTTGAAGTGAAATGAATTGTAGATTATAATCGAGTGAATAAAACGATGAGGTCTGTAATATCTAAATAGAATACTAGTGCCTGCGTAGCTTAGCAAATGTAGCTATTGTACAGCGAAGACGAACATTCGATAGTGATTCGTACTGATGCTGATTGTAGATCGCTTTGTTAATTGGATCGCTGTTAATTGTCGCAGAGGGTGCCCTCGTACCTGGGTTAATGACCATCCGGCGAGATGGCCCACGACCCTTGACCTGATAAGCATTGTGCTTTTCAGTGGCCCCAGTTAGCGCGACTGGGGGGCTTTTGGTGAAGCTCAATTCCCAATGATGCCTTGTACCTGTGCCTTTTACAGTCCATGCGGCCACTGTAACTGCGGGTACACTGACATGGGTTGTACCCATTGATGCCGTTAACGTTCGGTTAAGGCATACTAGATGCGGTAAGCATCCGTGGTTTCAGGATATCACAGGCACATCATCGAAGGTGCACCGAAGAATATACCTGATGCTAGCTTCTTCGAGATGCGGCGCGGGACGACGCGGGGGGGCCATACGACCCCCTGTAAGTATTATGTAATGAGCACATTACTGCTAAAAACTGAATGTTTGTTGTTTTGCTTGCATGACTGAGTGAAATTGGCTGGGCTTATGTTCGCGGACGGGCGTGTGTGACCACCTGCCATATGAAAGGGCTCGCCGACCACTTTGCAACCCCCAGTATCATGTGCCTGATTTACAACCCCAGACCGCAGGGGCGTGATGGAATTTCTGGTAAGTCGCCAGTTCTTGTGAAATTTATGCATGTGACCGATCTGAATCCTGGAAAAATAAATTAGCCCAGGGCACCGAAAATATGTGCCTACAAACTGGAAATTTTCCATAGCAACGGCTATTATTAATAATCTAAAATTCTTGGAAATTTTTCGGAAAATGTCCACTAATGTCACTGTTATAAAAGAGAAGCTCAAAATTTATGCCTGAGTAGGGAACACTAACTTGTGCAAATACACAGATACTACAGTATCGGCCGAAATTCTAAATACTATGAGGTATAAACGTTATAGTTTCGAAAGGGGAGGTAAATAACGTGCAAGAAACAAATGACATGTAATAGTTATACCGAACAGAATTAACTTGAATGTAATGCAGTTGTAACAGCGCCGATATGAAGGCAAAACGAGTGTGCAGCTTGAAACAGCGAAGTGTGGGGAGCTCCAGCTTCTAAATGTTCACATGGTGTGGGAGAAGGGGGGGGGGGGGGGGGAGATCCCACGACTTGGTGGCAACATACAGAAATAGTAACAGGAACAACACCGCAAATCATTGTAATGGCTGTTGTGAAGTTAGGGTTAACACAAATTGATTTTAAAACTCTACTAGTGCGTTGGGATCTGAACGCCGCTAATTTAGTTACATTTGACGGTTGACTCCCCTGGTCACGGCATTCTCCGAGAGCCGCGAATGATTGATTCTGCACGTAGCATACTCCAGCCACATTTAGTGGTTGACCCCGAGGCTACTGCGAAATTCGAATAGATGCAAAACGTTCCATAGATCACGGACGCAGGTACATATCACTACGACGCAGTTTCCCCAGGCCTCACTAGAAAATAAGCCCGGCGATGATATTCCCCCAGAATGGGGCGCACAAGCGAGATGCTTCGCCCCTGAAAGAAAGTTGAGTCCAGTTCCTTAGCTTCACCAGCTTTAAACCCTAAAGGGAATTTAAGCCCTAACACCTGCAGAGTAGCCCGGAGCTCTACCAGTCTTGCCGTCTGCCGGCCTGGCAGCACCAATCCGAACTTCGTCTTGCCCTGAAAGATGATTTATCACCCGTTTGCGCATTCCAAGCCCGATCCATTTTTTATAAGAACCTCTCCTGAATTCGTTATCTCGAGTTTTGTCGATACCCCAGTGGCGACGCTACTTTGATGAAACGGTTTTCTTAAGCCTAGTCGAATTTTTTACCGTAATACTATTTTGGAGTGTTAATCACTTTTATATTAACATTTAGAGGGCACTAACTGGCCTCGTATTATGTTTATAAACGAATTTAATAAGAATTATTCTCCTTAGCATAGAATTTCGGCTTAGACCGCATAGTATTTGTAGATGAACACCCAGCATTCTCTGGCTTAATGTGCCTTGCACCTTGTGAAGTCGAGCAAAAACCCGCGCGATGGCCATGGTTTAAGCCGAAATTCTATGCTAAGGAGAATAATTCGAGTAACCGCGAAAGCCTCAAACGAATTTAATAAGGTATAATTCCAAAGTTATAGGCTACACATACAGCGCTGTCCAAAATGGGTGTTACTAAGGAGTCGGACACTGCTCGAGGATGTAGCATTCATTGCCTACCCGCTCCTGGGTTTTCAGACTTCTTCAAAACCGAATGCAGCTTTTTACTTTTTGTTATGTATATTGTATATAGTCTGTATAATTGATTTTTATTTTAAGAGATTCTGATTTGGATTTACATAGAACAATAAATTTATGTGTTTTATGCTGTTCTTTGTCTATCTTCCCTCGCATGGTTAATCGAATCCTTGGTTTCTGATGCTATCCATAAGGCAAAACTGAATTACAAAGCAATTATATACTATTTGAGGCTTTTGCGATTACTCGAATTATTATTCTTAACGTAGAATTTCGGCCTAGACCGCGTAGTATTTGTAGATGAACACCCAGCTCTCTCTCTCTGGCTTAATGTGCCTTGCACCTTGTGAACTCGTGGTGACCCATGTTGTTTCAAACAACACGAGCCACCAAAGAGCATGGCCATCGCGCGGTTTCTTGCTCGAGTTCACAAATACTACGCGGTTTAAGCCGAAATTCTATGTTAAAGAGAAGCAATTATTAAAAATTCATAAATTTTTACTTTATTACACTGTTATCGTTTTTGTTACATGCGCTCGCTTAATCAAATAGTGCAATAGAGTTTTACTGTTACAGTAAATACAGAAAAAAAGCTATACATATTAGCTTTGGTGACAACCACGTTGTTTTCCATATAGAAGCACAAAATTACAATGATAGAGCCAACGTTATGTTTATCAAATCAATAAAAAAATAAGCTTTCATTTTGGATCATCAAGTGGTTTAAATTAATGTTCTCAATCGTCGCCTTCTTATATTTTGGATTTTGTTTTTTTACCGACTGTTAATTTTCTTGGCTCTGAAAGCTTTGTGCATGTAAATTTCGGAATATGTAGATTGTTTTCTGTACGTTCTTTTGTAGCTTTTATTGGGAACGATGTTCTTTTACGGTTAGTGTGGTCTATAATGGAATCGATCTGAACTTATGGTATACAAGGTAGCGGTCTATTAGAGATATTGTAACAAACTTTTTCTGCTGCTAATTAAAGAGTTCGTTAAAATCTATACATATACCGATGGGGCCACAATTATATATAACAGCAATGAGATAACATGAACAAGAAAATAACACATATTGCTTGAGTAAGAAAGAGATAAACATAGTAGCAAATATACGAGTAGGGTTGACGCTCACTTTAGTTATGACAATGTCAACTAATTGTGCCTACTAAAATAATTTTGTTGTATGGTCATCTCTTTCTTACTCAAGCATTCTATTTTGTTGTTCATGTTATCTTATTGCTGTTATATATAACTATGGCCCCATCCGTATAAAGGAAAGTCACAACCCTGACTAATCAACGCAGAGCCGAAACCATTGGCACTAAAAACTTGAAATTTGGGTGGAAGGTTTAATTTGTTATGAAAGGTAGTGCTAAGAAGGAATTTTTTGAAATTTTACCTCTAAGGGGGTGAAAAGGGGTAAACTATGTTTTCACGAATTCTTCAATATCTCTTACACCCAATAAGATATCAATTTGGTGTTTGCTTGCAAAGATTATCAATGCAAATACCTAGAAACATATTTTAGGATTTTGCCCTAATCAACCCCTAAAGGTGCAAATCTGGATTGGGGGTGAATTAACGAACCCTTCGTATCTCCTATGTTTATTGAGTTAGAACATTCTTTTTTGGCATATAGATGTATTTTTAAAATATTTAGAAAGCAGTTTAAGGGAATTTGAAAATTTTAACCCTAAGGGGGTGAAAAGGGGTAAACTGTGTTTTCACGAATTCCTGAATATCTCTTACACCCGATAAGATAGCGACTTGGTGTTTGCTCGCATAGGTGTTCAATAGAAGTATCTAAAAACACATTTCAGGATTTTGCCCTAATCGACCACTAAAGGTGCAAATCTGGATTCGGGGTGAATTAAAGAACCCCTTGTAACTCCTAGGTTTATTGAGCTAGAACAATCCTTTTTTTGGCATATAAATATATTGTTAAAATATTTAGAAAGTGATTTAAGGGATTTTACAATTTTACCCCTAAGGGGGTGAAAAGGGGTAAACTCTATTTTCACGAATTCCTCAATATCTCTTAGACCCGATAGGATATCGACTTGGTGTTTGCTTGCATAGGTATCCAATACAATAATTGTCTAAAAACTTATTTCAGGATTTTGCCATAATCAACCCCTAAAAGTGCAAATCTGGATTCGGGGTGAATTAAAGAACCCTTCACATCTCCCATGTTTATTGAGCTAGAGCATTCTTTTTTGGCATATAAATGTATTCTTAAAACATTTAGAAAGTGGTTTAAGGGATTTTAAAATGTTACCCCTAAGGGGTGAAAAGCGGTAAACTGTGTTTTCACAAATTCCTCAATATCTCTTAACCCCATAAGATATCGACTTGGTTTTTTGCATGCATAGGTATCCAATACAAATGTCTAAAAACACGTTTCAGGATTTTCTCAAATCAACCCCTAAAGGTGCAAATCTAGATTAGGGGTGAATTAAAGAACCATTTGTATTTCCTATGTTTATTGAGTTAGAACATTGTTTTTTGGCATACAGATGTATTCTTAAAATATTTAGAAAGGGGTTTAAGGGATTTTAATGTTACCCCTAAAGCGGTAAAAAGGGAAAACTGAAAATGGGTAAGGTGTTAAGTTAATCTTGCTATAATTTATGAATACAACATTTAGTTTGTACGTATATATTTTAATTTTATCTCATTGTTATACTAAAACTATAATTTTATCAAGGAGAACGAAAATTACGTACACATTTCCAGGGGGTACGTGAAGCATAGAAAAGAATTGTGGAGGAATTTTTTCAGAAGAACTTTGTTTTCTTTTTTCCAACAATATTGTTTTGCGGCGTTTGTTAGTTTAGTGTATTGAGTGAGGGGGTGGGGACGTCCTAGAATTCATTTGAAATTTAGAAGCAAAAACATTTGTTGCCCGTACGAAGAACGGGCATCTTGCTAGTATCTTATGATGGAGTTCTTTTTGCTCTAGCCGCTGAGCCCTCTTTATTATTTTCAGTTTTAATGCAAAATAAATTAGTATCTATGCGATCAGTAGACCACGCGCAACTACAGTTTTCATACTGCATAAGCTCAGCACTGAAATAAAATTCGTACCCCCAAGTATCTATCTACCTCTCTGAAATTTTTGGGTAGATACTGTCTATGGAGTATCACTTATGAGTAATAAGAAAATATTGTCCGCGAAAATGATCAGAATCGTTACAGCAGTTTTTCAGAAAAAATCTTTGTCGTCTTTCGACATGTTTTGGGGTGTTTGGGCTTCGAAACCAAAATCTAATACCATCGTTTCAAAGCTTTATAGTAGTTCTCCGTACATTTTCATTAAATTAGAGTGGAAAACGACCCAAAAGCGACCCAGCGAATCCTGAAAGGTGCAGAAAGGTAAAATTGATTGTTCTTTGAAGGTTTGAAGGTAATTGAAATCGTCGACGATATCCCAACCAAGTGTCCTACATATTTTGCATGAAAAGGTTGGAATGGGGTGTCAGCTAGATGGATTCCAAGACTTTTGACTCTTGAATAGAAAAATTGTCGAGGCATTTCTTCAAGGAATTTGGATTTACTGAAGATCCAGACAAGTTATAAAAAAATAGTTACGGGAGATTAAACTTGGGTCCATAATTAGAATCTTGAGACCAACCAGGAATCAATGCAGTAAGTCTGTAGGACTTCGCCGCCTCCAAGGGATGTCAAACGCAGGCGTATGCAGGTAAAACAATCACCGTCAGCGCGTATTCTATCACACTTGAAAAACTACAATGAGATATATAAAAAAAACGTTCAAATGTACAAAGTCAATGGCCCCATCGAAAGAACTGGTAATAGACAATATCCCAATCAAGCAAGTAATGTCGTTTAGCTACCTAGACAACAGAATATCTAGCTATGGAAATCTTAAATATAATGTCAACGAGTAAACAAAGTGGCCAATGTCTCAGGATCCATGAAACAAACTATTTAATAAAATGGACACCTAATGCTTTATTACAGTTCCAGAATTGACAAAACATGTGGCAATAGCATAAGGCAAATAAGCACAATGGAAATGAGAACGTTAACGACAATGGCCGGATAAACGATGTGGAATAGCCAATAGGACACACATATAAGAAACAAATGCAATGTGTAATGATTTCGTCTGGACATTATTCTGTATCCACCAGTTTTTCAACGTTCAGCCTTCTGATCATCAAGATATCGGAAATACTTGAAGTTAGTACCCGTGCTAATCTGTTATCATAAAGTTTTACACTTACTAGCCTAAGCTGAAGCTAGATACTTCAATGTTTTTAGTCAAGTACATCATATCTAACATTTTTTTCATTGAACTTTGTCACTTCTAAAACTGTTTCCCAACCTTCCTGTAAATAATAGCTATTTAAAGGTATGGTTCAATTGTTACTATTCTATCAATAGTAGATAAGTTTAATTTTTATACAATTGTTTCGTGAACCGCATGAAATGTTTTTAAGTTGCCTATTTTCAATAAGTATACCTAATTATGACCACCTTGACTGCGATTTATATTTAACTTTCAAATATTAGGCTGCTTCTTATTCCCGTTTAGTCCCATTAATATCTTCGACAATTTCGCTATACGTGAAAAAAATTGAGTTACTTTCATATAAAGTATTGAACCAAAAGAAAAGGTACGTATGTTTCAATTCTCCAACTGGGAAGGGTTGATGTAGAGGACTTGAGCCATTCTTCAGCTAAAAATAGAAAGTTCAGAGAGGAACAGAGAAAGTACAGGGTAAAAAGCAAAAAAGATTAGGAGAAGTGGAAGCACATTGCTCCAGAATTTGCCTCAAACGAGGCACTGTTGACTCAGAGAAACCAACTAAAATTTTGGAGCTGCATGGAGATGAATATTGTGCAAGCATTGGTGAAGGTACAATGTTACCACCGCTGTGACTGTAAAATGAGAAGAGCAAAGGCAACCGACTCAGTCGCAGCTGGACGTGAGTCAAACAAAACACTCTGATCTTAAGCTGTTAATAAAAGAAAATAATATGGGCGCCAAGTAGCAGATAACCCGGCACTTTGCTAATCAGAAAGATACATGACGATAGGTGCTACTAACCAATCCTGAAAAAAAAGAAGTAACGGCCAGAGCTGTACATACACAACAATAAAAAGTAAACAAACAAACACAGCAAACCAGATATAATTAAATCATAAATGATCAGCGTAACTAACACAGGTAAAATATCACAGGCAGTTTAGAAACTCGCCAAAATATTTATATACCGGGTGGGCCACGAAACTTGTAGCTCTAAAGAGTTTCTACTGCAACCCAAATATAAAAGACGAGTAGATCATTATATTTTTTATGCATTAAAAACAGATCATGGTTGGTAAATATCAAACTAAACAATATTTGCTTTATGTATTTATATCGCTTTTTGTAATGTAACACAAAAATAGATTTTCAAGGGCTACAAGTTTCGTGGCCCACTCCGTATAATTTAATTAATTAAAGGGTGAATGTAATATTTATATATAATTTAATTAATTATTGATATATGAATGCTTAATGGAAATAAATATGTCAAGAAAGGTATTACAGATTTACTGTCAAATTGGTAATTTCTATTACCAGAAGGTTGCCGGTAGCACTTATAACCACGACAAAATTATGACAGATTAAATTTTGGGTGTCGAGCTGGATCTGACCCTAAACCCACAAATGCAAGAGCAATCAGATGTTTACACTAATTAAGAAAATGGCTCTCACAGACTCAAGATCTTGTTTCTGATTATAAGGCGCATTATAACCCGGAATATAACATGTAGTTAATTTAAATCTCATCACTTTTAATGTGTCGAATAATAGTAGGTATTTAAGCAAATTGTTGCAAGTGCGGGATTAATCATAAGTTTGATTAAACCGAGTTTTTTTTCACTAATCTGACGTGAAAGCCGAAATCAGATTAAGTTTTCATGCAAGGTTGCCTTACAAATCCCAAAATTTACAATTAAGATTCTCGTGAGTGAAGCATGGGACACTTACGCTCAGAATTTTAGTTTGATACATTATAGGTTAGGAAGTAAACAAACGCCTCAATTTGGATTAACTATATAATTCTGTGCTATTTAGGTAAGTGCTATTTTTACACTAAATTGATATAATTACAAAGGCAATTTAAGGTTTACTGAATGCAAACAAGCTAAAACAACCACAAAATAACATATTACAAGTGGTTGCAACCGTAGGTGATGTCAGTGGCCGGCATCTCGACCCAGGGGCAAAACAGAATTGATCGAGACAGACCTTATGTGGTGAATTCCCACAGGTAGCAAACACACGTATTGGAAGTCTTATCGAACAGCGTCCAGAAGGTCAGGCGACCATGCTCCCAGTTAGAGCAGTGGAACTGTAGGTGACCATCTGACGATGACGCTCCAAGTGTAGAACCCTCATGTGCACGACTCCCATACGAACGAGCTGCGGTAACCCAAGGAACGAACAACTTTTGCTCAGTGCCGTAAATAAAAAAGGGCCCTTGGGGTGTTTAGCCCTTAGTCTTGGAAAATCACTCGGAAGCGTAAAGATGAATTTCCGAATAATGATGCCCGCGAACGTTTTATATCAGAAACGTATTTCATAAGAGCATACCTTTCTGCACCAGAACATGAAGGCGGAGGAGGTGATAAGAAAATCCAAAATGTTGACTACCTTGAAAGGATGCAGTACAGCCAACCAGGGCAGCTTGATGAGTGGCGTGTGCCCTAACCGTTAATTGTAGGACAAATTTAAATTTATTTAAAATAAGGCAAATAATAACATAAATAGTTATAAATGATTTTAAATGTGTAACAACAAAATTGTTTTAGTGACTCTCGATAAGCATCATTTTGGAACTACCAGTGGAATCGACTAACTTGGTTGTACAAGTAGCTATAGTAACGCGAAACTTGTTTAACCATTCTTTGGAAGGGTACGTATCTGAAATTTACTAAAAGCCACACTGTAACGGAAAATATGTCTAGCCGCTGAACTTCCCCAATACTTTCTAATAATTGGGAATGTGATACTGCTTGTAAGGTGCGTTTAAGAATTGAAACCACTACTTCTTTTTACGCACGCGGTGATAGGGCGAGGAAACCGCGAATCACGTCTCAAATCAAGTTCAGCACTGGGAGCGCGAAGCAGTTGAGCAATTGACTTCAAGCAAGGAGGTTGGGTGTGATGCAAATGTTACTGGTCTGAGAATGTAGCTGTTAGGGGAGGCCCTAAGCAACTATATCGGATGTACCCAGGTTGTTCAAAACTATCTTACTAATATAAAATTCCTACTCGTCTCGTTAAATAACTGAGAATTTTATTTCGATCTCTATATTTGATATATTCGAAGGAACTTGTCGTTCCGCTATTAACTGTCCCCCCAACAGTCTGTACCGCAAATGTTAATTACCATTAATTTAGTATGTGTTTTATAAGTAAGTAAGGCAAATTTTGGAGCGTATGCTTGTTAGAATTAAGCAATTGCTGCCGAATTGCGTCAGGGTTCTATATTGCTTTCTTCTATAGATTTGTATTCTGGACGAAAACATATTAATATTTTTTATCGCATGACGTGACGTCACGGGCAGGTAGAATTCTTAGGGATTGCTTTGTTACTATTGGTTGTCGCGATTTTGTACTTCAGCTTGGGCCTGCTCAAATAGATTTCTATGAATGTTACTCGTATCTCAATAGGGCTGTGATTTAATTTCTTAAAGCAAAATATAGTTTTGCGTATATTTTAAATAAGCTAAGCTTTTGATGATTTACCTGTGAGAAAAACATGGCACTATCGTAAAAGTTACTAGTTATAAAACGTAGGCTGAAGCCTCAACAATATTTTATTTTATTATTTTCGACACAGTTGGGTTTTAAAAACAAGTTGAAGTTGAAAGAACCATAACCCGGAGTATCATCATAAACGTGTTACGGCCAGTTTGACGTTTGCATCTCGTTGGGGTTTATTTACTGTCGTTAATTCAAGTGATTTAACCCACCTTAATTTTCCCTTCAAGCTACTCAATGCCACCGCCAGCGTTTAGGTTTATGTCATGCGTTTGGCCAGAATTCTTGTAGGCTTCCTCCTCGTGTTATGTGATGTGTCCTAGTTCCGACAGCCCCCCCCCCCTCCCGAAAGAGGTGTGTTGGTTAATTAGCGCTGAAAGCTTAATATTTACCAAATAAGGTATCTATTTTGACATTTGGATGTTAATGTGGTTAATGAATTTTTGGTTTATTTATCAAGTTTGGAAGCCTGCAGATAGGTAGTGTCGCTTGCGGCACTGGTGTGAATTTATTGGTAGTTCATTTCTCTAATGTAGTCTAATTTGTTGAGATATATCGTATTGTTTTAGCTAATCATAAGTGTTTTGTCGGGTCCTGGTGTATTGCCTACTACGAGTATATTTCCTAAATTTATAGCATGCCACCGTAATTGATAGCCCGGTCTCATAGAAACTTTCTTCAATGATCGGATTTCCTAGTAATATTTCCTTTCAGTATGTCTTTTATTTGAAGTACCTCCGGCTGTACGCTGCTACCATTGAAATGTTTCCTGGCGTCTCTCCTACTTGAGGAATTTGTAAATTTAGTAGTTGCTGTTATATCCTTTATTTTTTCCAATCCTTATTATCTGTTAGTTATGTGGAATCTGAAAACCCGCAATTAGATTTAATGTAGGTAATGTTCTGGCGAGTTTTGTTGTGAAGAATTTGCATGTAATTTGTCTTATGCGTTTTTGTTCCATTTTAGATGGTCTTAGCTTCAATTGATTTGTCGGCTAAAATTTCAAAAATCAAGTGACTACATGGATACAATTACCGGCCGGACTAACTTAATAGAGACGGTGTGCAGTTCTTTAAGTACTCAGATTAATTAAATAGCCAAAAAGGGCGCCAAAAAATGTTTTAACTAGCGACAAATGTATCCAGGTAACACAGACAATTCGTAAACTCAACGTAGCACAATAATCTGAAAGAAACCACACAAATCCAGGTAGCAGTAGCAAAGAATAAGACAGATTACTTATATCACAGTATATAACCACGCAGGTACTGTAGTAAAACACATTGTGGTACTCAAAGCACCAGATCACTGTCCTTAGTATTAATTGGTTTTAATGCAAAGGGAAACATAACATGTTATTTAAATTTCTTTGTGGAACCCCTTCCTGCCCACTTGCATGGACACGTAGCTGGCACAGATCGTTTGAGGTAAAACCCCAAATAGCTAATAGATGGCTGAATACGACAGGTTTAAGGTCAATGCCCTCAATTGGGACTGCCAAAACCTTCCGTGAACTATGCAGGGAGATTAAATGGAGTTCCGAACCTGCGGCCTTATGGCAGCATTGCTGTTGAGTGAGTTCCGCTCAAGACCTTTAGCTGAAGGTGTGAGAATGTAGTACTCAAAGTAACAACCCTTGTCGTTAATAGGGGTGTGTCCGTGCCCCCCGGAGGTTGGTTGCAAATTACATGCTATGCGCTTTGTTTAATTATTGCCGTTAAATAAGTGCCTACGTTGTTGTAAGCGATCTTCAAAGGAAAGCTCTATGCACATCTACAGGGTGGATCTTTGTCGTCTGTCGTTCCGATCCAGTTCCTAATCTTCTTGGTAAGGATTTCATTACAATACCTTCTCGGATAAGTTCGACGGCCACGCCGTCGCAAGTTAGAGCAGCCCCTATTTGGCAGTATCTTCAAGGAACCTCGCAGAGGACCCCCTACGTGAAGCCCTCCCCGCCTGCTTTCATAGGAAACTGCAGTTGTTGGAGCCCTACGC
Source organism: Agriotes lineatus (assembly GCA_940337035.1). Taxonomy (NCBI): domain Eukaryota; kingdom Metazoa; phylum Arthropoda; class Insecta; order Coleoptera; family Elateridae; genus Agriotes; species Agriotes lineatus. Next base: position 109,498 of record CALNHX010001732.1, on the reverse strand, counting down.
TAACAAAAAGGTAATGTGAATTGTTACGTTTTAAGAGTGCTATTTTTTCTAAAAGTGGTAAGCGTATCGTAAACTTCGATGGACAATGCATGTTATTTTGCTGTGTATACTCCATTGTACATGGCCCAAACAACTGCAGGATGAACACCCAAAGGTAAGTGCAAACTTCTACAGCTGTGGACCGCCTCCTGGGGTTAGCAACGCGACGCAACGGCTGTTGGATTTCGGCTTTTGGCCAATGGTTTGATGAATTGAGATTTAAATCCTCAAAAGTCGTGGCGCCCCCTCGAATTTTCTCTTAAACAGTTATCATCAACTACCTTTATCGTGGTACGTCGCCCTGAACTGTGCCCAGTCGATCGATTACCCCTCCTAACTGAGTTCTTAGCCGGAGCCAAATGAGCTCACACAGGAGCGAGTATTGCTACGTAAATTTATTAGAAGTCGTAACGGCCGTTTTATACCGTAACACTTTCCAGAATCAGGGACAATATCTAGAGTTGCTCCAGTACCTCAAGTTAATTTAACTAGTAAGTGCGAAGAATTTCGACCAATAAATGTGTTACAGGTATATAAGCAAATTATCGAATTTATTGTGAAAGATCGACTCCAAATATTTGTAGATGAAAATAATATAAGTACAAACAAAATAAACATTTGCGCGAAACAGCGTTAAACATGGTTCTCATGAATTAGGAAAGTGACTTAGAATTAAATAAAAGTATAGTTACTGTTTTTCTAGATTATAAGCGTACATTTGAGACTATCGACAGAAAACGGTTAGTGAATAACCTACATAAATATGGCATACGTCGTAATGAAAATATGCGGTTTCAAAGTTATCTCACTCATCGACTACAAACTACATAATTTAATTAGTGCCAGTCAAGCTACATGAAAAATAACTTGGGTGTACCCCAAGGATATGTCTTGGGTCCATTATTGTTTGTTTTGTATATAAACGACATGGAATTGATCTAAAACGTTGCACTATAAATCTGTTTGCAGGTGATACCTTAGTGACAGCTGCTGACGAAGATGTTAGAAATGCTGTTAATAAAGTGAATATAGAATTTGAAATTATTTCTAAATGGTTGAAAAGTAATAAACTAAAAGAGAATATTGCAAATACGAAAGCAATAATTTTATAATGCGTATTATATTACGCTGTTCAAAATATACAAGAATCTCTGCGATGCTAGAATGTTTACAATGCTTAAGTATGAAGCAACGTATTTATTTTAATTCTTTGTTGTTAGTTTTTAAAGCAGTCAATAACCTAATATGTGACCCAAAATTTCGTTTATGGCTGTGATATTCATAATTATAATACTAGAACTAGGCAGAATGTTAGATTACCTAAATTTATAAAACATTGCTTCAACATTTATAATAACATTCCAATTTAAGTTTAATGAACTAAACATATCCATGAGTTTAAAAAAAAACTAAGCGATAATGCTAATAAAAATTATTAGTTAAGTAAATATGTAAACAATTGAAAATCTTAAAATATATAGTTTATAACTAACTAAAGATTATTATTATTATTATTATTATTATTATAAAAATTGGTTCCAGCTACAACTGAAAACTACAAATTTTGGAAAAAATACAGCTCTAATCTGTGACGTCTACGATATTCTGTTAATAGCATTCCAAATATAGGGGTTTGAATTAACTAAGGTATTTTATATTCTACAAAAACCCTCGCAGTTCAAAAACTGTATTAAGCACGAAGTATATTCTCAAGCCGATGTACAAGAGATCTCACCATGCGCGCTCGGGAAAATACGTAGCTGAAAGGTGACTAGCAATTTCTATGGATTTGATAATAGCTGGTATAAATAAATCCGCGATTGTATTTACTCTCAAATACAGTCTATAGTCAACAGGAACACGTGTGTCTTGGCTTAAATATAACCAGGTGAGTTTGTAAATTGCTGATAATAGTGATAGAGATACAAATTTTGATCGTGAAAAAATTAGAAGTGTTGTGGGAACGTGTAGTTAGTACGTTCACGGATTTGTTTACAGATCAACTAAGATGTGAATAATCTGATAACAAATGTGATAGCTTATAAACTAAATAAGCTCTTCATAAAATAGGCAATGTAATCTATTTATGGCGATAATTGTAATGCCCTGATTTTGAATTCAGATATATTTTAGAATATTATGTTAATCGTGTAAACAAATAATTTTATGATGCAGTGAATTAGCATAATATAATCATTGCTCTGACACGATAACTGCAGATAATACAAATTATGTTGCTAAACACTTCGACTATTTAAAGTTATTAATTTCTGTATCTTGAAATTTATTTTGTTTGTTGAAGTAATTAATAATTTGCTTCATTTGCTTCGATTTTTCAAATGCCTGTCAAAATTGTTCTAATTACTTACTCCATGTAAAACAATTACTTCACCTATTTGTTTTATTTCATATACTTCATTCATTGCATTTATTTGGTTTACTTAATTTATTTAATTTGTTTACCTTGTTGATGTAATTTTTCTACTTTATTTATTTTGTTTATCTTGTTAATTTTTACTTCCTTTTATAGTAAAGGAAGTATTGGATTCACCCCAAAAATTTGAAATTGAGTTTTAAACAGATCTTTATGTGTAAAGTCCCCTGAACTAAAAAAACATGTTTTGGTTCATTGGTCTGTGACGTTGAAAGTTTGAAACTTCATATACATAGACCGCCAAAAAGTCGGCATTATATGGGAAACATTTTTATTTCTGATTAAAAACAAATTACGACAATAATGGGATAATGTGTGCTAGTATAAAAACCTTTATTTAGAAAATGGCGTTTTTCGAAATTGTCAAAATCCAGAAAGTGCACTTTTTGGTAATTAGTTAAATTTCAATGAGATATTTTAGAGTGTGTTAGCTTTAGCTATGTAAATAATATCAAGGTAAAATAACACATACTTTCTTTAAATTTAGCTAATGTTTAATTTTTCACTTATTTTAATATTTCTCAAAATTTTACATACCAAGACTTAATTGTCAAATTAAAATTTTTAGGTGTAGACTTTACAGATCTACAATTGGAAAAATATTATAAAATATTAATTACTCTTTTAGATTTTTTATTATTTACAAAAAGTGATATGATGACATTATTTTAACGTTTTTGATGCAAGGCGCCTTTCAGGAGAAATATTCTTCAATGATAATTAATATCTATTTAAATGGCTTCTAAAAACTCTAATCTAGTCTCAATGAGAAGACTTTTCTTTATCCAGTTTACATGTTCCAAACATCTTCTCATTTAGACAAATGTAAAAGAACATTTACAGGATTTTTGTAACAGAAATTCATTAATAGGGCTAGATTAGAGCTTTTAGAAGCGATTTCAATAGATATTAATTATCATTGACAAATTTTTCTTGTAAGAAGCGCCTTGCATCAACACCATAAAAATTATGCGAAATACATAAATTTTGCGTAAATAATAAAAAATCTAAAGGAGTAATTAACGTTTTATATTATTTTTTCCAATCAAAAATAAAAACACTTTTCTATATGATGCCGACTTTTTGTTGGTCACTGTATAAGTTTTGTGCACTATCTAGATGCGTTAGCAAGCTTTTGAAGAAGATTGCATAAACGAAAGTATGGTGTTTACTCTTGTGATTTTTTATTTTTTTTTCGATTTTTTCAAAAACGGCTCTAATAATTTTTTTCAAACGTTACATTTTTATTACATTTTTAATGCGTATTGATGTGAGATCGGTGATTTTCCTCTGGGTTTTAGAGAAAATTTATCTTTTCAAGTAGGTAATTCTTTATTTTGAACGGCTTTTGTAGAATTTATAATTTTGGAAAATTTTGACAAATGCTTAAAAATTAAAAATCAAATGTTTGAATAAGTATAAGATCACTGTAAAAGAAAGATTTTTTATATATCATTTCCATTTATTTTAATTACTTTATATACATAATTTATTTAATTTCCTTTATTTAATTCGCATACCCTTGTTAATTAATTTGCTCCATTCATTTTATTTCTTTTCACTTATTTCATTCACGTATGCTCATTTATTTAGTTCAAGCAATTTGCCTCATTTAGCAAATTTTCTTCAACTTTCTTCTTTCGGCTGCTTCAACTAATTAATGTCCTGTTTTACATTACTTCAGTAACTTTAATTGGGTCTTTATCTTGTTTACTTTTAGTAAGTCGTAAGTCGGGTAGGGGGCTAGTCTTGCCCAAAATCGAGAAAGAGTTTCCTTTTTAGGGGTTAACGACTATCACAGGTGTTATAGTAGTAGCCGGGGAGCGTATGATTTTTAAATGCTTTCTAGAATGCCAGAAATCGAACTCGGGACGGTCGCCTGAGGGTGGAGCATCTGCTCGAAGGCCAACCGCTCACCTATATTTTTATGTCCAAAATTAAAAAAAAAACATATATCTTAAAAAAATAATGAACGATTCGAACATCAATAGCAATTCAAAGCAATTATAATATTTAATTGAAATACCAAGCATGCAAGATAATAATAATATAGAAAGAAACTTTAATCATTTTATTCTGTATGGCCACCTCCCTTCTAAAGATTTGTTATGACATTTTAATTAAATATTATAATTATTTTAAATTGTTGTTGATGTTCAGATTGTTTGTTATTATATTTTTTGAAGATAGTGTTATTTACGTTGGACACAAACATTAGTTTTTAGCAGTAATTTCGATTAACGTAACTTTCTGCTTGCTAGGTGAGTGAAACTGAAGTTCCTTATCATATCCTATAATTATATGTTAACGTAGAAGTATATTATTTTTCATAATATACAAGGTGGTAGGAAAAAAAGATAAGAAAAACTTCAGTAAACTGTTTTTGGATTTGGTGGCGGTGACTTTGTATCTGACAACTAAGCAACTGTAACAAATAATATTTTTGTATACCGTGTGTCCCAAAAGTTTGGAATAAATTCAGTATTTCCTAAAATGTACGTTTCCGACTAAAATCCTCGAACACGTCGATTTTTATTTTTATTTGAGCATTTTTTGAAATAAAATGCATACATACAGGGTGTCCCGCGTATGAGGTATGGCGTTATCGATGTTTTTTTAATGGAATCCCCCATTTTTATTACGGAATCTGAAAGAACGCACCTTTTTACTTACGCTAAGATGATTTTTGAGCATAGATCAGATGATAGAAAATTAAGAAAAAATAAAAAAAACTCAAAATACTAAGTTTAGTAATTTCTAAAACAACTAAATTAAATGTACAAATTGTGCACCGTTGTCTGTCTGACAGTAACTAAGACGACCGATATGTTGATTGCTGTCACTGATAAAAGCGTAAAATCACACTTCTTAAAATCAAATTTGGTATTTTGCAAATTTAATTCTTTTTCTAAATTTTTGGTAATGTGACCTATACTCAAAAATCAGCTTAGCGTAAGTAAAAAGATGCGTTCTTTCAGATTCCGTAACAAAAAAAGGAGGTTTACTTTAAAAAAAAACATCGATAACGCCATACCTCATACGTGAGACACCCTGTATGTATGAATTTTATTTCAAAAAATGCTCAAATAAAATTAAAAATCGACGTGTTCGAGGATTTTAGCCGGAAACGTACATTTTAAGAAATACTGAATTTACTTCAGACTTTTGGGACACACGGTATATACTTATTGAGAAATAAGGGTACCTTATTCTTTAACCATTTACATATTTTTGTACCTCAATTGTATACGAAATGAGATATATAAATTTTGACAAGCGAATTATTAGTGAGAAGATGCAGGAACTCTTATCAAGAATAACATTTTCTGAACTTAAGCAATTTTAGAAATATTTTTCTTTTTGGAAAAAAATTGATTTAATAAGCTGTAACCGAACGTGAAAAACAATGTATTGTAATGGCCCACAGCAATTCTGATTGCCTAATTAACTATATCAATAAGGTCAACATGAGCGCAGAACTAATATTTTATTTATTGCAAGATAATCAGTACTTTACATTAATAAGTGCACCTGACGTGAGCACAGGAACTAATAATTTGAGGGATAAAAGTTAGCATGAAATAAAGCAGGTTTCAGAAGGGTTACGTTCAGAGTTTCAGATATGATAAATGTTCGAAAGGGCTAATGCAATTTAATTTGTAACCGACGGATTTGAACTTAGTTACGCCGAAAACAATGGGAATAAAATAATACAGAATGATTTTAGTAGTTAGGCAAAGACATGACATCAAAAATGTAGTCCATAAGGTAAAACATCTTATCAATCCTAATTTCTTTTTTAAAAATTGAAAATCTAGTTGCTAAGTTACACTACAGTCTTTTGTTAATTATGACCAAACAAAGTCCTTTTTTACGCCAGTTGTGTGTAAAGTTATTCACCAGTGTGCAGGGCATCTGTGGGTATAGTTTGCCAGGTGTAGCAGTTGAGCCAGCAGCAAGATTCGTCCAAGTGCAAGTAACTTCAAGGGCTCATTCCCATAAGGGAGCAGCATCGGCCAGTAAGAATTTTGTGTCCAACGTGTAGAGTCGTTCCTCCTGAGTGCCTGTATACAGAGTTTCGGAGCATGAAGCAACCACGAGAATTACCATCGACGAAGCGTCTCCAGAAAACGTATCCCGCCTACGAAGCAGCCCTTTTCTAAGTAATTTTAAAGGGAAAGCGTTGGAGTAGGTCCATTATTTTTGGATCTCATCAAGTTCAGACTGTCTACGAGGTGTAGCACCAGGTTTCCGTTGTCCAGGTCCCTCCGTTTTCGAGAAATGTGGGTAGCGTTCTCTGAAAGTGCAAGATGAAGCGGAATTTTTCAGTTTTGGCCGGATGCAGAACAAAAAACCATCGCGCGTGAGTTTCGACGTCACACTAAAAACAAAACGAGCTTAGCAGTTGCTGCGTCACAGTATTGATCGTATTTACCTAATGCTTCCTTGCCATGTTGGTGTTTTAAAATTCAATTTTACGCTGTTTTTTACTACCACAGATCATTTTGTTGTAGCAGTCAAATTTAGAGGTTATCTAAACGTCAGATGAAAATTGTGCATTTGCCCTAATACCCGAGTTAAATGGCATACAACGAGTTATTTGTCATACAAAGTTTTCCTTAATTTTATGAACCGACACCCTGAGTTAAGATTGGTTTCATGCTCATCGGTGAAATGCCTGAATTTATTGCAAATCGATGAAATAAAGAATGAGAACTAAACCATTTATTTGTGGTAATTAAAATTACATTCTTTTAATTTGCTTTGAGTTTGACACTCAGGTTCGTGTAGTATCTCTTGCCATAGTTATATTATATTTAAAACTCCATTTATTTAAGAGAGGGGCGATTACAGTATATACCTTTTTTATATTAGAACACAAAATAAAAACACATACAAATACGTTAATACGTAGAAAATACAAATAGCGAATTACATAAACGAACGCCGGACCTATTTACTTTAATTGTTTCTGCATTTCGTTTCCTGTTTTTGGTTCAAGTAATTGTTTGATTCGTTTGCGTTATTTACCTCATCTGTTTCTTTTGCTTCGTTTAACTAATTTGTTTCATTTAATTAATTAATTATTCTTACTTAACTCATTTTTTAGTGTTCTTAGGTCATTCACTTTGTTTACTTCATTTTCTTCACGTTCTTCTCTTAATTTATGTATTCCAATTAGCTTATTTAATATATTCACATCGTTTGTTCTTTTCTTACATGTATTTATTTTGTTTTTATTTAGCTCATTTATTGGGTTTTGTTCAGATGCTTCGTTTATTTTATTTGTCTTTACCACTTTACTTTAAAGTTTTCTTTTTGTTCAATGTCTAGATGGTTTATATGCTTGTAAATGAGGCTATTATTAAATAATCAAGCTATGGAAATGCTGTTTTAACACCACTACTTACTATTAATTCTATCTTTTAAAGCATGACGCCACGCCCCGAAATCGTACAGTCCACACTGGGAATAAAGAACCCGCATAAGGACGGCTTTGCAAGGGATGTCGACAAATGGTTGGTCGACAAGAGAGATGTTGATGCGGCGGAAGGATTGTGGAGGATTCACAGCAAACTCTACGATTTTTCCGAGTTCGTCGAGAAACATCCAGGGGGACAGTTCTGGCTTGAAGCAACTAAGGTATAGCAACATGGCCGCAATTAGACACGGAGCTTACCAAATTAGCTTTTTAGGGCACAGACATAACGGAAGCATTTGAATCGCACCATATATCGACAACGCCGGAAGGCATGCTGAAGAGATACTATGTGAGGGATACAAGCGCACCCCGCAACTCGCCATACACATTTAAAGACGACGGATTCTACAGAACAGTTAAAAGGGCCGCACGAGAGGCCCTGAAGACAATTCCCAAAGACACCAACCGCACCACACATTTAATTTCAGATTCTATACTAGTCGGGCTGATTGTTATATCCGTTCTAGCCAACATTTTTTGGAGTTATACCCTGGGAATTGTTGCGGGCTTTCTTTCTGGTTTTACAATTATAGCTGCACACAACTATGGCCACCAGAAGGACAGTTTCAGGATGTATTATATGGACTTTGTTATGTTTCAATCGAGGTGAACTAAATTTGTGAAGTGTCGAATGCAGTTTCAATATTGTAGGTTTTAGATCGTTTAGGATTGTTCACGTCTTAAGCCACCATCTTTATACCAATTCGATTGCTGATTTGCAAGCATACTTAACCGAACCGCTCCTAGTATACTTTCCTCAAAAAAAGTCGTGGATCACCAAATATGCTTCTGCATTATATATGCCTGTCATAGTATGGATTCCAATTACCCTAACTGCAACTGTAGCCAGGTATGACAAGTTAACCGATTGATAAAGCAATAACTCTAAAGTGTTATATTTACAGAGCAATTGCAACTATGATGGGTCATAGATACACACAGCCATATGAAAAGATCGACCTTTTGCCCCTAATTTTACCTGTATTGATGTATTTTTTATCCGGACAATCTCTATTAGCAACAGTGGGAATGTGGCAATTCATACTAGCTGTAGGGAGTTTATTCTTCAGTATCATCGCCTTAACCATGGGTCACTTTCATCCTGACATATTCATGGACGGAGACACTCCCAGGTAAGATAACGAAAAGAAAAATTTATATATCCTAATTGTATCGTTTCCAGACCTGAACATGAGATGGACTGGGGAATATGCCAGCTCGATGCTGTTGCTGAACGGGTTGAGTTGCATGGAGCTAGCGAGTTCGTGAAGCTGGTTTGCTTTGGGGATCACGACATGCACCATCTCTTCCCAACCCTGGACAGCAGCGTTCTTCACCGTTTGTACCCAGTTGTCGAAAAGGTGGTGGAAGAGTACAATCTCAAACTGAGGATGATGTATCAGGTGCCCATGTTCAAAGGGTACTTAAGAAGGGCTGCGCAGGAAGTACCCAACCCGCATCCTCCAAATTTGCATAAAAAGCTGGAATAAGCAGATTTTATGACACTAAACACATGAGGCTGTTTTATAATGTACCTTATAAGTTTTTCTATTAAAATGTTTAAATAATGTGCTTCAATTCTTTAAGATAACCTTGAACACTTCTTGGTGATGTTTTATAATTCATGATTTTTTGTGTTGTTTACTAGGTTACGATTAAAGCGTAAAACTATTTTACACAAAAGGCAAAGTTCACTTTTCTGTAATTTTTCAAAATTTACATAAAATTATTGCTGAAAAGCTGCGACAGAATTTTAGTTTGACGTCACTCATATACGGTGAAGTAGTCGATTTAAATATGTTTGCCCCATATATTCTCTCATGTCAGTTGAAAGAGTGTAAATAATCAATCATATAAATTGTTTGTTAAAAAATAGTTCGCCACCACAGTTCATGTTATCTGCATTTAGCTTTTTAAAATATAATGACTCTAAACGTAACTTTGTATTTAAACTTTTTTCGTTTGATAAAACGAAATTGAAGTTCTAACAAATTATTTATGAAAATAGATTAAAATTTACTGTTTTTTTAAATAAGAGGTTTAAATAACTTTTATTAATTCCTTTACGGAGGAAGGCAGTGTTATCGAATCAGTAAACTTTTGGAATGAAAAAGAGTCATGAGAATTATGCTAGTTTATTCAGGGGTCTGAAGAGCAGATCAAGTAAAACTGCTAGTTGCGTGGTTACCATGAGATTGAGGGTGAAATAATTTGAAAAATCCCTAGGGAGTTATGAGCAGCTTTTCATATTATGTATCTACTAGCAACCCAGTGAGACAAATGTCTCATTTAAAAAAACAAAAAAGGCCGTTTTGCAAATAGAACGCGTATTCACCACACGTACGTATATGACGTCATTGTTGGTAGCAAACTACCAGTTGCATTCGCCTTGATAAAATTTGCCTAGAATCTAACCTAAAAAGTTAGGATTAGGATAATTAAGATAATAATTAGTGTTAGAGACTGAAATTCGGTTCCTGACCTGACATGACTATTCCAAACATATAACTTTAATAACTTTTTTCTCTATCTCTTACGGTTTGGCTGCTGAAACAGCGTCCCGGACGGACAGACAAGTCTATTAGATAAAGGATGATAAAAATGAACAATATCATGTTGCTAGTAAATAATAGTATATTATACATCAAGGTAGCGAAGCGCAGTATTATAACCTGAGCACATATTAGATACTGAGCGCGCAGCGCGAAGTATCTAAATCGCGAAGGTTATAAGACGATTCGCTAGCGTGGTGTATATACTATTTTTTGCACTACCAAAGGCTTAATACCTAAATTCCCAACAAATTTCGAAAATATTTTAACTGTCAACCTGACAATACAGCTCTTTAAAACGTCAAAATTAAAATAGTCATATTTGGTAACTTAGCAATTTATTAGTTACCACGGTGAAACTTGTTTATTTTACTTTCTCTCCCTTGGTGGAGAAAATCAACTTCATGACCTAAAGATAGGCCAATAACGGTGCGTTCTGAGACTAGTAGTGCAAAAAAGTAATTCTTTTCACATTGTTAGTAGGATGCAGAGATATCATATTACATACGATATTCATCCACAGATTCCCACGTAAAATTACACTGATCATCTTTTCTTTGTTGTTTTTTCTGGGGTTGCAGCTTCGACATCGACAGATTGTGCACTATCTTCTGTTAGTAGAGAGGCCAAACTAAATTAAGTCGTCAAATAACTATTTTCGTGGGACTGAGTAGATTTATACCGAAAAATGGTACCTTCTTATTCGGTGGTGTTTCCTGAGTAAGAAAAATCATGTTGTCGTTTTCTCAGCCTGTGGAGTGTGGAGCTATGGCGATTCCTGGTACCAGGTTGTAGTACAGTAAAACTAGGGTTTAACCCAAACATCCAAAAAGAAAGTTCTACCCAGTAGCAAACTATTTAGTACCCTCCTCTTAGTAAGTGGTAAAAAGTTGCACAACATTGCGCGTCGGGTTTAGGCGAAAGGGGGGTGGAAAGGTGGTAAAATGGTAGGTTTCAACAGTTTTTCGCAAATACTCGTATCTCGTTTACTACGAGGTTTAGCACAACTGTAGGGTAAAGGAATATTACCCTACATGGCAACCATAACCACACAGCAACCGATAAACTATTGAACAAATCACGGATGTTATGAATCATAACAGCCTCAGATGTTTTAAAAGCCTCGCTCTACGAGCTCGGATTTCAAAACATCTGCGGCAGTTATGATACTCATAACATTCCTAGATTTGTTAATAGCTATAATTGGCAGTTTACCTTTTAATCTATTGTGCACTTATTTCTGTCCCAGGTTATAGTAGTTCGCACCACCGCACAGGTTAATATTATCATAAAATCTTTTAGTTCTATTAGTAATAAACTGCTGTATTGTAGGAATTAGTGTTCATACTAAACCGTTCCGTTTTAGTTAGTACGTATGTTTAGAAAGAAAGAGGGATTATGTTGAAAAATAATGTTTTGTAGTTCAAAGTTTGAATAAATATAATACAAGAGTTCTTTTAGATATTTCTTATTTTAACGGTATTACAGGCCAACAGGCATTACTTACGGTACAAGCCTAGTAACTTTTCTGCACTGTTGATCCTGTTGGTTAGCTCGCTGTCCAACTACTCCAATTTGTCTCAGATATTTAGAGCTATTCACGTCGTGACTCACGTTTATCTTCTCACCAGCAATGTTTTCTGCAACCACCATGAATTTTGTTTATTGCACATTTATTTTCGGTTTTTCTCTTCTTGGTTCCACTTTTTTTTAGAATATTTCATGTCACGCGTATTGGAACTTTATCAGATGCACTTTCCAGATCTACAAGCCTTAAATATATTGATCTATTTTGTCCAATTTCCTTTCCTAATAATTGCCTTACAGCAAGTATCAAATCTCGAGTACCTCTAGCTGGTCTGAATGCGCCCTGCTGTTCTTATAGTTTGTGCTCTATTTTGTCTCAATCTAGTTTCCAATACTCTCTTCTAAACCTTCCCTGTCGAACTTGGGATATCTCTGTAGTTACTGCTAATTCTAGTCACCTTTTTTGAAAAGAGGCACAACTGCAGTGCTCGTTTCACCGCTCCAATTTTCTTGATTTGAATATTCTCCGTTAAGTACGTAGCTAACTACAATAACTAATTATTATCATTTTTTGATCACATTGTAATAATATTACACTATAATAAGAGTGAAACGGGTGAATTTAATACGCTGCAATCAGCAGGATATCAACACCGCCATGCGGTTGACATATCTAACTTTAAACACTTTTACTAAAAATTGTTAACACTGACAAATGCATAAATTTAAATATGAGTAAACCTAATAAATTTGTACGGAAACCTCCAAATATTATATATAAAGGGAACAAGGTAATCTCAAGTTCAACAGCCATGGAAACTGAAGATCAAAACACAACAGATATTGAAATAAACAAACTTAAACGATTTTCAATCTCACCGGAAGATAGCCATTTCAACAAACGGTATTTAATCAACACTGATACTTTAATTTCTCAAAACAAATTTTACACTTTACTTACTGGCGAAGAAACAAATATCCCACAAACTTACACCACAGTTTTTTACCGAGCTTTGTAGAGTAGTGGTTAGCACATCTGCTTAGCATTCGGGAGGTCGCGGGTTCGATTCCCCTGGCCTTTTGCACTGATTCAGGTTCTTAGGTGGTTTTTTTGAGTCAACAGAGTACCTTATCTGAGGCGAATGCCGGGGCAGTACTTTTCCACATTTCCTGGCCTCTCTTTCATTGTCTACCCCTCCTTTCTCTAACCCATCCTATAATTCCCGTTCTTGGCTAAAATGCGACGCAAGGTCCCTATAGCAGCCCGCCCCCAGTTGGGGGAATTGAAATAAACCTGAACCTTTACCTTTTACCACTACAGTTAATGCAACCGAGAAACCCAAAATCCCTACGATATTTATCCCTAACGGTACTAACTACCAAAACATTATCGCGGATATCATATCCACAATTACAGAAGAATTCATCACAAACTACAAAAGTAATAATCTAAAGATTCCTTTAAATTGTATAGATAATTATAGAAAGCTTACAAAGTTTTACGATGAACACCAAGTAAAATATTATACGTACCGACACCCCTAAAACACCAATATTTCTACAAGCATACTTAACGTCCCCATCTCAGTAACCGAAGAAGAGGTAAATGCTGAACTAATAAACTTAAAGTAGGTACCTGATCACGAGAGTCACACAACTCTTAAATCATAAAAAAGTCCTGTTACCTATAATGGCTATCGAACTAAACACAACTGAGAAAACGAACGATATCATTAATTTAAAGAGAATGCAACACTGTGTAGTAGTCGTAGAACCCCGTCGCAAGAATAGTGGTATCCCAAAGTGCACAAAGTGTCAGCTTGCAGGGCATACCAAAAATTATTGTCACTTATCCTCACGCTGCGTGAAATGCACTGAAAACTACCACTACTCACCCACTGTGTAAAAGAAACCAAGGCCCATACCCCTAAATGTGTTAACTGTGGAGGAAGCCACACAGCTGTCCTTACATCAAATCCTTCCCGGTAGTAAGACCTACAAATCCTAACCCGACAATCACCGGAAGAATCACATCCAATGCAATGCTCCACCCAAAAAAAAAAACAACAGTCAACAAACTCAAATTTTCATATGTCAAATTTATTATTGAACTATACTTCATTCTGATTCAAGATAGAGCAAAACTTGCAACCCAAGTTACAAATAGCAGCAGTAAGTTGATTACTAATATAATTTACGAATGTCAAAATCAATGTGTCATGTTTTTAATATGAATCTTTGCTTAAGGAGGCCATTGGCAGAATTTTTTAGTGGGTAAATTTATTCTGAGATCACATTCAGCAGATTTTATTTAAGCAGACATCGCACAATTTTCCAATTTAAAGCTTTGCAAATTTGACAAAAACTATAACCTCTATATTATACTACGTACATTCCATGATCTACATTTTAATAAAATCAAATTAGTAATCAACTGACTGTTGATATTTGTAACTTAAATTGCAGATTTTGCTCTATCTTGAATTTGAATGAACTATAATCACCCATTGCCTTCAAAAAATTAAAAATTTTATTATATCTTTAATTACAATGTTGTTTCAAAATGGGGGCAAATAATCAATTCCCTATCCATAAGTTAACCCTACTGGATTGGAACGCCAATGGTATCAAAAGACAACGATCAGTATTTATCTCATTCCTGTCTAGATATAGACATTTATGCTAAGACAAATATGAGATGTTTGCTGATCAATTGGAAAAAATATTTACTGCCCTACTTCACTCAACTGATTCTAATCCTGCCGAGGAGACAGAATAAATAGTCGCATTCAAGCCGACGTACCACCTTCTGTCCCCGTATCTGCATCAGAACTTAAGTCGTACATCAAGAAACTCAAAACCAAGAAAGCGCCAGGAATTGATCTTGTACCAAACGTTCTAAAAAAATTACCAGATAAATGCATATGCTACATTACAGCAGTATTCAACGCCTGCATGAGAACTGTAAATATCTCCATTGTTTGGAAACACGCAATAATAACGATGATACTCAAACCGGGGCAACCACATAATAACCCAGCAAATTATCGGCCAGTTAGCTTGCTATCCCCATTATCTAAACTAGTGTAGCGAGCGGTATACACTCTGTTAAATGAATACCTGGAGACTAATAGTGTTATTCCAGAACTACAGTTTGGATTCAAAAACTCTCATTCAGCTATCCATCAGATTCTGAGACTAACACAACTTATTGAAAACGACTTTGAAAACAAAATGCACGCGCTCATTGCATTTATTGACGTAGGGGATTGATAGACTTACTCACAAAATGATAGCGACAGACATTCCTCCATACTTATTACGGATAATAACCTCATTTCTGTCTGACAGGACCTTTCAAGTTCGAGGTAACTCTTCTACTTCTTCCATCCGTAAAATTTTGGCTGGTGTTCCTTAGGGATCAATCCTGGGTCCCACGTTATTTGATTTATACATGACAGACATACCTACTCTTCATTGTTCAAGTTGCCGTGTATGTTAATGACACTGCGATTGTAACTCAAGATCAGAGCATTAATAATACAACTATCAACCGGCAAGAAGCTCTAGATCAGATAAATCTGTGGTATAACAAATGGAGGATTTCTATAAACGCAAATAAATGTGGAGCAAAGAGCTTTACTCTCCGCAGACCTCCATATACCCCCATTTATTTATTAACAACACTTCCATTCAATGGAACCCAAAAGATAGTGCCGTTCGCTATCTTGGTATTCATCTAGATAGAAAACTGAACTGGAGTATACACATTAATAACAAATGATCGGAATCATAAGTCAAATTGAGTATGTTATAGCCGATCATCAATAAAGTATCCTCTCAAAATTGAATGTGGAACCTTTATGTATACATTCTTAATAAGACCAATTTTCACTTACGGATACAGTGTATCGTCCGCAACATCCAAAACAAACCTTCATAAATTTCAGGTTCTACGGAATAAAGTTCTGCGCGTACTAACCAAAACGGAACGGTTTAGTATGAACACTAATTCCTACAACACAGCAGTTTATTACTAAAAGAACTAAAAGATTTTATGATAATATTAACCTGTGCGGTGGTGCGAACTACTATAACCTGGGACAGAAATAAGTGCACAATAGATTAAAAGGTAAACTGCCAATTAACATCTTAAACACTGACAGTG
Source organism: Agriotes lineatus (assembly GCA_940337035.1). Taxonomy (NCBI): domain Eukaryota; kingdom Metazoa; phylum Arthropoda; class Insecta; order Coleoptera; family Elateridae; genus Agriotes; species Agriotes lineatus. The sequence continues at coordinate 93,296 of CALNHX010001732.1, read as the reverse complement.
AATGAAAACATTACCTAATGATAGTATGAGTCAACTGATGTTAAGTGACGATAACTTGTACTTTATAGAAAATAGTTGTTAAACCAATGTCTCTAGTGCATAGTGATGCTAGTGTGAATAAACGTATTAACTCGACCATGAATAGCAGTCTATGCTGAATTGGCATACAAACACTCAAAATAAGTTAAGAATGATAAGAATGTAAAAATAAACTGCAAGGCACTGTAACGCTAGCATCTGCAGCAAATTATAAATTGTACATCAAATAATGTATTTAATTTGTACATCGCTCATTTAGACACAATCGGGCGTTACATCTAAACAACGCTGGAGCTGGTGATAACGAATCTGGAACGACTGTACCGATAACGTGGACAGAAGAGTATAAAAGCAACTTCCGCCGTGGTTTCAAATCACTTGAGTACTACTTGAATCCTTGGACTTCCCTTCCTCTAACCCTCTCATGGCCCTAGAATGTGACAGCGCCTACTGTCTCCTAGAGTATTCCCTGACAACTCAAAACCCCACAACCTCACGTCCCCGACATTGATAAGTGAGTTGCGGATCAGCCAGGAACAAAGAAAACGCGAAGCCAGAACGAAGTTCTTAGTTTTATTAATGTTCGTAAAATTAAGTATTATTTTGTACAACTAGCTAACAATATTATACTGTTGATTTATAAATTGTGTTTTCCTGGCTTTATACATTTGAGATTGACTGGACAATTCTTCGATTGAGTTTACCCGAGGTAGAAATTAACAAAACTGTTTGGGATTTTTCGAAATTAATGGATGTCATAAATTTCCAGAATAATTTACCTGGGCTAAAATTAAATAGGAAAGTCTGAAACGTTACAGCACAATAGGAATAACACATAAAATCAATAACAAACTAAAACAGCAATGTTAATTGTTCAAAAAAACTCCAAGTAAATCTTCAAAATGACCTCCATTTTCAAGTACACAAAGATTAATTCGACGGAGAAAGTTGCAGTGCACCCTTTCCATCTTATTTGCATCTAACCAAAACGTTTACTGAATTTTGTATTCGTGCCCACACTTCTTTTTCGGTGTTTACAGGCCTAGAGTATACCATCTCTTTAAGAGTTCCCCATAAAAAATAATTTAACGGCGTTAAATCTGGTGAGCGGGATAGGCAATTTGCAGGAGCATCATTTCCTCTGCCCATCCATCAATTTGGAAAATTCTCATTTAAATGATTTCTAACATTTAAAGTGAAGTGTGGGGGTGCATCGTCGTGCATGAACCACATATTTTGTCCAGTAGCCTGTGGAAGATCATCCAACAAATTTGGTAAATTTACTCGGAGGTGTTCCAGGTAATTTGAACCGTTTAAACAAGGTGGAACGATGACCAATCAGAAATCTATCAATGATTTCTGTCCATACGTTGATTTAAAATTCATGTTGATCATCATCATCATAAACATGATCATTATTTAAATTTGTCACACATCTTCTCCTCAAGTGCTCGCCATTCGTTAATGAATCTATCGAAGCCTAGTCTTAATTCGGGCTCGAGGGATAGAAGCTGTTGTACTGTCTGGAGGTAGTACGGATGCAGCAGCTGTTCTCTTAAAGAAGTTTTTACTTACATCTTTAGAATCTCAAACTTCTAAACCTAAGCATCTGGTGCTCGAACTCGGATCTTCCTTCACCTGTTCTAAAATTTCTTTTTCAGCCCCAGGTGCAATAATGGTACTATTCCGTCTATAATCAACAGTTGAAGGAGGAAAACCACCGGTTTCTCGAAGACGTCTGGTGGTTTCGTACGCGCCTGTGTAGAAATCTTTCTCTGTATATTCTCACCGACTCCCTACAATTATCTTGGCCATAACCATAAACTAATACCATCGTGGTAATTTCTGGGTAAGTACGGTCATATTTACATTTTGAAATTAAACGACAAAAGTTTGTCAAATTGAATTGTTTAACAATACTCTTCTGTGACTAATGACGATATCATTGTTAACTAATTGCTACTTAAATTTTTATTATTGTTGGCTATTAAACAGGCTCTAAATTTTTGGACCACTCCTAAGCCTGGATAAAGTGTGAAGAAAGGCAACGCCGAGTTTCAGTATGCAATAAAACATTTAAATTCAATTAGCTTAGAAACGGTTGCTGGGAGTGACACTTATCAAGTATACCTTTTTGGCCAAAAAATGCCAGGCAATAAGAACTTGCAATTGGTTGTTAGAAATTTAATACACCGAGGAACAAAAAAAGTTATGAAGCTTTCGATGTATGCGAATTACTGCTGGTTGCGCCCTCTGCTATGTACATCAAAACTGTGATCAGATCTGTTTTCTCATCAAAAAAAAAAAAAAACCATTAATATCAAATATTTCGTGCAGATTCTGCTATTATTACAATAAATAAAAAAATCTGTTTACCCAGAACTTCCCTCGTCGACACTAAAAACTTTAAAAATCAAATTAAGTTATGAGTAAAAATATCTTTCTAATAAATTAAATTAATTTTCAAATAAAAAAAGACGTTACCGGTGGTCGAATTCGTTTAGTGGGATATCGTAAGTGACTGGGCAATTTCTACCTGCGCCACGGAAGACCGACCTCTCGAATATCTATATCGCAGCTATATTTAGTACCGCGCTAATTTGTGCCTCGTTTTTGTATTGTAAAAAACTTATTCTGTATCTTTTGGCTCCCATTTTTTGGTAAGAATAAAGCCTGCACTATGTACAACTTATTACTTGTATCTATTACTAAGTTGAATGAAAAATTTTATTTTTAAGGTGCTCAATCCTGTTTATATTTGTCTGACATTTTCTCGGTTTCATTCCAGGTGATATACCGGGTGTCCGTTCTCAAAGTAGAACATAGGCGATTAACATTATATTGAACGTTTTTGCAATTCCTGCTCGCCAATTCAATTTACAGGGTAATGGTATCAATGGAAAGATAAAATTATTGCGCATCAAATAATACCAATATAGTATATTATGCAATGAGGTGCAATTTCTGACTCAAGGCGAAGCCCGAGAGCCAGAAATTGCACTGAAGTAAAATAGCATTCTCTCCGAGTTGCATATACTATTTTTTCACGTTGCAGAAAGATTTAAAACGAAAACCCGTTTTTTAAAACGTCATTTATTGACATTATACATTGACATAGTTACAATTATTTTAAAATTAGTAGCCTATGGTAAATTTTAAAGTTGGTGGCACTGTAAGTCCATTATGACAAGAGCTTACAATTATGTCAAATTCGAGGTTAGCAGGTTAGGTTTTGCGTCAGTTTGTGTCAAAACTGACGCAAAACCTAACCTGATAACCTCGTATTTGACATAATTGTTGTCAGTCATAATGAAAACTCTCTAGGGAAATTTTTATCTTATTTAGTCTCTAGGGAGTAAATGTTTTACTTCTGTCACAATTTTGATGCTATAGAAACCGACTTCTACTCCCGGTCGTGGAAAACTAATATCCAAGATGCGATTTTTATTTTAAAATACTAATTTAAAACTTGGGAATTTTTAAATATGCCAGGCCTTGCTCGATAGCATTTTTCAAAAAAATTGGTAATTAGTTGGCGTAAATCAGGTATTCTCTGTCAACGTCTGTTAAAATTATCTACAGAAAAATGAATTATTTCAATGAACAGCGAGTGAATGCACTAATGTTAATTGCCTATGTTCGACTTTGAGAATGGACACACCCGGTATATAATGTAGTATGCAAAATATCGTCTTCCTCCGACAAATATTTTTTGAGTTATACCGCTAACAGACAGACAGACAGACAGACAGACAGACGGAATTGAGAAAACCTGTTTTTCGTCATCTAGGAACCCTGAAACGTGAAGATCTGAAGAAATCTCGGAAGGTGATTTTTTCATGCCTACAATACTCCCCTTCGTCCTTCAGACGAGGGAAGTAAAAATGTAATAACTTTGATGCCCTGTATTTTGAAAGCTGTCAACTTTTGGACTAAGGTAAGTTGGGCTAGATCGTCAAAATTTAGAAATTTCTGCTATTGTTTTGTACGAACATTTTAGAGACACCCTGTATAATGTAAATAAACATTGGGTGACAGCAATTTCTTATTTTTATTTAGTTCTTTATGGTAATGTTATATGGTTTACGGATTTACACCAGCAGATGTAGGTTTTCTGGTTTGGCCTGTCTCAAATCAGTGCTACCGGGCAATCCCACACCCCATCCTGTTCAGGATATAACTGGCGAAACTTCGTTACACCACAAGACAGAACCTGAACCACCGTGTTTTGTTTTCTTTACTGCGTATTTATTTAATTTTAGAAACTCTTTAGTACCAATACTTTTCATTTTGATAAGACTGAGTCAAAATCTTTAACTGAATCAGTAATCATAGGAAACTTAAGTACACGTGTTAAACTGCTTCTCCACATAATAGAGAAATACGATAGGGGCTGTCAAAATTGCTTAACAACAAAAACAGACTTAAGTACGAGGAAATTAGAAATATGGAATACAGTTGCGACGTGTTTCGACGACAGGTCATCTTCAGGCAAATAGCTTAAGGATCCTAGTTATTATATATTGTATTGATTGTTATATCTAACGTTGTTTACTTATATATAGAAGGCTTTACATTCCGCAAGGAATAGTAGCCATCCCGTTTCGGGGATCCTTTTGATTCCTTTTATATGGTGAATCACTCCATTTATTCCGTATCTTCGCATCCATCAGATCTTGTTGTGCGTCTTTGTCTCATTAACGATTCTCCTCCAAACTTTCCTATCTTGTATTTTTTTGCCTCCATCTATTAATTTCAATAGTTCTTATGTCTCTAAGTACTTGCTCCTCCCAACGTATTTTTGGCCTTCCCCTGGGTCGATTCTCGTCTGGTTTCCATTCTGTTATTCGCCTAATAGGATCATCCTTGTTCTTTTCTATAGATATGTCCAATCCATCTCAATCTCTGTGCCTTGATGATCTTGACTACGTCCTCCCCTTTCATTTTGGCTCTCAATTCATGATTCATCAATTCTCTGACATCGCCCTGTTCATTTCTTACTGGTCCAAATGTCTTCCTAAGTATCTTTCTTTCAAAGATTTTCAACTTTTCTTCGTCATTACTTGTTAAACACATCGTTTCCGCCGCGTATGTTACCACTGTCCGAATGGTGGCTTTGTATATTTTAAGTTTGGTCCTGATACTTATATTTTTACTGTGCATCATTTGTTTGTTACTGTAATACGCCTTGTGGCCTGCTTGTATGCGATGTGTGATTTCCATGCTTCTTTCATTCCGGCTATTCACCATTGTGCCTAGGTATTTGAAGTTGCTTATTTCCTCTAATTGGAAGTTTCCTATTTGAACTGTTTTCCTGCTGCCACTATCGTCGCTTTTTAAGTTTCGGGAGCATCTCATCAATTTGGTTTTGCTATCATTAATTTTTAATCCTCTCTCGCTTGCCTCCTTTATTATGTTGGTAAATACATTATTTAGTTCTCGCGCATCTCTTGATATGACGACAATGTCATCCGCATAAGCAACAATTTGTGTTGACTTATTTATTATTGTCCCTTTAATGTCAATTTTCCGCATTATAGCCTCCAGTGAGATGTTGAATAAGCTGGTTGACAGTGCATCACCCTGCCGTACTCCTTTATTTGTTGTGAATAACTCTGTTATACCTTCTTCTGTTCGTACTGTCACTTTTGATTTCTCCATTGTCATTTTTATCAATCGTCGCATTTTCGCCGGTATATTTACTGTCACTAGGTCGTCATAGAGTTTTGAGCGGTTTATACTGTCAAATGCATTTTTAAAGTCGACGAAGAGCATTTGTATTTCTATATTATGTTCATAACATTTTTCTATAATTTGACTTACTAAATGTATAGCATCTACTGTCGACTTTCCCTTTCTAAATCCATATTGGTAGTCTCCCATTTCGGTCTTTAAGTGTTGCTCTAAACGCTCATATAGAATGGATGTTAATATTTTATATGCAGTGTTAAGTAATGTTATCCCGCGATAGTTAGAGCATAACATTGGGTTTCCTTTTTTATGAATCGGTACGACTAAGCCATTCCTCCAATCTTTTGGCATTTCTTCTGTTCTCCAAATTGTTTTTATCAGGTTGTATATTCTTTCTTTTATCTCATTCCCTCCATTTTTTATCAGTTCTCCACTTATCTCATCCAGTCCTGCAGCCTTATTGTCTTTTAATTTCCTAATAGCTTCGTCATATTCTTCCCTTGTTGGTATATCTTCTTCTCCGTTTATATCTTCTCTACCAGCTATCATTGCGATCTCATTATTACTATCTTCTTTTAACAGGTTTCCATAGTATCTCTCCCACTCACTCTTTTCTATCTTGGCCATGGTTTTTTGCTTTCGTTTTTGCTTCCCTAAGCATCTAAATAGCTTTATACTATCCCTACTGTTTTTTTCTATATTGTCCATAGTCTCTTCAATCCATTGTATCTTTTTGCGCTTAAGTAGTTTTGTACTTTCGTTCCGGCATGCTTTATATTTATACCTATCTTCTTCTCTACCCGATTGCAGCCAAGTTAGTCTTGCTGTTTTTTTCTTTTTGATGGTAACTATACACTCATCATCAAACCATTCTTTTTGTTTTTTATATCTCTTTACGCCTATTGTTCCCGCTGCTGCTTCAGTTATGCTATCTCCAATTTGCTTCCATTCTTTGTTTACATTTGGGGTTTCAGGTTTTCGGCTAATGAATTTGTTTACTCTTTGTTCATACTCCTGTTGTTTTTCTTTTATCTTTAGGTTATTCACATTCCACTTTCTTCTTGCTATAACTCTTTGTTCAGCCATCCTTGTCTCTAGGTTTACATTAGCTATAAGTAATATGTGATCAGTGTCGCAGTTTGCTCCTCTAAACGATCTTACATCTTTAACAATTTTTTCTCGTTTTTTTGATATTATCATGTGATCGATCTGATTTCCTGTATTTCTCCCCGGTATTAACCAAGTGATCTTATGTTCTTCTCTGTGCTTAAATTTTGTACTGACTGTTTACTTATTTAATGTTAAATTACAATTCGCTTCGTAATGACCTATTATTTTTGATTTTTACTTGCCTCACTTTCTACACTGTAATATGAGTTGTATATGCAATTATTTTACATTATGACAATTATTTAGTATTCTTTATATGTTACCTTTGACTGTACAAATTCTATTTAGGTTTAGACAAATTCTCATTTAAGATGAATTCAAGTACTTCATATGCCCCTTAATATGAATTGTTAATATTAAGTTATTAAATATTTCTAGCTCAGTAGAACATGATTACTCTCAAACAAACAGGTCGGTTCACGTAATATCAAGACTGTTATTACTCCTAAAAAATCATTTGTTTAATGAAAACTTACATCAAATATTTGTGACAATTTCTATGAACGTCAGTGTCACTTAAAATTATGTGGAATATCAATTGCAAATACCTCTCTGTTACACTACCTTTCATTCAATAAACATGAAATAGTAAATAGCCCCTTTTTAATTACCTCACTTCACTCTTTTACTGTTTATTTTAGTTTGATCAATAAATACCTGTAGCTGTAGTTCAAAGAACTTGATCTGCTTTTCAATGAACTGCATAGCAACTGCTTACAGAAATTCTTCAAGCTGCAGTCTAACCCCAGTATATACTCAACCAACTGCCAGGAATCGCAAACACCTTCTAGAATGTCTCCTTCCCAAATCTTCAATCAGCATACAAATCAGCAACACGAACCCCGTCAAGATCTTCCAGCAGTAAATAAAATGTGTTCCCTCCAAACAAGAAGTTGACAACCCAGATAATGTGAACCTTGATCTGGAGCAAGTCACAAAATGTCACTCAAATAAGTAAAAGTCACAAGATGTCACTCCGATAAGAATCTCACCAAAGTATAATACTATTAGATGAAAAATCCTTTCCAATTCTCGATATGTCCATTCCAGAAACCTGATGCGTCTTATTTTCAACAAAGGCAGCTCACGCTATCCAATTCACATGATGTAATTAATTAACAATAAACTAAGTTTAACATCCAATTCCAGAAATTAGTTCATTGCCTGTAGTATTCCAAATTATGGTCCTGCTACCATACACATCTTCTCCATATCTTCACTATACAATTTCCTTGTTTTTAAATTCACTTTATTTTCGTTCTCGACAATTTTGCATAAATTGCACCCTTTCATATTCCAAACAGATCAACAAAATCACATTATTAAAGGGTTTATTTTAAAATGTCAGGCTTTTACAAATTATTACATGTTTTTCTATCAAAATTTATTTGTTTATACATAAAATTAATATCTCGCTAGTGATATCGTTTTTGCATATTTTTTACAGTCCATATAATTTATTATCACATTTAGTAACTCATAGTACAGGCGCCAGGGAATACGTTAATAGGGCTTTACGTGCAATTCTTGGTACCTGCATTTTGGGTTAATGGGTGGGTGGGGGGCTGTGCTCTGAGTCTAACTTTAAGTTTTCGGATCGATCGGAGAAATTGTTTTTCCGCAATATCGGAAGAAGTGTTGAAAACGGCTTTTTAGCAATTTCTCGTTTCCTGTTGCTCTGATGCTGAAATTGCATCAATACAAGTTTGTAGTTTATGAAATTCCTCACAACTTTTGGAAATACCTTTTTCTCGTGCGCTCAACAATTCAAAAGTTGTTACCCCATAAAGCCAAGAAATTAGGGGTTGAAATTGGTTTTACGTAAATATATCGCTTTCAGTTAATCCTACGATAAAAAATACTCTTATATTTTTTGTAGAACAACTAATTTGCATAAAATTTGTGTATGAGTATTTTTCCGTTTGGACAATTATTTACCGTTCTACAGCGCCGCAAATGTCGCAAGTCACTTAAACCGTACATTTAATGTGCACTTTCGAACGGCCCTGTTCCTTTGAGGTACAGTTTGTAGCGCGTCTTTTTATGTGGTTTCCCCGATATGCCTACTCCACGAAGTGTATTTCTAACAGTCTCACACTTCCCATGGTCTTTTTGATGAACCGGGTTCTGCATCGTTGATCCCACTCATTGCAGAATCGTTGATTTTATCGCCCTTGTCAAGTTGTGTTTCCTTTGAAAAGAACTCGGAAAGAGAAAATATGTCGTCGTCGTAATTGATGTGATATTCGTCAACATCTGTAGTAAGCATTCTGGAGAATTCCTGCACGTTCTCACAGGATTGTCCGGCGGGAAGCAAATGACGGTGCACTTTAAACCCGCTTTGCGACAGCCATAGGCCTTTCCACATTTGGTCTTGCACCCGCATAAAATTAATTTTATTATTGCAAGAGGCGCGGGAGGCTCAGTGCTAGACACCTGTGTAAACGTACGGTCACTTTTCTCTCAGCCCCATATTCCCGTGGGTAGAGTGTCACTAAACTTAAACAAAATAAAAATTTATATTCAAAATGAACGATTCACGACTCACCATGTGAAGAACAGTCAACTCGGTTATTCTGTTATTTGATTAATTTTTTGAATCTAGACTGTAGTGTGTTTTTCTTTGCAAGCCCGGAAAACTGAATACGAAGGATAAATCATGCGGGAAACACGGCGATGCTGTATCAAAGCATATCTTGTTTTTGCATGCATTTTCTGGTTGTGACACAACATCGGCTGCTTACGGTAAGGGAAAAGTGAAATTTCTTAAAACCCTAAAAAAGACACCTAGCCTGGAATCTGCAGTGAATCACTTTGTACAGAAAGATGTAGACGCGGATATCATCGCATTAGCGGGAGAGCAATTCTTTATTGCGTTGTACGGTGGAGACATCCATAAAGACAAGTCAATCAACTTGCTGCGATACAAACACTTCGCGAAATCCCTTGCGAAGTCAACGTTTACTCTGGCATTCCTGCCACCTACAAAAGACACGACCAGGATGCACGCATTCCGGACATACCATCAAGTTCAATCCTGGCTTGGAAATGACACTCTACCGGCGGAAAGATGGGGCTGGAAGAAACGTGGCCGTACGTTTACACCGGTGCCAGCACTGAGCCTCCCGCGCCTACTGCAATAATTAAATTAATTTCATGCGGGTGTAAGACCAAATGTGGAAAGGCTTGTGGCTGCCGCAAAGCGGGATTAAAGTGCACCGCCATTTGCTCCATATGCGCCGGGGAATTCTGTGAGAACGTGCAAGAAATCTCCAGAATGCTTTCCTACAGTTGAAGACGAATACCACACCAGCTGCGACGATGACATATTTTCTCTTCCCGAGTTTGTTTCAACGGAAACACAACTTAACAAGGGCGACAAAATCAACAATTCTGCAATGATTGGAATTGACGATGCAGAAACGGCCCATTAAAAAGACCAAGGGAAGTGTAGAAATACACTTCGTGGATTAGGCCTATAGGGGAGACCACGTTAAAGAAAACGCGCCACAAGCTGTACCTCAAAGGTGGTGTGGAAAACAGTTGGTGCGACACACTCGAAGGAACAGGGCCGTTCGAAAGTGCACACTAAATGTACGGTTTACGTGACTTGCGACATTTGCGGCGCTTTAGAACGGTAAATAATTGCCCAAATGGAAAAATACTCATACACAAATTTTATGCAAATTAGTTGTTCTACAAAAAATATAAGAGTATTTTTTATCGTAGGATTAACTGAAAGCGATATATTTACGTAAAACCCATTTCAACCCTTAATTTCTTGGATTTATATGGTAACAACTTTTAAATTGTTGAGCGCACGAGAAAAAGGCATTTCCAAAAGTTGTGGGGAATTCCATAAACTACAAACTTGTACTGATGCAATTCCAGTGCCAGAGCAACAGGAAACGAGAAATTGCTGAAAAACCGTTTTCAACACTTCTTCCGATATTGCGGAAAAACAATTTCTCCGATCGATCCGAAAACTTAAAATTAGACTCAGAGCATAGCCCCCCACCCACCCATTAACACAAAATGCAGGTACCAAGAATTGCATGTAAAAATTCCCTGGCGCCTGTACTAATATTGAATAACATTTCTCAATTAAGTATTTGCTATCAATCTTCCACTCTATTGCAGGTAACTTTCAAATCATGTTAGATCCCTCCTGTTTCTTATTTTTCATTGTTCAACTGAATTCAAATTTTATTCCATTATTTTACAAAATACATGTTAATAATTCTTTTTTTTATTAGTTAACACCGGATCGGCACACTGGGGCCATACACAGTAGGTTTTAAATTAAATATTTGTTACTACATACAGGGCCGTTCCTACCGGTGGGGTGTTGCGTGTCCATCATGCAGGCGGCCGATTGCAAGGGGCGGCCGCTCGAAACCGATTTTATACAAATTTAAATTAAAAAAAAATAAGTAATTTGAGAATAAAACATCTCTGAAAAATGTAAACCACGAACAAAAAACAAACACCACTTTATTGTTAGTCGAAATCCCAATTTTTGTTTTTTTTTGCGTGTATTACAGATATTTTAACACAAAATCAATAATACATTAGAAACTATTACCAATAATTTGTGTTTTCATTTTTCCCTTTCTACAGTGACTATATACAAGACAGTGTGGCCATACGATTGTTGGCCGCCATTAACAGGCAAATTTGAGCGTAGAGATATACAGTGCCTTTCGAAATAATCGAACGTTTTTGAGTGGTCATTATTTTGGCGCTAGTTATTTTAACTAGTTGATGTTAGTTACACGTGCAGTGTTATTTTTGGACATTGACATTTCTCATTGGCGTTCGTTCGTAGTGCTTTTAAGGTGTTGCATGAAGTTTACAACCGGTTTCAGTTATGCTAGTTTACAATACAGCTAAATGCCGTCTTCCTGTTCCCTGTCTCCAAACCTCCCTGTTCTGTGCTTGGTCTTCTTCCAGGTTCTTCCATGGCTCTCCGAATATCCTCATTCCACGGTTTGCGTGGTCTACCTCTTTTTTTCTTAACCGACGGCGACCATTTAAAGATCTTCATAAGCCACGTCATCTTCTCCATTCTCCAATTCTGTCCACAACTGATTCTGGTGCCTCCATTCTGCGTCTTATTTCCTCGTTCGTCACTCTATATCGTCTCGATATCTTTGCGCTTTTTCGTCCATTTGAACTGTGTTTAGTCTTCGTTTCATTTCCGCTGTTACAGTCCATACCTCACTGCCATAACATAGCACCGACTCTACCATTACTTTACCTATTCTTTTTTTGTTTTTGTTAGAGATAGTATTGTCCCATCAAATTGATTTTAAGTACTTTGTACTATTCGAGTTCTGATCTCTTCTGTTCCCAAACCTTTTTCATCGATTGTATTGTAGCACCGAGGTATTTAAACCTTTCTACTTGTCTTACTGCGACATCTTCATTTATTAATACTTCATATTGTGCTTTCGAGTTGACTACTAAATACTCCGTTTCCTCTAAACTTATGCTAAGGCCCCATTTATCGTAGCACCGATGTAATCTCTTTATCATATATTCCAAGTCGAACGCATCTTGTGCTATTACAACAATAGCATAATTATAAATTGTCACATTTAAATACTGTTCAGAATATTAGTTTTTCAGGGCAATAGATGATAAAATTTGACCCGCTTGTGACGCTAATGAATTATTTGACACTGACAATTTACAATTGTCAGATTTGAAAGGTTTTATTTTCTTCCATAACCAAATGAACAGGTTCTACCAACCTCTTTGAGAACAACTTAAAAGTAACTAAATATTTTGCCTGTTAATGGCGGATATTCGCGTCGACCAATAGCGGCGAAGACATCCCTATGGCCACACTGTCTTGTATATAGCCACTGTATCCCTTTCTAAGGTCACTATATCAATAAGGTACCGCCATTCCATTCCTCGCGTGAGAATGTGAGAAAATTGTGAGATAAGAATAACAAATACAAATTTCCCAAGTGCAATAGGGAAGACACTAGTTTTTGGGGATTTTCTTTTTGGTGTAATGGCACTTGTAAAGTGAGGAATCTGTTAGGTTATGTGTTTTTATCCCCAGTTGGAGAAAATTGTGCGACAAGGATAGATATAAAAAATCACTAATGGCGGTATAATCTATTCCATCTTTAAAAAAACGATGGTTGGCCATGACAATCTGACAGATATCACTCTATATATGAACTGACAAAACTGCGGTAAAGTTAGATTAGGAATTTTGAAGGTTCAGAATGCCCGATATTGCCATAATGTGCAACATAATTTTTAGTAATTATAGAATAGATAACAGATCTTTTTACCTATAAATAAATGATGCACTTCTTTTATGGGATAGGAATTCAGTGTACTCACGTTGAAAATGTTCATCAATCTACTAATAATTTAATCATTGCTTCGATCGGTTTTATCTCGTCTGAAATGTGTGTAGCACTTTAACACACTGCTTTCGTCGCCGAAGACACAACATTGTGCATACTGATTATTAAATTTTTCACAATAATCACTTACACTAACACTTTATTTTTCAGAGATTAATAAAGTGTCATAATGATATTTATTGACATATTTTCTTGTCTTTTGGTTTGATAGCATTGGCAACACAGAATTTCAAATTTAGTTAGAAAAAGTTTGCCACCACAAAGAAATGAAATATAACTACTGCTTTCCTTAGTACTGCCAATTTAGGAAAAGAAAAGCATGGCAACCTATGGTTTTTTTAAAGATGGAATAGATTATACCTTATTGATATAGTGACCTTATCCCTTTCAAATAATTAGCACCCTCTATCAACCAATGTCCAAAATACGACAAAAAACTAAGATAGGAATCTGTAAAATCATATCAAATCTTTCTTGTGAAGTCCCGAATTGGTTCGTACTAATTCAAGTAAATCCCCGGGTGACGTATTTTACCGAGGGTATAAATATCACCCGACGAAAAAATGCGTTCGTTTGTGAATGGTGGAAGCAATATGTAGGTGTAAAATACTGAGACCCATTGTTATTTTTGTGCCCTTATATGGAAATAAAATATTGTGGTACTGATTAAAGGTCTATATTACTCAGTTACTTCTATCATACTTCATCATAATAAAACGTGTGTTGTAGAGCCTGGTTATTAAAGGTAAGCTATTGATATACGTTTTTTTAATTTATATGATTTTCACGTAATAGCTGCTTTGATAGTCTATTAAGACTGTAATCTAGAAGTAAATTAAAACAAAACTTTTTTAAATTTATTCAGATGTCAAGCTCGGAACGACGACGAACTAAAAGACTCTCTGGAGCCGCTTACAGAAAAAGACAACTGTCTAAAGAAACTGAAAAAGAGAAGTTGCGGGGCTCTATAGAACAATTTTTGAAAACTCCTGGAGCAGAGGAAGAAAGTGGAAGCACGGCTGGAGATCCTTTTGTTTCAACGCCTGACAGTCAGCAAGTCGTCCCCATAGAGCCACAGATTCCATCGACTTCGGCAGAGTCTTGTACTCCAGAAGAACCAGAGGACATTGAAAGTGGGAGTTTAGAAGATCCAGCTTCATGGCCTAAATCACTTGATAATTCAACAATTGAAGTATTAGTAAAAATGGGACCTACACAAGTAAAAAAATTTTCATTTCCTTTTCGGTTCATTATTATACACGAACATTAGCAAATGGTGAAAAAATACCTCGTATGTGGCTAATTTATTCCATTAAGTTAAAATGCGTTTTTTGCTTTTGTTGCAAAATTTTTGGGACCAAAAATATTCAGTTGACAGATGCTGGTTTTTCAGATTGGAAACATCTTTCTAATAATTTATCCAGACACGAACGATCAACTGATCATATTCAAAATTATAAATTATGGACTGAATTAGAAAAAAGATTGAGTACTTACACAACAATCGATCACCAAGAACAACGTATTTTTAATTTGAAACAACAATATTGGTGTAATGTTTTAGAACGTATGGTTGCAATTATATTATTATTGGCAGGACAGTGTTTAGCATTTCGTGGGTCATCCAATAAATTATTCGAATCAAACAATGGAAACTTTTTGAAGACGGTTGAAACATTTGCAAAATTTGATGAAGTTCTTTCGAAACATCTAAAAAATATTCAAATCAGTAAAATTTCACATAAACGTATGCCTTATTATTTAGAAAATAGATTACAAAATGAATTGATCTCACTTACAGCAAATAAAATCAGAGAACAAATTAGGGAGTTATTGTCAAAAGCAAAATATTATTCAATTATTCTAGATTCAACCCCAGACTCAAGTCATACCGAACAAATTTCATTCGTTGTTCGATTTGTTATAATAGATGATAATAAACAAATTAAAATTTGTGAACATTTTCTCGGATTTTTTCCTATTATTGATGTGGCTGGTGAGGGTTTATACGATTTTGTAATAAAACTTTTGAAAGATTTTAATATGGATATCTACAATATGCGTGGACATGGTTATGATAACGGTGCAAATATGCGCGGAAAACATGTAGGATTGCAACGCCGAATTTTAAATATCAATCCTCGAGCAATGTTTGTACCTTGTGCTGCTCATACCATAAATCTAGTGGTTAATGATTCTGCCAATGTTACCTTGCAAACATCGGAGTTCTTTAATCTTATACAAGAATTATATACATATTTTTCTTCTTCGCCATATAGATGGAATGTACTTAAAACTAATGTACCAAATTTCACATTAAAAGCTGTTAGCTCAACTAGGTGGGAAAGTAGAATTAAAGCTATTACACCTCTGCGATATCAATTAGGGAAAATTTATGATAGTCTAGATTCTAGAAGAACTTGTAAATGACAAATCACGCGACATTAACACCAAACAACAAGCCCAAGCATTGGCCTTAAAAATTAATAATTTTAAATTCGTTTGTTCTGTAATTATTTGGCATGATGTTCTGTCTAAAATTAATTCCGTCAGTAAGATGCTTCAAGGTGTGAATACAAATCTAAAAGATTGTTCAAATGCGTAAAAAAATTTAGTAGATTATTTGGAACAGAAAAGAAATGACCACAGTTTTGAAGCGTTTATAGAAGAGGCGAAAATACTTGCTACAGAAGAACTTGATATAGCAACGGAATTTCCCCCAACTAATATAATTCGTCCACGTCGAAAAAAAAGACAATTTGATTATGAAACCCCTGATGAGCCTATACTTGACCCAAAGTTGAATTGTAAGATTAATTTTTATTTTACTATTTTGGATACCGCCAAAGTATCTATACAGGAACGTTTTGAACAATTACAACGTTACAGTGACAATTTCAAAGTGATTTATGAATTTCCTATTATGGACGATAATTCAATGAAAAAACACTGTACAGATTTATCCTTAAAATTAGAAGACACTGTCAGAAAAGAGGCTGATGTAAACGCCGTAGAATTAAGTGATGAATTAAAAAATTTAAAATTACATTTCCAATCTGTTGAAACACCATCTAAAATTCTCAATTACATTGTTACAAATAATTTACTTACGACTTTCCCAAATACAGCAATTGCCTTAAGACTTCTACTGACTTTACCTGTCTCAGTTGCGTCAGCAGAAAGGTCTTTTTCAAAATTAAAAATAATTAAAAACTTTTTACGCTCGGCCATGAAGCAAGAAAGATTGTCAGATCTTTCTATTATATCTATAGAGAGAGACTTGGCAGAAGCAATTGATGTCAAGAACCTTGTGACCACTTTTGCGTCTGTCAAAGCTAGAAAAGCTAAATTCTAAGATATTAAACTTTGTATTTGTTTTGTTTTTTTTTGTATTTGTACAATTTTATTTTATATGAGTATTTCTTTTTATTTTAATTTATAAAATTGTTATTAATAATTTTTTTAACGTAAATATATTTTTTAATTGCTTGGAGGGGGGGCGGCTATTTTATTTTTCACGCAGGCGGCCAAGAAGCTAGGAATACCAGATATACAATTCACGTTGAAAAGTTCTATTCAAAGATGTATTTTAGAGGCCAATACTGCAGCTTATTTATCAAGAAAGTCTACAGTTTCATCTGCAACATCAACACCATTGACATCCCCAGTTTCATCGTCTCATTCTTCTTTGTATACTGACGTTTCATTACAACTGAGTTCATCGCCACCTATAGAACCAGTACTTTCAATCGAAAAAACTTATGTTGATACATCGAATGGAAATAGCTACACTGTGTTACAGCAAACTGGTAACGACGAATTTTTACAAAACTATATTGACTCAGTATGTAATACACAAATGTAAATCCGGGTACCGTTGCATAAACAAACAGTAATGTTTATTATTTGCTTCTCTTTAAATAGTCATCCTTCAATACATCATAAATGGCCTTACATACTCTCGGTACAATTAAAGATATAGTATTCGTGGGTATACGAAAAAGATACATCAGTGATTGGTAACTGTCATCTGAAAATAATATTCTATAAAATACCAAATGACATAATGCTTGCTGCATAATAAACCCCAAATTCATCAAACGGGTGTAAATAGTGTACCCTAGGGTAAATCATGGTAACGGTGTATTTATTGACTCGTATTGGTTAAACTTATAGATTTCAACCAATCAGCTCCCTTACACCAAGTGTTGCTATTTACTCCTGTTTGTCGAATACGGCAGTATAGAAATGTGTAATTCAAAATTCTTACCTGTTGCCAAGTATCGCAAAGTTACAACTAGTTGTTCGGTTGCCGTTATTCCTTTCCTCATAAATGTGTCCTTTTTTTGTATTAAAGGCGTTACTTTTTGTAACAAGTAATCACAATCAGTCGCCGACATTCGCAAAAAATTTTTATATGATGCGTCATCTCCTTCACGTAATTCCATTAGTAAATTATTTACCACTCCACAACGTTCACGTCCTTTAATCCATTCTTTAACCCAAATACTTCTCGTCGTATGATTACTATTTTCCCGTCTTCTTTTTCGTCGTCGAAGTAAAATTAATGCTAAATAAGCAGCAGCTTCAATGTGTGTATCAGTAGAATACATATTTTGTATAAACAAGTAGGTATCCAAATAAATTAAATACATTACAAATTGAGACGATGTACGACCAAATCTAGACACTCTACTTATTGCATTGAAGACACAAGAACAATGTTGCAGCCTGAGTGGCGCAATTAAAAATAGAGCTTGTGTGTGAACCGGCTTGCAACTTTAAGAAGTGGCGCTGACACTTTTTAAGTTGCGCAATTCAAGAAATTACCAAATTGCTGCAATTTTCGATTTACGTGTGAACACGATGTGTAATTTTATTGCGCAACCCATAAAGTTGCTCCACAAAAATTTACAAGTGTGCTAGCACCTTAAGTGCGTTGAAGTTGGGGGAGATTATATTTAAAAATAACATTATTTAAAAAACCGTATGTAATTCGTTTCGTAGTTAGGTAGATAACTTTTCTAGTTCCCCTCGTAGCAAGACATGTCGACCATTGGAATGGAAGCATCACTACGTGGGGACCATGAAGAGAACGAAGGAGCATGGGATGATCACAACAGGGGTGGTATGATGATGTGAAAGGAACAGAGTGTTTGAATTGGTATCAAGTATCATAGAATCAAGGAAAATGGAAGTATGAGAGAGAAAGAGAGAGAGACTGAGGGAGAGAGAGAGAGGAGAGAAAGAGAGAGAGAGACAGACAGAGAGAGAGAGAGAGAGCGAGAGAGAGAGAAACCTTGACGCTTAGAATATGTAAGAAGGAAACATGTTAAAATATTGTCAGTATGACAGTAAAACTTTAATATGGTTATAGACGAAGCTATTTACTATGGGCAATTTAGAGAGACAAAAGTTCCAGTAAACACGCAGTTCACTTCGGACATGTTTTTACTGATAGTTTAATAGAACATGGTACTGCTGAAATTGCTGCTCTGAAGATTTATATTCGGCCTTGAATCACTATTTTTCCAGGTTGTCTTTCCTATAAAAGGTATTTCAGTATGCAAATACCTACCGACAATTTGAAAGAAATTTTGATGTTCTTAAAGTCTTTGGTCGAATGGATTTGCAAAATTTTTTTCTACACCATAAAAGGTTATGGTCCTCGCCGCAAAATATTACCAATGACAAAAAATGCCGACAATTTAATCTTTCGGCAGCGAAAGATAAAGTGAAAATTATAGCGTTAAATATTAGGAATAAATGTTTCAGAACAAATCACCATGTTATCAGTTAGTTTCCTTACGTCTACTAAAAGACTGAAACTCTCACAGCAATGTTATGTACGTAGTTTATACCATTTTGTGTAAAGGTTTGCGAGTGTCTGAATGTGCCCTTGCATTAGTTTAGAAAGCAAACGGTTACACAATTCAGAAACTAAATAGAGAACGACGTTACACATCTATAGTATAATAGAAATACGCATGTGGGTGAACGGCACAATCTGTAGGTAACACAAACATTCGGAAAGACGCTAGAACCGGAATTAAACCATCCTGAGATCGGTTATGATAAATACCGTGCAGGCAATACCAAACATAATAAGAAATGATGTTAGAGAAGTATTGAAAAAACTGCCCGAAAGCTTTACGGTGTAAAATCGCTTTTAATGCGAACGTGGTACAGACTCGCTTTAAACCTGGTAATGTGCTCTTCTAAGTATGATAAAAAATTATTTTTATCTAGTATGGCCATGGAATAGTTTGTTACCGTCTAAAACGGATTTTACGACACCGCGCCCACTCGTACAAAAATGACGTAAAAGCTAAACGGCCAGCGCGGACGATATTTCTCTAAATCGGGACAATGACTCACTTAGGGCCGCTGCCCTGCCCGTAACAAGATATGCCGACTAGACATCAGTGGAGCGAGGGAGGGTTCTACACGAGATTACTCACGGGCAACGGCCTAAGGGGCGGTAAACATTGATAAATGAAATAGGGCGCCACCCGGTTTCATCGCAACGAAAGTGCAAAGATAGACCAGAGTCAGTAACGTGAAAGTAAGCATGCATAAACTCGTCGGAAATCATAAGACCTTGTACAATAAACCGTTCTATTGGTCTCACGCATGTAAATCAATTATACACAAAAGTAAACACAGTAATACATGGACTAACTGTATAGCCCAGCTAGGGGACGCTTTCATTCTAATCGACTATACTACCTAGGTATCACACTGCTAACTTAATTAGTTTTTAACAAACGGCCTCGGCAAAGCGGCAACGAGCCAATAAATGAACACAAATTATGCATAAACAGTTTTAATAAATTAGATTAATAAACGGCATTGGCAAAGCGGCAATGAGTCAGTAAATAAGCACATAAATTATGCGTCAGCAGTTGAATAAATTAGGTTAATAAACGGCATCGACAAAGTGGCAATGAGTCAGTAAATAAACACATAAATTATGCCTGAAAAGTTGAATAAATTAGATTAATAAACAGCCTCGGCAAAAAGGCAATGAGTCCGTAAATCAACACATAAATTATGCCTGAACAGTTGAATGAATTAGGTTAATAAACAGTCTCGGCAAAGCGGCAATGAGTCAGTAAATAACCACAAAAGTTAATTAGTTGTTATTAAATACACAACTACCTGAATGGGTCAGCCAGGCGATTGCGTCACGGTGGCTGGCGAGCTCGCCACTGCAACGAACATGCTGTCGGCGGATGTGTGAGTGTCGTGCGGCCCTAAAGAAGATTCCCCCAAATTGGCAGGGTCTGGATTAATTCCCTCTTGAGAAATCGGAACGGAAGCTGGCGAGACCGAAGGATTGGTCAGCTCTGCAGTTGGGATCTCCGCAGCTAAGGGGAGGAAGGCCCCATACGAACAAACCACTTATCACCTTAGCGGTCTGTGATGAACTCTCAACACAAAACTCGTAGTCCCTCAATGTTTTGGTCTATCTGTCAGATTAGTCTAAACTTTAGTAACAAAAAGAGAACCGCAAGTCAAAGATTTTATTATATAAGAAAAATGAAAGAATAGAATACAAACGTTAGTAAAATGACAGAAAAAGGAATGGTAGAGACCTATGCATCACTATGCCGATCGATAGAGCGTCCTCGTAAACCATGACATAAGAATCTACTAGAAGCTCATTGAAGAAACACATTCAGAGCATTGGATATACAGGGAGAGTCGATAGTGCGGGAAAGCTCGATTCCACTTAAGCTGTTTAAGATATCGAAATGAGTCAAGTGCCACTATATACAAGAAGTTATGGTGCGGTTTGTAAAATTATTTCTCGTTATACAAGGTATTCCATTTTTTCAGGACAGTATTCAACATATTTTTGTAAATGGAACACCCTGTATATTTTTCAATGTGCGGATTTATCTTTGTCTAGGACATAAAAAGTTTACTTTTTGAAATTTGCATTTGCCGTTTTGAAGTGATTCGACTTTTTTCTGTAAGAACGTGCGCTTACGGACACTTATTCAAAAAGCGCAGGTCACTTGATCATAGAGACATCTCACTGAGATTTTGCTCATTCCTAAAAAACTTTTTTGATTATCATTTGGCAATAAGAACGCTTATCTACGCTGTAACACGTTAATTCTTCGAAACTTTGAAGGAACATAACTCTATTTTTTCAAATGGCAACCCCTGTATTTTATTGCTTAGTTGTATGGAACATCTCATTTTACAATTTTTATGTCCTACATGTCCTATGCGAAAAATTGATAGTTTAGGAGGTAATTCGGATTCTTTAAAAAATTCTCAAATATCTCATCTATACCTACCCAGTGAGTCATGTCAAAATTGCACTCGTTTTACTGCACGTTTTTAATTTTTTGAGAAAATGAATTTAACTAAAGATGAAATGGTGGATATGGTTTATGTATTAGGTGTAAGTGAGCGAAACACGTTACTGGCGTCTGGAATTTATGCTCAAAGATATCCCGGTTGGAGACATCCAAGAGCAAGAGACTTCGGAAATGTGCAGGCAAAATTTGAAGAAACGGTCAGTGTCCAGTATGAGAAAACACCGTCGGCGAAACCCTACAACCGAAAGTGAAAATGAAGATTTGGTTGTGCAAAGTGTTGTAAAAAACCCGCACACAAGTGGCCGAGCCGTAAGTTAGCAACTGCAAATTTCCCAAACCAGTGTCTCGAGGATTATCAGCAAAAACAAATTCCATTTGTACCATGCACAGTTTTAATAGAGCACCTACATGAAGACGACTATGTCGCCAGATAAAACTTTTATTTAAGGGCCCGAAATATGGAACAGCAGAAAAACATTTTTTCAATTACGTGCTATTTATGGATGAGGCGTCATTTAAAAAAGATGGAAAAGATAATATTCACAACTTTCATTACTACGACTCCCAAACCCCCCATTTCATTCGAACACTCGACCACCAAAATCGTGGTCACTTAATGTCTCCAAAACGATTTTCAATTGTATCTGGATGATTTGCCTTTGGATGTGAGAAGACGAATATGGTTACGGTGCCCCATCATATAGTAGTCGTATTGCAAGGGAGTATTTGGACGGCGAATTTGAGGGACGCTGGATTGGCAGGAGAGGTCTAGTGCCATGGTCTCCGAGATATCCTGACCTAACGAAACCAGACTTTTGCTGTTGGGGTTTCGTCAACGATCGGGTGTATGAAGCCGATGTCACTACTAAGGAAAATATGCAGCAAAGAATTACAAAACCTTTTTATAACATTGTCGCTATCACACTTGAAGCCGTGAATACGTCGTTTTTAAGAAGGGTTGACGAATGTATAGCCCAAGGGGGTCATCATTTTGAACATGTTATGTAATTCTAAGTGCTATTTGCTATAAATAAATAACTCTAAGTTTCTTATTATTGTTCATTTTTGGGTACTTGTGTATCCTTCTGGATATCAGAAAAACATGTTTTGCACTTTTCAGAGGTCTAACTTTTGTGTGGCTTCTATTAGGGTATCTATCTATTACTTTCCCTAAATACAACTTTTGCTAATAATATTTTCTCAACAAATTAAAAATGTGACGTACAACAAGTGCGATTATGACGTATGTCAAGCTGTAATTGGTTTGTTTTCCATGGTACACTCGGTAGGTACCGATGAGAAATGTGTGCATTTTATAAAAATACTAATGTCTCCTAAACTATCAATTTTTGGTATAGGACATATCGGATATAAAAAATATGTAAAAGAAGATGTTGAAGACCACTAAGCAATAAAATACAGGGAGTACCATTTAGAAAAATAAAGTTATGGCCCTTAAAGCTTCGAAAAGTTAACGTGTCACAATTAAGTAATCCCACAACGCAGATAAGTGTTATTATTGCCAAATTATTTTCAAAAAAATTGTTTAGGAGCGAGCGAAATCTCAATTAGGCATTTCAATGATCAAGTGCCCTGTGATTTTTTGAATAAGTATCCGTAAGCACATGATTTTACAGAAAAAATCGAATAACTTCAAAACGGCTTAAGCAAATTTCAGAATTTCCTATAAAAAGAAAAATTCATATATTTAAAAATATACGGGGTAGCTAATTATAAAGTAGTGATCTATGAGCCATGCTCTCACGATATTCTATGGGATGCTTCACATCTGAATAGGAAAAACGCAAAAAGGATTTGCAAGAAGCTCAGCCTGGTTTAAGAAATTTGCTTACCAATCAGGATGCTTCCTTTTCTGTAAAAGCTAACGTAAAGATCTATTCGCCCTTTTTGTCGATTACGAGAAAGCCATCACTATACACTGATAAAGACATTAGAAGAAGTAAGACTAATTATTTGCCATTTTGTCCAGTTAGGTAGCTTAGTCTATACATTAAACCGTCTTAATACCCCAGCCTCGGTTAAAAAAGATCACTATCTGCAAAAACAGAAATCTGCTCTTGCCGTATTGCGTTGTAGGGCTGAAATTAACTTCAAACAATGCATAGGCAAAGTTAAATTGTTTACACCAATCTATTTACTTCAAAACACATTTAAAAATGCATAAAAGCAAAACAAACAGGGTTAAACCCTAATACAATGTACATAAATCAGCATCAAATATAGTGCTGAAATAATTGGCTTTAGAAATAGCAAATGTCAAAATGTTTTAACACGGTCCGGTCCTAACGCTGACTCTGATCGCGATTGCATATATGCAACTTAGACGCGAATTACACATGTAAACACATTCTTCCACGTTCGCACAAGCTTTTCCCAGCTGAACGCATACCGTAATAGCGCTAACTGCAAGCATTTTACCTGGAAGTAGTTCCCTAGACTTGCTAGAAGCATTTGAATCAAGCACGCCTTAGATTTCGTGATCCCAGCCTCGGATGACATGATGCTGTACATTTTCAATGGCGGGCAGGTCCTTAAGAACAGCTACATCATCGTCGCCCAAAATGGAAGCATTAAATGTACCTTTGAATATGGTCCAAATTGGTATACTTCCGATACACCCGGAAATTAGGTTTGCGTATAGCAAACGCTTGTTCGGTGCACTTCAACTTATAGTGGGTAGCAATTAGGGACGCACAAATCGCTTGGGACAGTTTGCATAGGTTAATATTCCCCTCATCCCGCAAACGGGCTTAAACACGCGTTTTAAGCTGCATACACAAATTAGACCACACAATTTATGCACTGCCCAGGGTCGGACTCCGCGTACATTTGATTCTGGTAAATATAATGCTTAAATCTTATATACAACAGAATACATAGAGCAATACAAGCTGGCTCTTGCTTTTTTTAAATATGAAATCAATCATAAGAGGCAAAAGATGTTAGATGGTCTGTTTCACCATTACCACGATGGTAAAAAGGTAGAAGATATCAACACCTAGATCTTGAATCTTCAAAATAAATACAATTCAGTGCCTGTAAGCTTTCGAAAGGTGGTAAAATTGCCAGAGGTCACTTGAATCACAAATACAAAAGCGTCGAACAAAGAAAAGACGCATCGAGAATACAAGAATAAAATTCGGAATCCCTACTTCGAATACATTTTGCGTAGTAATCAATACCGTATTTTGCAGATGATCAAGAAAGGAAAGCTAGAGACTCGCCGTGGTAATTGGCTGAAACAAGCATCATGATGTGGCTGTCGCTGTTTTATTTTGAGCAATCTTGGTGAAGCTCTACTTATATGGAAAAGAGGCAGTTACATGAGTTACTTGTTATTAAAGGCCAGGGTTAGCCGGCCATATAATTATAACCCAACCGGGTTAAGAGACGATCATGACTAGTTGACAGGAAAACCGGTTGTGATTATCAGCAGTGATGCGCAAAGAAATAGTCTATTGTTAATTGTGACTGGGGAGATAATGGGCACTTTTTATAAGAAAGTTCACCTACCTTTGAGAACATAAAATCAGATTATGGTGCGATTATAAGCTTATACCGCGTGACCAGTTTCAAATCCGAACACATCAAGATTTTAATTTTTTGTAAAAAATAACATTTCTAACGTAATTGGTATCCAAAAAATTGTAGCCTCTCCTCTCCGGTATAAGTACATAATATATAGGGAATCTCATATACTTTTTGTGTCACAGCAAATAATCTAAAGTCGTGCAATGTGTCCACTATCTCACCCTGCCAGGATGATAGTAGACATATACCGAGTAGACTGTGGTCATTATTGAGAAGTAAAAGCTTGCTGAACGGAAAATATGATAGTTGGAACACATAAGACCATTTTTATTATAAAACAACTTTTGTTTTTAGATAGTAACATTAGTTTAGGTAAAAAAAATCGTATTAAACAAGCTTGCTTTAAGCTGCTGCAAAATGTACTCTATTGCAAACTATATTTCCTTAAGTCAGGTCCACATGTTTCTCCGTGTTTCAGTTTTTGACCAAAACCGACAACTTACCAATTTAGTTGTAGACATAACCTAAGTTTGATACTAATAAAGCATCGTCACTGAGAATGGGAGTCCAAAATAAACATTTGTTAGTAAATTAGAACTTATATGGAACTAACACACAACATTACATCAGACTTACCAGAAACCGTAAAATACCAGAAACTTTTTCCACATTACCTTTTAACTTCTACAAGAGATGCGACTTAAACCGTGAAGAAATTTTTTACCTAACGTGGCGGCTTTATTCACCTATTTATAAGCGGGAAATTTAAGCATATCCGTTGTCTCTCCATGTTCACTGTCTCTCCAGTCTCCTTTATTTAACTTAATTTGTCAAAGAAACTTAGATGAAAAAATATTACATGTTTGGTGTAGTAAATATTTTAGAAATCATTTTTAGAGGACACAAAGCTAAGAATCAAACATGATATCTGACAAGTTCCAAAACAAAATTTCATCTTCAGAAGTTAATTTATTACAGCGTGGGAAGTTTAATAAAAGCCATGTCAGTTTAAATGCTGAAAAAAGTTTGAAGTTTGAAATTTTTATTAAATGAAGGGGTAATGGTAGCCTAGCAGCAGTAATTTGAAGATCAAGAAGAACAATGGCTTTTAGTGTGTTAAGGGCATTGCAACAAAGTTGGTTTAAATATGTGTACACTTATGTGATTGTGTTGAATTAGTAGCAAAAATAGATTTGATGGTTTTTCTAAGTATTATTATAAGCTGATTATACACCAAAACCCTTCTAAATGATTTATTAACGTATATTACCATATAGAAATAGTATTGAATTCAGTGGGGGTGCACCAGGGTGCAGGTCAAAATTCCAACTTCATATTTGGTCTGTAATGATGCAGCGGCATATTTTCCAATTTGCAACAAAACTGGCTGGCCGCAGGGCCGCTATGCATAACGAACTGCACACGCACATGATTTATATAAATGTTAATTCAGAGAGCACAGCCACCGAAGCGGTTCTTTCAAAGCTGCTTGATTATTTAATTTGCCATCTGCTCGTTACACACCCCGGTAACAACAGCTGTCCGACGCACACCTCTGGCGCTAATGCGGAGGGTATTTTTCATAATTCAACATTTTAATCATGGACTACAATGATGTTGCAGTGTTTTACGCATTTTTATTTCATATCGCATCTGCACCACTAGTATCTGCAATAGAGCTTTGGCGTCGGCCCCCTTTAATATTTGTCCTTGTTTGTATTTACTTAAATTCTTTATTAAATAAAAATGCAAAGCGTAGATTTTTATAAAATTAAAATGCCACTTTACGCGTTGATGATGTTTAAAAAGGGTTAAGAACACGCTAATTAATTGTAAAATTTAATAAGTTAGATGAGAATGTTGTTTATACCAGGGCCAGTCAGATTTTTATAACGGCGTTTAGAAGAGGTGTTAATATAATTATTGACAATGAAAACGACAGTACACTATTTCAAATGTTTTAGTTTTTCAGTTCGAAAAACCAAAGTGAGGGTAGTTTATTACCTTTAAAATACTATCCTCATCCAAACATTGAAGAGTTGCATTTGTTGTGTGTGATTCAGCTGGGAGTCTATTTTGATCTTCTGGTTCAATTAGATTTACTAGACTCGCATTTTTATGATGCTACATAGTATCCATGACGTCCTCCATGGCTCACTGTTTTTTAGTGTTTGGTGAGGTTTCTTCGTTTTCATGTATCCACATACTGATCCCTTGTCAATTGCATATAAAAAAATATCTGTTGAAAGAAATTATTCTAGGAATATATGCATAAATTTGAGTTTTTGTCTGAAAATGTATCAGTCCAATATGAATTAATTACACATAAATGAATACACAATGAAGTTCAAAATATAGTATTATCAAAAATGTATCTCATCTAGTATAGCTGTGGAAGTGCAAACCAACGCTTTTAAAATTGGCTTACATACTTTTATTTAATCCAAACTGTAAAATTGTATTATCAAATATTCTTTTTATCCATCTTATTACAATGAATTATGAATTTGCACGTAAAAATAATGCAATTGTCCAACTAATAAGCTTGCACCGGTCAAATAGACACTTCATCTTAAATCTAACCTAAAAATAAAATATATTGGAGCCAGTTTTAAAGGCAGCAATTTGTTTTTTCATAGCCATACTAGATGAGATTAATCTTTTGATCATACTTTACTTTGAGGAAATGAGGCTTAACTACCATAGGTGCTTTTCCACCCAAAAGAAATATCTAAGCCTATGTATGTACGTATGTATTGTCGGTAATCTCATTTTACCTTGCGGTGTAGAGACTGGTGCTTTATACTCTTGCGTCTGGCGGTACAATACTCAAGTTGCCCCGGATTCGGGTTACAAAGGTGAAGCGCGCCCTTTGTGCTTGCGCAGCAACCATTTTGTGACCTTGTTACTCTATCTCTTAGGTCTGTGGTTCTGAGTAGAGCACAATGAATTTGCTGCCCAACTGTGGATGGTCTTACCGAGCCCAATTCCAATCTTGCGTAATGCAATTCTAGCGCTTTCCCAACTGCGCTACCCGGCTTCTTTAAGGATATGTTTAACTTGATAATCATAAACAAATTAATTTGTATGCATAAACAACGCTTTTGGGCATTTTATGATCACCATCATCATCATCAGCTGCATGGTCCATTGTTGGATATAAGCCTCCCCTACATAGGTCCACCCTTTTCTATTTTGTGCTTTATTTATCTAGTCGGTTCCTGCTAATAATTTTATGTAATCCGGCCATCTGGTTTGTGAAAAACCTCTACTTCTCTTCTTGCTCGAAGATTTTATTTATTTATATATTTACAAAATATCGCCACTGTATCTCTCATGCTTGCAATGTGCTCCTCCCAGTTCTATCTTAGTCTACATATTCTTCCTGCTACATTTGTTATTTTGGACGCCCAATTGCTCCATTTCTCTATGAGAAATTTGCATTTTATTGATCATTTCTTTGTTTAGATTCCTCGTATTCGTTCCATAAGTCAGCATCGTAGTACGCATTGATCGAATGCTGCTTTGAGGGTGTTGGATATATTAGAGATGAAGATATTTTTAAGCCTATGGAAAACTGACGAGGCCATTGATATTCTTCTAGAAATCTTCGCTTTCATATTGTTCCCGGAGATTTTATTTTTTGGCCGAGATAGATGTACGTTTCTGTTTTTGTTATTTCAGCCTTATCCATTTTCATTAGAATGTTATTTTCGCAAAGGTTGTCGTTCGTCAGGTACCTTTTCGTCTCTCTAGTTTTGTGTTAAAATTAATTTTGACCCTAAGTATTCGGTGGTCGCTCTCCATTTTAACTTAGTTGATCATTTGCGGGTGCAATACTCTGTTCTTTTTATTAGTTATTAACGTAATATATTTCGTTTTTTGTTGTTCCTTTGGGACTTTTCCATGTTTATCTTCTACTTTCCTTTTTCTTTGAAATATGTTTTTATAATATGGTTATTTTTTCATATGGTGCAATTTATTAATGTCTGCTATCTTTCATGGTCTTCCTACTGTATACCTACTTTCGCATTGAAATCGCCAATTATCAATATATAGTGCCGTGAGCTACATTTGAGGGCTTCATTTATGTCTTCATAGAATTCCTCAATCTCTTCTTGGTCGTGGTCTGTTGTTGGGGCATATATATGTACTACTTCACATCGGTATCTCTTGGTTATTTTTAATTCGATTAATACTACTCCTTCCCTTTTCTCCCTGTACTGTGCTATGTTGTTTGATATACTTTTATGTATTAAGAATCCTAGTCCGTTTATTTCTTTTGTATTATTTCTCTCATAGAAGAAATTATGACTCATCTTTAATTTAATACAATAAGCCTCGCCACATCGTTTTACTTCCACTATTTCTATAATTGTCCAATGCATGTTTTTAAGATTTTCTTCAAGTTTTAGCAAGGTATCTTCTGATTACAGTGTTCTTACATTGAAAGTAGATATAAAGATGAACCGTAATTTTTATTTGTCTCCGAGTTAAATATAAAAATCAGAATCCATGGAATTGACTGTTTGCTCAATATGAGACTGTGAGAATAATCTACTCGTCTGGTGTCGTTCCGTATTGATGTTAGTTTTCGACATCAGTGGATTTTAAGGGTGTATTTTGCTAAACGGGATGACGGGAGGAAAGGAATATGGGTAGCGAGATATAGAGACCGGACTAGTAAATGGTTAGGACATGGTTTCCTCTAGGATATGAGGGGACGGGGGAACACGACCTCGCCTAGGCAGGGCCGCTATTCCCTGGAGCAGATGTGTCCTCTACCGAAATTGTAGAGGCTATACCTTGCTACCTGCCAATCGACAACTATATCTATAAAAAATATAATTCTAGTAAACCAGATATAAACAAGCAAAGGCGGGACTAGCCCTTAAGATTGGTGAGGAAGGGAGTCAAGCATCAATGTAGCACGCAAGTTTTAATGAAAAGGAAGCGAGTGAAGGGAAAACTAAGAATTAAATAACCAATAAATAAGTTGACATTCGTGGTCTTAGCCTCTTTAAGCCCTCAATTAATTCCGATTATGAACACGGCATTTTCGTATACTGCAGGTATTAACTAAAAATTATTTTCTACTGAAATTTCATCTTCAGGTGATGTTGAGGGATATTTTACGTTTTCCTCGTCATTTTATTTAAATGTTCCAGCAGGATTGCATTGAAGCATGATCCGTGACGTTTCTCACAGAGCGTAGTACACTTTAAACCTAACAAAATTAATACATTTAAAGAAAGCGATTAGGAGAACGTAAACGATCCCTTCACATCATCTGTTTCAATAAAAGGTAATTTTGTGTAAATACGAAGTATAAGGAAATGACTTGTGCTCATAAGCGGAATTAGATGAAGGCTTGGAAGAACTAAGACAATGAATGTCAAATTAGCCCTCTCAAACTTTTTCATTCAATCATTAAAACCTACATGCTACATTAAGGTTTGAGCAGCCTTTCCTAACGTAATGACTAGTTCCGCCATACTTGTTTATATCTGGTTTATTGATATTGCAATTTACATATCTGCTGTAAGTAACACAAAAGAATTGGATGAAGGAAAACGACATCAAAAATTATGTTTTTTATGAACTACCTTCCGAGTGTAACATGGTGAATCTGAATATTTTTGTATTTTTGAAAAGCCCATGCCTCTAAATTCAAGTGTTTTTTATATAGGCGTGTTTGAACATAAAAAAACAATTTTAGCCCCTTAAGATGCTTTATTTCAAATGATAATAAATAAAAGTAGTTAAAATAGTCATTTAAACACTTGAGCTCTCCAAAATTAAAACACAAATTCAGATTTAGAAAATATAAATCCATATAATGATGAACACTAAAGATTACAGCACAAATATGGAAGCCCTACTATCTGATAAAACTTACAAAAGTCTAAATCGCAATCCCACTGCCTCTCTCAAAACAAAACTAACTGCCGCTATAAAACACTCCGATAGTATCGATCCTACCTTAAAGTATCGCTTAATTCCTAGAAATACAATAACTCCTCTCATCTATGGTTTATAAAAGATAGGTACATAAGGAGGGGGTGCCGTTGAGACCAATTGTCAGCGCGAGCAATTCCCCCACACATGCTTTGGCAAGGCATTTAACCAGTATACTACAGCCTCTCACTGGTAAAACAGATTCCTTTATTAAGGATTCAGTAAACTTTGTCCAGACACTAAAGAGCATAAAGTTAAACAAAGATGATATCTTAGTCAGTTTCGACGTAATGTCGCTCTTTACGAAAGTGCCGGTTGATGAAGTCCTAGTGATGCTCAAAGACCTATTGCCTACAGACCAAGTAGAACTTGTTGAAATGTGTTTGAAAAACACCTACTTTAGTTGGAATAACAAAATATATGAACAGGTTGAAGGAGCGGCTATGGGTTTACCGCCATCACCTGTAATAGCTAATATTTACATGGAGACATTTGAAACAAAGGCTCTCGAACTATCACAATTAAAACCGAAATACTGGTTTAGATATGTGGACGATACCTTGTCATCTCGTCACACGGACGCCAGCCATTGGATGTGTTTCTAAAACACTTGAATTCTGTACATCAGAACATACAATTCACAATGGAAGTGGAGGAAAATGGCAGTATTCCGTTCCTGGATGTTCTGGTAAAACGTAAATCAGGTGGTAGTTTAGGACATGCAGTCTATCGAATAAAAACACACACGGACAGATATCTAAATGCTAACTCACACCATCATCTAAAGCAAGAAGCAACAGTTCTTCAGACTTTGACGACAAGAGTGGTTTATATCTCTGATGCAGAGAACTTACAGAAAGAAAAGGAACATTTAGTTGATTCCTTACAAAAGAATGGATATACAACCACCGCCATACGTAAAGCGCTAGACACAACTATAACACAAAAGGCCAAAGAGGAATCCGCACCTCTGGAAGGCTTAGCCCTCCTACCTAACAGTAAAGGCTCAACTGATAAGATATAACGTGTCCTAAAGCGATGCAATATAAAAACTGTGTTTACGACCAATGAAATATTGGGCAACGGTTTCAGGTCAGTAAAAGACAAAATATCAAGTTTAAAAACAGCTGGCGTATATCAGATTCCTTGTTCTTGCGGCTCGAGTTACACTGGACAGACTGGTCGTTCCATTGATCTAAGACTTTAAGAACATAAAGACGATTGCAAACACAAACGCATTACAAAATCAGCCGTAGCTCAGAGTAGCTCACTACTTCCGAAGAATGATACGTGAAGCCTTAGAAATAGAAAAACATTCAAATAATATAAACAGGTTTCAGACTTAGTAAAGCTTGGACTCCTGTCCTTCACGGTCTAAAGGATTACGTTCAACGATTTTCAGCCGGTCACGCACCGCTGCCGTGAAGTGCAATGGACTTGAACGACCAATCAACGTTACGCCGTTTTGCACGGCTGGCACAGGGGACTGTAAATACATTCATGACGTCCTCCAGCTCTTAGAGCAACTTTGACTCTGATGATATAAGCTGCAATGTCTTGCGAAACGTTAGTCTATATGAGTGCACAGACAGTAAAAAGTTCAAAGTATCGTTTTTGACAAGGTACTCTAATAAAACGTACCAAATCATAGGTGGCTTGTAAGAGTTCATGAGCCACCAAAGAACATAACCGTTCCATGAACCCTTGCTTGAGTTTACAGGTGTTAGGCACATTAAGCCAACAGATGCTGAATGTTTATTTACAAAGATGACGCAGTCTGCGCCCAAATATAATTCTAACTAGCAACCCAGTGAGACAAATGTCTCATTTAAAAAAACAAAAAAGACCAGTTTGCAAATAGAGCGCGTATTCACCACACGTACGTATATGACGTCATTGTTGGTAGCAAACTACCAGTCGCATTCGCCTTGATAAAATTTGCCTAGAATCTAACCTAAAAAGTTAGGATTAGGATAATTAAGATAATAATTAGTGTTAGAGACTGAAATTCGGTTCATGACCTAACATGACCATTCCAAACATATAACTTTAATAACTTTTTTCTCCATCTCTTACGGTTTGGCTGCTGAAACAGCGTCCCAGACAGACAAGTCTATTAGATAAAGGATACTGACAATATAAATCCAGTCAGTGTTGATACAAGAAATAATAAACACGAAAAAACAATAAATGCAGGAATAAATTAATTCCAACATCGAATAAAATCAGATTCAAAAAAGGTTACCTAATTCAATTAAACTTTTATTGAAAAGTTTTGGCACGGTAGACTGTAATTTAAAATATTTACAAGGACCTTTTAGTTTCTTTCAAAAACAATTGGAGTACATGTATGTATTATGAAACAAAATTTCAGGGGCTAAATTATTTCTACTATGTTACAAAATGCATAGTTTGCAATTAATAATTTTAAGGTGTCTAATGTTTACCATTACCCATCATAAAATCTACTGAGCATCAAAGAATATAGATCTATATTCTTTGCTAGCATATAAGAATTTCGACCCCAGCATTGATTTAATTTTTAAAGTTTCTTTTTCGATGCAATAAATGGAGAACAAGCAATTTTTCACAACGAGTTTAACGGAATGGTTAAGCATTTTTGCAGATTAAAGTATTGCAGTTATTTATACCTACTTACAACACTTTGATAAGATTCAATGATGTAGATATATAAATTTATTATCTTTAACCTCCTTTACCTATGGTATGTGGAACCGTTTATACCGCGCGAAAAGTGCAAATAAAAATTTAATATGAAGACAAATCGAATTTTCATTTGTTTTCTGATTAATCAGTCATGGCTTCCTATAAAGAACATGTATTTCAAATTACCTAGCTCGTATATGAAAATAAGTAATACAAACTTTGTAATAGTACAAGGAGGAGATTGTATCTCAACGGTATCACAGCCATATTTCATGTGCATTTAAAATAAGAAAGTTAATATCTCGAAAATTCTGAAACCAAAAGAAAATCTGTAGTCAGATTTAAATTCTTTCTTCTTTATAAAGTATCGTAGTAATTTTAGAATGGTTTTGTTCTAAGTAAATGTAATGTAATATAATGAGAAAACTAAAACTTAAAATCTTCGTAGTTTCCATTTCAGTCACGTGGAATAAAATTGTGTGAATGCCCTCTGCACACACGAGATATTAAGTGCGAAGTGATAAGCATTTGACCTCAGGTCAATCTATGATATTAACCAGGAAAACGATTACTTTAATATTTACATTTAAGTACTTCTGATATCTAACTCATATATCATATTATAAATTATTACAAATACGCACCTGCAAGGTGCGGCCAAAATGGCCAACAACTCTTATGACAACAACACGCATTATATATGTACAATCAAATCCAATAATGTACAATCAAAATGTGGAACCACAATACATGTCAGTTCCAAATATGTGTTACTCCCAACCGATGATAACACAACAATTACAGCAACACCTACATTTTACAACCTTGTTGGTTGCAAATATTCAGATACCTAATCAAACCACACATCATTCACTACAAAAGTTTCCACCGCTACCACCATCATATAATAATGACTGGCATACTGTTAGATGATATAAAAACGGGCGTTAGATGAAGAAGGTCACTCAAGTCAAAGTGAACCAAAAGAACACTGGCTAAGCGACAATCGATTCAGCGGCCTTAGTGAGCAGGAGGCAATGGATTCAAACACACGGAAAGGACAGTAAAGAAAAGAACCGAATCCACCACTTATTTCCATTGTCAGTGCATAAAATATTAAACCGTTAATCGCAGAATTAAATAATGTAGCAAATGGAAAGTTGCAAACTAAAGGCACTCAATAACGAGAAAGTGAAAATAGAGCCCAAAGATGGTCCAGTCTATACCAATATTATAGACATGTTAAATGACAAGAAAACGGAATATTACACATATAAAGCCAGACAAAATTAAAGTTTTATATCGTTGTTACTAAAAAATGTACATTACTCCACTAATGTTGGGGAAATAAAGAAAAGTGAAACTAGTAATGAACACATGTGTGACATTTGACGCATCACATGCAAAAGGAAATATACCGCAATGCATGCGCTGCCAGCAATATGGACACACACAAAATGTTTGTTTTAAAAACCCGCGTTGCGTGAAGTACATAGATATAATCAGACTGTTTTCTAGAAGTGCAAAAAACGAAGAAGTTCAATGTGTAAGGAAACTGTAACTGTAAGGAAAGACACCCAGCCAATTACAGAAGATGTATTGTTCATAGACAGTTACAACAAGAGTGATAGCCACAGTTAAGGAATAAAGCAGAACAACCAAAAACCTGCAGAGTTCAATATGCCCAGCCTAACATAACCTATGCACAAAGTACCTACACAACATGACCCTCCACAAATACATCATTTCAATACAATAAACCTAGCGTAAGCCACAGAACAATATAGCGATATAACAGCTAAAAACATAATGAAAGAGCTTATCAGTCAAATGGGTACCATGATGAATCTCATATCTAGGCTAGTCAATAAAATGTCTTAATGGCCCAATTGTTGAAAATAGCTATATGGAACGCCGACGCCTTATGTTAACATGCACAAGAAGTCAACCTGTTATTCTTCTTAACATAGAATTTCGGATTAGACCGCGTAGTATTTGTATACGAACACCCAGCATTTTCTGGCTTAATGTGCCTTGCACCTTGTGAAGTCGAGCAAAAACCCGCGCGATGGTCATGCTCTTTGGTGGCTCGTGTTGTTTGAGTATCTTGAGAACGAGAATACTTAGGCAGATTTGGCCGTTTTGCTGTGTGTGCATCCATATTCACTAAAGTTTCGCTTGCATCATCAGAGTGAAAGTCGCACTAAGAACCAAAGGTCGGTGTGAAGCTATTTAGAGTCCTCCGTGCAAGGCGCGCGGAGTGACGTAACGCTGGTTGGTCGTCGGAGTGCAACGTAATCCGTGGGGCGTGGCCATATGACGCACAGTGGTTGTAATGCTTTAGATCGTGTATCACAGGAGTCCACGTTTTACTAAGCTTAAAGCCATCTTTCCTGTTGATATTATTTGGATGTTTTTCTATTTATATGGCTTCACGTATTACTCGTGGGAGGTAGTGAGGTATTCTGGCAAGTACTCTGGCGTGCTCAAATTCTAAAGTGTGCCCATTTGTAAGCGTATGCTCAGCTGCGGCTGATTTTGTGATGCGTTTGAGTTTGCAATCGCCTTTATGTTCTTGAAGTCTTAGATCAACTGAACGACCAGTCTGTCCAATGTAACTCGAGCCGCAAGAACAAGGAATTGCGATATATGCCAGCGGTTTTTAAACTAGGAATCTTGTCTTTTACCGATCTGAAGCCGTTGCCCAAAGTTTCCTTGCTCGTGAACACATTTTTGATGTTGCATCGTTGCAGAACACGTCCTATCTTATCAGTCGAGCCTTTAACGTAAGGTAGAAATGCTAATCCTTCCAGAGGTGGGGATTTTTCTTTAGCCTTGTGTGTCGTAGTCTTGTCTAGTGCTTTTCGTATGGCGGTAGTTGTGTATCCGTTCTTTTGTAAAGAGTCAAACAGATGTAGGTTTTCTCTCTCTAGATTTTCCCCATCTGAGATACGAACGGTTCTTGTCGCCAAAGTCTGGAGAACTGTTGCTTTTTGCATTGGATGATGGTGTGAGTCAGTATTTAGATATCTGTCCGTGTGTGTTTTCTTTCTATAGACTGCATGTCCTACACTGCCATCTGATTTACGTTTCACCAGGACGTCTAGAAACGGAATACTGCAATTTTCCTCTATTTCCATTGTGAATTGTATGTTGGGATGTACAGAATTATGGTGTTTTAGAAACAGATTCAATGTCTGGCCCCATACGAAAATCACTAGACAAGAGTCTCGCCAGTCTCCACCCCTCCTTTCTTTCACCCATCCCGAGTTTCCCGTTCT
The DNA here is from genome assembly GCA_940337035.1 of Agriotes lineatus. NCBI lineage: Eukaryota > Metazoa > Arthropoda > Insecta > Coleoptera > Elateridae > Agriotes > Agriotes lineatus. Next base: position 56,210 of record CALNHX010001732.1, on the reverse strand, counting down.
TGGCTGAAGAGGGACGGAAGGTTCCTATAGCAGCCCGCCCCCAGTTGGGGGAATTGAAATAACCTTTACCTTTGTCCTTTTTGTCCTTCGGTTCTTAGTGCGACTTTCACTCTGATGATGCAAGCTGCAAGGTCTTGCGAAACGCTAGTGAATATGAATGCACAAACAGCAAAACGGCCAAATCTGCCTAAATAGCCTCGTTCTCAAGATACTCAAACAACACGAGCCACCAAAGAGCATGACCATCGCGCGGGTTTTTGCTCGACTTCACAAGGTGCAAGGCACATTAAGCCAGAAAATGCTGGGTGTTCGTATACAAATACTACGCGGTCTAAGCCGAAATTCTATGTTAATAAGAATAATTCGAGTAACCGCAAAAGCATCAACCTGTTTTTACAAAATAGAAATATAAACATAGTGCGTTTCACAGTTCAAAGTCATCTTCATATCCTAAGATATCAAATATACAATACTAGGCATCCTGGTGGTGGTGGACACGCAGGGTCAGCAATTATTATTAGAGAAGTCCTCATACATCTCAAGGTAGAAGGCTATGGCACGCAACATCTACAAGAAACAACCGTAGCGTTACAAGATCATATGGGAACCTCTAACATACCTGCAATCTATTGCCCACCAAAATATAGTAAGAAAAAATATAGTTACGGACATTACATTAGAACTTTAGGAAACAACGCCGGAGGAGGCTTTAATGCGAAACATATGAAATATTATCAATATTAACAAGGACAGAGGGCAGAGAACTTTATGCTGCTCTAAAAGTGAACAACCTAACTACGCTATCAACTGGAGAACCCATCTACTGGCCTACCGATAGGAATGAGATTCCAAATTTACTGGATTTTGAAATTATAAAAGGAATTAGTGCAAGGGAACTGAAGTTAGAGTCCTGTTTGGACCTCAAATCTGACCACACGTCACTTATAATCACACTGTATTCCTACAGTCTAGATAAACAAAAACAACCCTTATTGTACAGTAAGAAGACGAACTGAGAAGCCTAGAGAACAATATTAAACGACCACATTAATTTGAAACATTGAAAACGTCAGAAGAACTCGATTTTGCAGTAACCGATCTTACCAATGCAGCTTGGTCAAGAACACTATACCATGTTCATGTTTCTATTAAAGAAGAAGGTCATAATACTTAAACAAAAAAGCTACAAAAAAAAGAAAACTAAAAAAATGGCAAATCACAGGAAACGAGGATGTTAAGAAAAAATTCAACAAAGCAGCAAAGGGACTAAAGCAAATGCTACTGCAAATAAAAAATCAATCTATCCAGGAAAACGTATGTAATCTATCAGCCTCAAAAGCAACAGCGACAAAAAAACTGAAAAGAGCCAAGGAAACCTTCCCCTCAATAAAAGATTACAATGAAAGATGTGCTAGAAGTAATGAAGAGAAGGCAAATCATCAAATTTTTAAACATCATAACATAGATGTCGCATAAAACGAACAAGAAATTCTTGACCGTCCATTTTATACATAATCGTTAAATCCTACCTAACGAAACGACACTTTCTTGTAAAGTACCAGGACAAATATGCAGACTTATCAAGTTAAGTTTGCCGCATGGTAGCGTATTAGGACCTATTCTATACCCTTATGTACAGCTGGCCTACCAACAACTGATAGAATTATAGTTGCTACATATGCGGCTGACACTGCAGTAATAGCAATGCATGTCAACTCTACAACTGCATCACATTATCTCCAGAAAAATGTACATAAACTACAAACTTGGCTAACCAGATGGAAAAATAAAGCAAATGAACTGAAATCAGTACATATTACATTTACGCTAAACAGAAATACACCCTGTATATTTTTGTATTTTTGAAGGTTCCTTTTAATAAGCTCTTTTTTGATATCTTACTTCATACCTGTAAATTCAACTGTTTTTGAGATATGCGTGTTTAAACATAAAAAACAATTTAAGCCCTTTAAGATACTTTATTTCAAGAGATAACAAACAAACGCCGTTGAAATAATGATTAGACACTTGAACTCTCCAAAAATAAAAACACAAAACGAGGTTTAGAAGATCTAAATCCAGTAAGTGTTGTTATAAGAAATCATAAACGTGAAAAAACCGATAAATGTAGAATTAAGGTAATTCCAAGGTCAAATAAAATCAGATTAAAAAAGAACACCAAACTTATACGTAATTACGCTAAATATTCAAATACTTCTCCTTCCCTGCCCTAAGTATTAACATTATACAGAGAACTCGTAATCTCTCAACAGAGCTCGGCAGTAGTAATCAATTACTTTGTAATTAAATTCCTTTTCGTTGATTTCTCTTGGAATTTAATTACTTTTCAAAATACGGTAAGTGGCAATTGCCATTTTTGTTAAAAAGTACTTGACACCTACGTTTTGAAATTAATTAATTACTACTCAATCACTTTTGAGTAATTAAATTACTCTAACGTATTTAAATTACTTTAGATTTGAATTACTTGTGGTAATTGAAATTACTCGCAGTAATTGAATTACTGGCTAGTAATACAATTGCTAAATTACTATCTCTTTTCTTCTTTGTCTATTCCCATGTTCCGTTAAGCGTTGGGCGAAGTTACTACCTCTATTGGGTATTATATCTGTAGAACGAAAAAATAAGATAAGAGGAAATATTTAGTGCAGACAGGTATGGATGGGATGTTCATATATATTGTCCTGTGTAGCAAATGTAGCACTCAAGCTTGCTAATAATTATTGCGTAAGAAACGAAAAATATGTCTGCGGTAAGTATAGATTACAGAGTACAGTACGGTAGAAAAATAATTTATTTTATACATAACAATTAACAACCAGTTTCTTTAGATAATATTAGTTCATAACAATTATTTACTCATTTCAAATTGTTTGTGTTGATTAGTACTGAACGATGTATTGAGCGCAGAGGTATTTAAATGATACTAAATAAAAATTTGTCGCCACAATTTGCGGCTAGGACACAAATCCCAAAAACAATTTTGGTCACAACGGCCAACTCGGTCACAACGGCCACCGACGCCTGTTATAGGAGAGAGCTATCGATGCCACTTAAACCACCGTTTTGGTCATAACGCCCAACTTCGATTTTGGTCAGAACGCCCAACTTGGTCACAACGCCCAATTTCGATTTTGGTCAGAACGCCCAACTTGGTCACAACGCCCAATTTCGATTTTGATCACAACACTCAACTTGGTCACAACGTCCAACTTTGATTCTGGTACAACGCCCAACTTAGTCACAACGCACACTTTTGATTCTGGTCACAACACCCAACTTGGTCATAACGCTCAAGTTTGATTTTGGTCACAACGCCCAACTTTGACTTTGGTCATAACGCCCAACTTTTTTTGAAGCACATTTTCATAGAAATTTTGGGTTAGATTGAAGTTCATAGCTGTAGACGTGCAAGCACCCAAGTAAGTGTGCAGACCTTATACTTCCATATATTTATGTGGTAATTGAATACTGTTGAATTTTAATTATCTTTATTGCAACATGATTGACGTGGTCGGGTTACAAGTCAATAAAAAGATTAGGCAAATATACATTTTGAAAAATATATTGTAGTCGAAAGTGTTGAAATTGTTGGAAATATTTAAAATCGCGGCTTTTTTGGAGCGGTTGTCCAGTAAGATTCTTGTAAGCTCGGTCAGCAGCGAAAAGGTGCCTACATTTTTTAGATACACTTACGTCTTTGTTATCTGTTTCCATATATTTTCCCGGGAGAATTTGGCTATAGTAGTGAAGTAATTTTTTTTTCAATGCCTCTTTATAAAGCTGCCTTGTATCTGAGCAAATCTTTATGGTAAAGCAACACTTTAATGATGAGGATGGACAAAGTGTTACTTTATTCACTAGTGAATAAAGTAGTTAATAATCCATAGTAACTAATGATTACATATTTAAAATTAGGTATTTATTCAATTTTAAAACATACTTATACAATTAATTGTAGGTACCTATTGGAAAAAGTTTTATATGCTACACGTGAATAATTGTAAATTATGTTATTAGGAGTAAAAGTGATACTTTATGTGGCGAAACTGAAGTTTATTTAGCCGAACGTTAGTGAGGCAAATAATTCAGCTAAGCCACATAAAGTCACTTTTACTCCGAATAACATATACTATTTTATCCGCAAACGTATCCAGGTAAATTTCATTAATATAAATTTAAAAAAAGAAGGATGTATCGGCCGGGAATCGAACCCAGGCCACCCGCCTGACAGGCGAGCACTGTACCCCTGTGCCAACCTCTGTTGTTCAAATAACGCGCTACTGTAATGATAAATGAACATACTGAATCACCCGAGCTAATAGAACACGGCCACAGCAGTTGTCACACCATAACCCACGGCGACAGATGCTCCGATCGGCTGCTTAAAGGTTTATTTAAATTAAAACTTATTCGTACTCTTTTTGAAAACAAAAACCGGCCTACGAACTAATTCTAAAAATTAGAAAAATTTTAAGCCATCATACAATTTAATCGGTCCAGTATCTTCGGAGGAGATAGCGAACAAACATAGAAAGAAAGAAAGAGAGAGAGCAACGATTTTGTGTGCTTAGGCAGATAAAGTGACACTTTTACCTTGTCAACAAAGACACATAAGTTGTCACTTTTGTGATGTTTGCGGATAAAGAGATTTTATCCATTCGGGAAAATGATCTCACTCGGCTGTCTCTTGAGCTAAAGTTTTGTCCTTATGGATAAAATGCCTCTTTATTCAGTTGTACTATACATAACTACTTTCCAACACCTACCTATAAAGTTGTAAGTGCTTTATCCACTAAAGCTATGTTGCTAGAGTAGCACCTTAATGATGTGGATAAAATTTACTTTTTCTACGACCACCACTAAAAGTAGACCTTTTAGCGCTAGCTTTTTTCACTAAAAGTGACGTTTTATAATTTAACGTGTTTAAAAAGAGATCAGCTGTTTACTTTTAGCACATGTGTTATAAAGTGAAGTGAGGTTATAGAACTACAATGTCGAACTGGAAGTGAGGTTGTAAAGTTGTTCTAGTTACTTCTTGCGTTAGAGGTAAGTATTTTTTAAATAATTAAAGCGTTATGTAATGAATAAAGTCAAATGTGTACTATTTTACTTACCTTTGATAACTGACTGGCTCCACAAACATTCACCTGCGCGTCAAGCCATCTCTTTATTATGACATAAATTATAACTGTCATAAATGCAAACCTTTGTTAAATCGACATTTATGGATTAATAACAGAATATTTAAGGTCGTAGAAAAAATATTGTATGCAAACTCGTGCTAAAAGTGTTATTGCTCTCGACATGTTATGAAACTCAGCCTTCGGCTTCGTTTCATAATTTTCATGTCTCGTGAATAACATCAACTTTTAGCACTTGTTGCATAAATAGCTATTACCTACGACAGTGTAAAATTTACTTTTAGTTGGCAGTTTTTTCGTTTTCTGACCATATCTCGCTTATTTATAAAAATAGATAAAAGTAATTTGAAGTTCTTCTGGCACTTTTTCGATACGAATGCAGTGGGTAGTCAGTTATTCAAAAAAAGTTTTGAAATTCGAGTTATACCATAAAATTGTATTTTTGTATATAAAACCCATAGTTGTATGTGTATCATGAGTAAGAGGATTTTTTACTATTCCAGTGTTATATATCATAATATACAGATTGGTGGCGGAGAAACTTTTTTGGACAACGCACTACACCACTGAATTATTATCAAAAATAAATATTAACACTACTTAACGGAAACTTGAAAATTTTCCTAGCTATTACCTCACCTTAAAAGTTTAATTTCTTATTATTCATTTTAGATGAAAAAAAAATTTACTTTCTGTGCCGCCTGGGCGATATGACCAAAATCAAACTTGGGAGTTATGACCAAGTTGGGCGTTGTGACCAAAATCGAAATTGGGCGTTCTGACCAAAATCTAAATTGGTAGTTGTGACCAAGTTGGGCGTTCTGACCAAAATCGAAGTTGAGCGTTGTGACCAAGTTGGGCGTTGTGTCGAGGCCTCCACAATTTGTATTGAAAGTGATTGAAAAAGTAATTTGTATTGTGCAATTACAATAATTTCAATTTGTTTAAATCAAACACCCTGTATATCCTTGTATTTTTGAAGAGAACTTCTAAGGAGGTTTCTTCTGACGTTTAATTTCCAATCCCTAAATTTAATCACTTTTCAGATTCAATTTTCTCCTGCTCCTCTCCAAAAAAAGAGGAAGAAGTATTGAGTAGTGGCTGGATTTTTGTTTTCTAAACTTAGTTTTATCTTCTGTTTGGAGAGCTCAAGTGTTTAATTTATTATATTAACGGTGTTTGTTTGTTATACCTTGACATACTAAGGGGCTTACATTGTTTTGACTTCCTTTTACAATAAAGGAAGTATTGGATTCACTCCAAAAATTCGAAATTGAGTTTTCAACAGATCTTCACGTTTTAGAGTCCCCTAAATCCAAAAAACATATTTTTTTTCATTGGTCTGTCAGTGTGGCTGTGTGTCTGTGACCAGAATATCTCAAAATGAAAAGAAGTATCCCGTTGAAACTTCATATATAAGTTTTTTGTACTATGTAGATGCGACAGCAAACTTTTGAAGAAAATCGCATAACCTGAAGTAGGTGTTTACTCTTGTGATTTTCCAGTTATTTTATTTTTTTTTTTTAATTTTTTTAAAAACTTCACATCTTTATTACATTTTTAATGCGTATTGATGCGAGATAGTTGATTCTTTCTTTTTTTATTAATTCTTATTTTAAATAGAACACCCGGTATATTATTACATTTCTGAATTCAGCTTAAAATTCTAGAGAAAATTTGTCTCTTCAACTAACGCTCTATTTTGTACCGTTTTTGTAGAATTTGTAGGTTTTGACAAATGCTTAAAAATTTAAAATCAAATTTTTGGCTAATTATAAGATCACTGTAAAAGGAAGTTGTGTGCGTGTATCACACCAGATTTTTATTTATGTCCAAACAAGCATATCTCAAAAACAGTTGAATTTACAGGTATGAAGTAACATACCAGAAGAATGCTCATTAAAAGGGATCTTCAAAAATACAAAAATATGCAGGGCGTTCCATTTGAAAAAAAAAAATGGAATGGATAAATTTGGAGATGTTTAGAACCCTGTATATCATTAACACCCGGATCCACTATTTTACACTCGAAAGGTAGATTATGAGAAACATATTTTTTTTGTAACGTTTTCCTTCATTCATAGTTTTCGGTTGCTTACAGCCGTCGCCTGAATTTCAGCAATTGTTTTGCATAAATATAATATAAAATATAATATATAATACTCATGAAAGGGAAGGAACTATATATGTATATATCTTCGGGACTATACCGCCCTGTGCGGTTTGTCGGTTCTCAAAAGCCACAAGTCTCGGTTTTGGGCATCTTCCTCCTGTACTTCGTAGTTGGTCATTGCGTCTCTTATCTCGTTATTCCATGACCTTCGAGGTCTTCCACGTTTGCGTTTACCTGTGGGAGTCCATTTAAAGATGCGTTTTTGCCATCGCCGGTCATTCATCCTTAGCACATGGCCAAACCATTTAAGTCCTCTTCTCTCTATTCTGTTTATTATTGTGTCTGTGGCCCTCATTCGGTGTCGAATTTCATCATTTGTAATATGATCCATTCTGGATACTAGAGCGCTTCTTCTGAAGTAATCCATTTCTACGGCCTGTAGTTCTCTTATACTCGCTGTTAACTGTCCAGGTTTCACATTCGTAGCATAGCACTGATTCTACCAGAGATCTACCAATATGAATTTTAACGTTCGTTGGGACATGTTTATCCCACCATATATAATTTAAACTGCTCAATATTTTACGGCTGGTTTCAATTGTGGTTTTTATTTCTTCGCGACCTATGCCATTAGATGTTACTAGCAGTCCAGTGAGACAAATGTCTCATTTAATAAAACAAAAAAGACCGTTTTGCAAATAGAACGCGTATTCACCACACGTACGTATATGACGTCATTGTTGGTAGCAAACTACCAGTCGCATTCGCCTTGATAAAATTTGCCTAGAATCTAACCTAAAAAGTTAGGATTAGGATAATTAAGATAATAATTAGTCTTAGAGACTGAAATTCGGTTCCTGACCTGACATGACCATTCCAAACATATAACTTTCATAACTTTTTTTTCTTTCTCTTACGGTTTGGCTGCTGAAACAGCGTCCCAGACGGACAGACAAGTCTATTATATATATGGATTCATAAGTATTTAAATCGATCAACTTGTTTAATTTCCTCGGTGTTATTTACGAGTACTTGAAACTTAGCATCAGTGTTTATTGCTATATATTCAGTTTTTTGCGGTGTTGATACTTAGGCCCCATTTTTCATATGTCTTGTACAGCCTTGTCAGCATAAATTCTAGGTCGTAATCATCTTGTGCAATCACCACCTGGTCGTCAGCAAAATTAAGAGTGAACAGATGGTCGTCATTAACTTGTATTCTCATTCTCTTTACACCATCTTTCCATTTTTTCCAAAACCACTTCCGAATATATGTTGAAGAGCAGTGGAGATAACGTACAGCCTTGTCTCAGTCCTTTTGTTGGGAGTAAAAAACTCCGAGAGTTCTATCCAATTTTTTATATAAGCCTTATTATGTGTATACATTTCTTTTATTATGTTAATAAGCTTTTCGTTTATATTCATCTTGTATAAAGCTTGCCATAATTTAAGTCGAGGCACTGAGTCGTATGCTATTGTCATATCAATGAAGGTTAAGTGAGTTTCTTCTCCGACTGCTATTCATTTTTCTATCACCTGTTGTAGCACGAAGATGTTGATTTTTCTCGAGTGAAACCACTCTTTCCGCACTTATTTATTTATTTATTTAACTACAAGAAAATGTGGAAGGAAAAATAAGTGACGAAGAGGGAAGGAACTACATATCTGTTATATCGACCTGAGAAAGGCTTTCGACAAAGTAAAAAGGAAAAATGTGTAGGAAAGTTTGGAAAGAAGAGGAACAGGAAGAGACATGATAAATATTATTAAAGTACTATATAGAAACACCAGAAATAAAGTAAGAACTCTCAACAACGAATCCACAGAATTCGAGACAAAGATAGAACTAAAACCAGGATGTGTGTTGAGTCCACTGCGATTTTCTGTAATCATACACGAAGCAATAAAGAAAAGTAAAAAAAAGTAATAGTATTGAAATTGGATACCGAAAAATGGAAAAAGTAGTATTACAAGAGCTCATGTTCGCAGATGATATAATACTGATAGCAGAGTCGGAAGAAAAATGACAACGGAATTTAACAAACTACAAAGAACTAGAAAAAATAAATATTTTCTGGTTTCACTGAAAATGTCATTAACTTTGATTTTTGAAATAGATCGCTCAGGATAGTTTAAGTTTTCTAAAATCTACGACTCACATTGCATACGACAAAGTTTCCAAATTTGCTTAGGTATTACACATTTTTTTACAAATTTATTAAATATACATTTTTCAATTTTAGACAAAGATAAAGTAGGTCATGATGATTGATAATTAAATTATCTCACCTCACTATTAAAAATTTTATTTTTCATGAATGACTTGTTATTAATCTAATTGATGAACTACCTATAAGTACCAGTTACTAGAGTTAATTATAACAGATTTTTTCCAGTCACGGCCTTCTGCGGTAAAATATAAATTAATATAGAAATTATTTGGAATGATAAAACAATTGCAATGCGATTATATGTAAATTGATTCATAGATTCTGAAAATCACAAAAAAATGTAGATGATTCATTTAAAAAATCAAGTTAATGGCACTTCCATTAAAACCGAAGGTCGACCATTTTGACTATATTATGTCAATCGGAAATTACGTCTAGTAGTCTTGTCCCAAATTTCATCGAAATCGACTCATAAATAGATATAAGTATGGCTCTAGTTTAATTGTCACCCAGTATAATACATATTGTCATTTAAATAGTCGTTTTTTATTATTGTCCCTGATGGGGTGATGGGTCTCAATAATACCAATACCATCGATTGGAGGCATTTCTTGGGAGGGTTAAGAACCTGGAAACCTTTACAGCTTACAATGAACGGCCCCCAAGCACTTTCGAATTTAATGCAGTGGCAACGCAATAATCAAAATAAGCCCGCAATTTGCTTCGCTCTAAACATGACATTTACAACAAACGGTATGTAAATTTATGACAAATCTTTAATGAACACGTGGGCAACTGCCGCCGAAGCGAGCGTCCAGAATTTATTTCGGCAGCAATATTTAGAATTCTAATATGTTGAATTCGGCGCGGCACGACAGGGAGGGCGACCCTCTAAATTCGAACTTGTTGCACCGTCGCGAGGGGTGAGTTCAGCTGTGCAATAGCACCTGGCGAATTCAACAGCTGACCGGACATCTGTGTGCTTTACGGACCGCATTGTCAAAACAAGGAAAACCCCTGGACTTGCAAAGGGCCGTGCTATCTGCCTTTTCCTGGTTAGCCCGATTTCAGGATTTGCCCGATTATGGCTTGTTTGTGGTCGGAAATGAGCGGAACTTTAAATTAAGTTATGCATTACCTGTAAACTTTTTTTTTATATTTTTGGCGTACAAGGCGTACCTGTTCGGGGCAAGGCTCAAAAACGGACAGCTGTCGCTCTTTAATAATTTCAATCAACAATAAGAATAAAATAATTTAGAAGAAAAAAGTTTTTATAGAATGCATTACCGTTAGCCAATTGGTTTTAGAACTAAAGCCATCTGTTCTTCTGCACCGCCTAAATGAGAGAAGATAAATTTGGTAATTCAATGTAAATAACGGGTGATCAAAAATTCTTTCAGTCATGGGCGGCTAAGCTATAGTTCCTAATTTCTGAATGCAACTATTTCTATACGTGACTGTCAAACCTAATATTTGTTTTTTAACTGACATATAGTTGCATTCATAAGTTAGGAACTATAGCACTGAATCACTTTTTGATCACCCCTTACATCCTTTTGAAATTATCCATTTGTTTGTATATTTGTTATTATCTGTTCACACCTTATTTTTAGTAGAGGCGGCTGTGATTCGACGTTTCTAGAAGGTTAGCTGCAATGGTTGTTATCGTGCTAAAACCTAACATAACCTCAAAATGACAAACTGTCATCATGAATAATGAAACAGGTTGTCAAGTGGTCTAGTTATTTTAAAAGGACTTTTTGAAAGTTGTAGTTATTTTCCTGTTTTACCTGTCATTTGGTAATTTATATCAAAATCCTAAAAACAATGCATTGCAAACCGAAGATTCATGTAAAACGAACATTGTTTACGATTAAGAAAAATAGTCCCAACCTGCCGGTCGCTGCAGTAGTATGGCAAGTGACTTTAATTTTTGCGGTAACGATTTTCATATTCAGACAAACCCCAATATCAATATTTATCTATACTTGCAGATCTGTAAGTAAGGGTGGGCGTACAAAATTATACAAAATCAATGGGTTACAAATACAAATTTGTGAACACATTTATACAACTTCAAAATTCAGGCGATGTGATGTTTGTGTACCTCGACGAAGCACGGATTTATCACAATGGCAGTAGTGTCCGTCGTTGACTGTATTTGACTGATTTGAAAAGTAACTCAGCCAAAATTAAGAATGAGGGGAAAAGATTTACAGTTTTGGATACTGGGTCTGCTTTTGGTTTTTTGGAAGGGTGTGACTTGTTGGACGCAACGAACAGTGACCGCGACTAACATAAAGATATGAATGGCGATTTTCAAAAATTGGGTTCCTGCTCTAGCCAAATTACAGGAAATATGTGTAGTGGTTATGGATAATGCATCATATCATACGATACAAGTAGACAAACCGCCCACATTTTTTTCTAAGGTAGGTGAGATGCGGAAATGGATGATTAAGCATGACGTCATAATTACAAAACTGAAACGTTGGAATTTAATTTAATCACCTCAAAAAACGGTATGTACATGACGAAATATTGAGAGAGCATGGCCATGCAGTACTTAAACTGTTTCCATATCATTTCCAATATAACACAATTGAAATGGTTTAGGGACACTGTAAGTCTTACTACAACAAGCATATAAATTCTCGACCTTCATCTAAGGATAAAGTAAAGAACTTGGCTTGAAGCTCTTTCGACGTGTACTCCTGACATGTGGAAAAATTACTGTAAACATTGTGAAGAACTAATTTCGTCTGAGTGGACTAGATATATGGGAGATTTGCCAATTGAAAATATTCCACCTTTTATTATTTCATTGGGAGAATCAGACTTAGAGTTAGAGGATAATGACAATGAAGATTAAGATTCTCCCAGTAATTTAATGGAGGTGTCGCATGATTTAAAAATTGTCATTTTAAATGACTTTTCAAAGCTTTACAGTCAAAATTATTGTATTAATTTTTTTTACATCACCGAAGCCCACACAGATTTAAAATATTTCGGCAATACTAATAACTTACCTTAACGTAAGATCAGTAAAGAAAAGTATTTATAAAAAGAGACAAATTAATAGAGATAGATAGTACGAGAATTTATATAAAAGTACAACAGAGGTCCCAGTACTGCTAGAAGAGGATGATTTGAAATATCTCTCGAAAATTTTTAGTCACAAGTACTCTGCAGAAAACGAAACGAAAGATGAAACTACTACCTATACAGCATCGGAAACGGTTAAAGCATTGCCCCATCCTTCAATGAATTATGTCAATGGAACTGTTACCATAGGAACAGGTTCCTGATGAAGAAATACCAATAGATGTAGCAAGAAAATGTGTTGAATTAGATTGGAGAAGTCCAACGTTAAATGTCCACGAAGAATTTACCCTTTATATGGGATTGTAGATTTAATTAGACTGGTATATTAACGCGTAATCTTTTGTTGAGTGTTATTTCAATTTTATATCAATTTTCTTGAGTACATTTAATGGTGGTCATAATTAATAAATGTTAAAAGCCCCATGGTCAACCCTACTGAAAATAAGGTGTGAATCAAGTATATCTCTTTAACATTGTATCCCTTTCTTCTTAGATTATTGAATAGTTCATAATCCTTTATCTAATAGACTTGTCTGTCCGTCCGTCCGGGACGCTGTTTCAGCAGCCAAACCGTAAGAGATAGAGAATAAAGTTATGAAAGTTATATGTTTGGAATGGTCATGTCAGCTCAGGAACCGAATTTCAGTCACGTGACACTTCCGGTTTTCGAGAAATCACAAAAAAGACCGTTTTTCAAATAGAACCCTTATTAAATAAAAATGTTTCAACAGCCAAACGAAGCTGCGACCCTCTGCGCCTTAAAACATCGATCGGTTAGGCAACCACTTTGACACCTTCCAGATCTGGGTACAGTTTTTATTTAATACGCGTTCTATTTGAAAAACGGTCTTTTTTGTTTTTTTAAATGAGACATTTGTCTCACTGGATTGCTTGTTATCTATATTTCTTGTTAACTAATTCCCATGAATTGTTATTTCTCAAAATGACATCCGCCCATTACGCAAAAATCTTAGAAAATTATGTTTTACCTTGAAAATTTCCTCTTTTCAGCTAAGCCACAGTCTATATGATTATTAGGAAATGCAAGTTTATGGTATAACTAGAATTTGCAAGTTTTTCTGAAGAACTGACTACACCAAACAACTGCGTAAAATATAACGTAGAAATAGATTTTCTCTATTTTTATAGATAAACGAGATACAGCCATAAAATGAAAAGTTAAAATTGAATTTTTCTTTTAAAGTCGATATAAAAAACGATAACTACTTTCGGTTTTAACCATTTAAGCTATTCTCACAAAAATTGTTTGAGGATGGGGATCCATTTCCCCACAAAAAGAATAATAATAATAATTATTATTATTTAAAGCTCAATTTTACAGCTTCGTCATACTACATAGTGCAAACTTAATTAACAATCACATTCTTGAAAAAATTACAGTATTCCTCAAAAATATAAAATGGATTCTGCATTGATAAATTTATTAATAGGTACATTACTAACATTATTTGGCAAAAGATTATATAATTTTGGTCTTAAATTTACAGTACAGTTCATGTTGAGCCTATAAAATGGCAAATTTGTGTCTGTTCTTTGACGAATATCATATTTATGTACTGCACTCCTCGTGTTAAAATCATTAATTCTATCTTTTACTGTTACAAAGGATACGCCACACGTAGTATGAATTATTTATTGTATTTATTTATCTTATTTCACACATAATTTACAATATTTATTTCACACATTAATAGTATTAGCCACATGAGCTTAAGCTTGTGTGTGGCTTAAGATAGGAATGTTAAAATGAAGATGAGTATTTATAAAAAAGAAGCAAATATCAAAATTCTATAAATATTCAGATAAAAATAACAACGGAAAATTATTATACAGGGTGTCCCAAAAAGAATGGGACACCGATTAGTCGTAAATTCCTTATATTATAATAAATCGATTAAAGCTAATATATCTTAGTACAAAGACACTTCAGTAAGAAGTTATAGGGATTTGAAGTTTAATTTTTAATTCTTAGTTTGTTGTTAATGTCCACAAATGTAGAGATATCGATTTGAATTTCGGTATGCATGCTTACAATTATGTACTACACGAATACAATTTTTTTCATAAATTAGACTTGACTGTAAGTGGCACTTTACCTATATTTGAAAACTTTTTTTAACTAACTTCATTATATGTAACATTTTTTGAAATTTTAGGTTATTACCTGAAAGAGAATTAAAACGCACAAAAATAATGTACTCTTAGTTCATAAATGTAAGAGCAACCGTTTACCTTAAAATGCCCATCAAAGGGGTTTGGTTGTCATTAAGACGTGCAATAATAAAGTAGCCATGATCACAAAAACAATGATAGATCAATTAATGACATTAGTGACATAAGAATGTGTTCTTCTATGTTTAAAAAATGCCGCTACATAACGAATTCTCCAATGCTGAAAGGTTCGTCATGTCGCAGCATTTTCGTAGGCATAAAAGACAAAAACTGATGTCACTAACGTCATTAATTGATTTCTTGTTGTTGTTTACTTGATTACAATCATTACCCATTGCTTTTGTGATCATGGCTACTAGATAATGCACGTCTTAATGACAACCAAAAACATTTTATAGGAATTTTAAGCTAAACGGTTGCTCTTACGCTTATAAACTAAGAGTACATTATTTTTGTATATTTTAATTCTCTTTCAGACAGATAACGAATTTAGAGCTAAAAAAAGGTTTTGAAAGATAGGTAAAGTGTCCCTTACAGTCAAGTCTAGTTTATTATTTTTTTCTATTAGTGCAGCACATAATAGTAAGTAAGTATACCAAAGTTCAAATAGATATTTCTACATTTGTGGAAATTAACAAAGAAATAAAAAATAAAAAACTGACTTCAAGGCCCTATAACTTCGTACTGAAGGGACTTTGTACTAAGGTATATTAATCGATTTATTATGATGCAAGGATAATCTACGACTAATCGGTGTCCCATTCTTGTTGCGACACCCTGTATAGTAGGTTCTGTAGTAAAGCGTAACAATCCAAAAGCTGCTTCACAATCTATTTTTAAAATTGCGTTTATATAAGTTTCTAAATTTATTGATAACATAATATGAGTTGGTATATTATTAAAAATTTTTGAACATAAATAACAAGCATATTTATGAGAAGTGGCTTTATTGGTTTTTGGTACAACTACGTAAGAATGAGATTTTAATCTTGGTTCATAATTATGTATTATGTCTGTAAATAGATCTTTGTGTTTGTAGAAAAACTTGCAAATTTTTCTAAATATAATTGTAATATTTGTTTTTGTAGTTTTTCAAGTACAACAGTTTGCTAATCCACCCCATCCAATTATACCATATTGTTATTATTGACTGCACTAATGCAAAATAAACACTTTGTATTGTATTTAATTTTAATATATTTCTAAGTAGCTTAAATATGTATATAGATTTTCTAATCTTTTTCGCAAATTTGGCTATATGAGCTTTCTATTTCAGATTTTTATCAATATATACTCTTTTAAGTATTTTATATGTTCCAGTGACTAAATACAGTTAACCTTGTTTTGAGCTATTCAATCCATAGAATTTCAAGCAAATTTCAAATATACGTATATTGGAGTTGTGATAAGGAAAATTGAATAAATTTTGTTTTATTTACATTGAGTGTGAGTTTTTCAGAACCTAATTTGTAATTAATTATTGCCATACCTTTTTCCACTCTTCCGAGCAGCTTGTCATGGTCCTCAGCAGCAAAAATAATAGCAGCGTCATCAGCATAATATATTATTTTGGCATTAATATGTAATTTAGTTAGGTCATTGGTATATATTAAAAATATAATAGGCTTAATTACAATTCCCGGTGGAACACCGATTTCTACAGTTACAGTACTACTATTTTTACTATTGACACACATTGTTTGTTGCCCGTCTGTTGGATAATTTTTAATTAAAGCATAAGCTGAACCTCTAATTCCAATACTATTCAATTTGCTGCATAGGGTAACATCACAAACTGTATCAATTGCTTTTCCTAAATCCAGAAATACAACTAGAGTTTTCAAGTTGCTATCTAAGTTTTGAAATATGTTTTTAGTAATTTGGAATATTGCTTCATCTCTTGTTACGTGTTCTTGAAATCCATATTGTGACTCGGATAAAAGCTTAAATTTATTTAGAAACGACTTCAATCTATATTTAACTGATTTTTGAAATATTTTTCCGATACAGTACGAAAAATACCTTTGCGGAAATTCATATTAATTAAATGAATAAAGGTTTTATAATGTGCTGTCTTATAATTTTAATAGTTTTATTAGGTATGCCGCCTGATTTATGAAAGTAATCATTTCATATTCTACGACAGGTGTCAGATAAATAGAGTTTGGATTGTAAGTTTTTACAAATTTGAAATCAGCGCTAACAGTTCCGCTAGCCATATCAACAGCCACATCCCGAAAAAAGTTGTTAAAGAAATTGGCTTTATTTTTATCATTAGTGATTAAATTATCAGCATTATCAGTAATGTCACCTATTACAGGTTTATTTTTAGTAGAATTCGTTGCTTCATTAATTATATTCCAGGTTTTTCTCAATTCCCCACTTATTTGCTCTAATTTTGTTTTGAAATAATTATCTTTTAATATGCGTATTAATTTAGTTATATTATTTCTACAGGGTGTCCCAAAAGGAATGGGACTCCGATTAGTCATAGATTCCTTAAGTTATAATAAATCGATTAAACCTAATATACCTTAGTACAACGTTCCTTCAGTAAGAAGTCATAGGGCCTTGAAGTTCAATTTTTTATTTTTTATTTTTTTGTTAATTTCTACAACTGTAGAGATATCGATTTGAATTTTAGTATACATGCTTACTATTATGTACTGCACTAACGAATTTTTTTTCATAAATTAGACTTTACATAGCTTTGAAAACTTTTTTAACTTGTACTTCGTTATCTGTAACATTTTTTGAAATTTTAGGTTATTATCTGAAAAAGAATTAAAAAGCACAAATATAATGTACTCTTAGTTCTTAAGCCTAAAAGCAACCGTTTATCTTAAAATGCCCATTAAAGGTTTTTGTTAGTCATTAACACGTGCAATTATCAAGTAGCCATGATCACAAAAACAATGGTCATGTAGTAAAAAAGAATGATAAAACAATTAATGACATTAGTGACTTAAGAATTTTTTCGTTTATGTTTAAGAAAATGCCCCTACATAACGAATTCTCAAATGCTGAAAGGTTCGATATGTCACAGCATTTTCGTAACCACAAAGGACAAAAAACTGATGTCACCAACGTCTTTAATCGATTTTTTGTTGTTGTTTACTAGAATACAAACATTACCCATTGTTTTTGTGATCATGGCTACTTGATAATTGCACGTCGTAATGACAACCAAAAACCTTTGATAGGCATTTTAAGGTAAACGGTTGCTCTTACGCTTATGAACTATATAAGTATGAACTATTTTTCGCAGAGATGTTTGCTGTGATCTTCCAGGTTTCACACCCATATAACAGTACTGATTTAACGTTGGAATTAAATAATATTAGCTTCGTTTTTTTAGTTATTTGAGTTAAAGCCCAGATTCGGTTGAGCATTCCAAATGCTTGTCTAGCTTTCCGGAAGCGATTTAGAACGTCTTTCTGTGCCCCCCTTAGTGGTTATGATAGAGCCAAGATAGCAGAACTGGTCTACTTCTTCTACCTCCTGGTTGCTGATGTCAAATTTGTTGCGGTTACGGGTATTAATTCGCTTTGTTTTTGTTTTGGCTACATTAATTTCAAGACCTACACGACCTGCTTCCGTAACCAGTTGTTGTAGTTTTGCTGCCATACCTTCATACCTGTGAGCCAAGAGGCAGATATCGTCAGCATATGCTAAATCTTCCAGTCGTTCTTGAAAAGTCCACACAATGCCTCTGCTTTCAGTGTTAAACTAAGAGTACATTGTTTTTGTGCATTTTAATTCTTTTTCAGGCAATAACTTAAAATTTTAGAAAGTGTTACAGATAACGAATTTAGAGCTAAAAAAGGTTTTGAAAGATAGGTAAAGTACCCCTTACAGTCAAGTCTAATTTATGAAATTTTCCACTACAAAAAAATAGTAAGCATGTATACCAAAATTCAAATCGATATATCTATATTTGTGGAAATTAACAAAAAAATAAAAAATAAAAAATTTAACTTCGAGGCCCTATAACTTCTTACTGAAGGGACTTTGTACTAAGCTATATTAGGTTTAATCGATTTATTATGACGTAAGGAATCTATGACTAATCGGTGTCCCATTCTTGTTGGGACACCCTGTATAATTACGATAATAATCAGACAACTGAAGATTTGGGGATTTTTTATTACTGATTTGCTTAACTTATCTCTCTTTCTTAATGATACTTTGATGTCTTTTGTCTTCTTTGGTTTATTTTTTTTTTAATTTTCAGATGATATTTTAACACTTTTTTGTGCATGACAGATATGTGTCTTCAATGTGTTTAAGAATATTTCTACCGCATGATTAAATCCATTAGATGTAATTACTTCACTCCATGTTTTATTAAATAGTCTATGACTCAATTTATCATAATCCATAACAGTTTTATTTTTATTAAGCAAATCTGAATTTAAATTCGATAATGTTGTGTTATCATTTTTGACAAGTAAGCTAATTGGGAAATGATCAGTAATCGCAGTTTCAATGGCTACTGGAAATACATTTTGAATTACATAGTTTTCACATTTAATAAAAATATGATCAATGCAAGTTGCTGAGTTAGTTGGCCGTCACTCTTGTTGGTTTTTGTAAATATGTAATAAAGCCAAATTCATTCAACAAATTCAGATATTCTGCATACGTTATACTGGTAGTATTAAGAATGTCAATATTGATATCTCCAGCAAAAATCTCAAACTGCTAATTACAGTTCTGTAGCTTGTTCTGATATCTAACAACAAATCGTCTCTGTTGCGCGAACGTGAACGATATGTCGTAGTGATACCATAAGTTATATTATTAAGCAAAAAAAATAAATCGAAGTATATTGAGTCCCAAATTTGTGTTAATTATGTTAACATTTGCATTAATAGTTTTCTTAATATACACAACTGCTCCATAATTTTGATTAAAATTTCTAAAATTATAGTAAATTCTCTAATTATCAATTGCAAACTTGTTAAGGTCATATCGAATGTTCCAGGTTTCTGGTAGTATAATTACATCAAATTGTGTCTTTAATAACTCTAAATACAGCAGTAATTCATCATAATTCTTGTATAAACTTCCGATATTTAAGAGAAACTTAATATACTGTTAATATATAAATAATGGCTAACTATGCGCTGTTGGTCCATCTCCTGAAATTATTCTTAAACCCTTTTTTTTGGAGAAGTAGAATCCTGCTCGTATGTGCTGAATGTCCCCAGGTTTCGATTCCATACGACATGACTGAATGGAGAAAAGTAAAGAAAGTAGTCCTGGTCACTAGGCTTTACTTAATTTAGTGTTGTTTTTTTTTAGTAGTAACATATTAGCTGGAAACCAGTCCTGTCCCTCTGCTAATGCTGATTTCGTTTTCCTTTCCAGACTCTCCAAACGCTGATCGCACACTACAAAAGCCGCATCATCCGCAAATAATATTGTAGCAAGCTCCATATTCATGGGTAGATCGTTATTAAAAATTATTAAAAATAGGGGTTGCATCAAGTTACCCTTAAGAATTTCGCTCTTAACACTACACTCCGGGAGTTTTTCACAGTTCCACATCACAAATTGTTTGCGATTTTGCAGGTATGATGTTATCAGTTGCAAAGAAACACTCCGAAATCCATACCTGTCTAATTTCACCAAAAAAATCGTGATTCATGCAATCGAACGCTTTGCTGATATCGAATAAGATTATATTACTGTATTTTCCTGATTCGAGTGCTTTCCTGACGTCAGCTAGTAGTTGTAAAACTGCTTCAATTGTCATATCTCTTACAGTTATCGAGGTTCTCTATAAAACATGGAAATTGTTGCACCCTGTACAGCAACTATCTAGGTGAAATGCCATGACTATTTTAAAATTAATATTTTATTTACTACTTCTGTAACTTTGGTTCTCCTTCCTGTGATCACTATAATTTGTAGTTTTTATGGGGATACCAGTAATATGCATATTTTATAATAATAATAATAATAATAATAAATGTCTTTATTACTACAAACGAATCACACTAAAAAGAATTGAAATTTATAGTTAGGGCGAGATTCAGTACATATGCCAGTTGAACACCACATATAATGACTAAATCCAAACAACTAGCATACGTCTGCTCTTCCATCTAACCCCAAAGGTTTAAAGATGACAAACAGAGCAGCTAGAAATGAAAAATGGGAAAAAAAACACAAGAAAAAAAAATTACACAATAATTGAACAAGATAACTTGTGAAGAAATAATTACCAATTTATGGTAACTAGCAAAACATAATATTAGCCAGTTAACAAGTGACCAAAATGACAATGACAATGACCCACTACGAGCAACCAATGAATTATTGTTTCAAAAAATAATAGTAAAAAAGAGCTTTTCTAAGTTTTTGGCCAGTTAAATATCGAAGTTCATGCGGTAAGTTATTGAGAACGTTAGCAATGCAGTACGAGAAGGACCGTTTAAATAATTGTGTACGATGGCGAGGTAAAGTCAGAGTATGCTTATGCCTTAAATTAAGGGTATGCACGTCTGTTCTATATTTAATATTATGACACAGATATGGTGGAGATCTTTCCTTTAATAGCTTAACATAAAACAATACCGAATGTATCTCTCTACGATTTTTCATGTTTAACCATCTAATGACTTTAAATGTATGCTTGATTCTTTGAAACTTACGGATACCAAAAATAAGTCTAAGACACGAATTTTGTAATTTTTGAATTCTATTGATATCAAAGGAATTTATGCAGGAATTATACAAAATGTCAACATAGTTTAATAAGGATAAAACTAATGTATCACACAGCAAGATTTTAACAGATCTATCTAAAATATGACGAGATCGAAGTAAAAGTTTTAGAGCTGCATAACTTTTTTGTAAACAGATACTAATGTGATGAGTAAATCTCAAGTCCTCATCAAGCCATACACCCAAATTTTTAACCTTAGATGTGAAATGTACGTTATGGCCATTGATAGAAATTGCAGAAGAATGTTCTTGTTTAAACAGCTGAGCGTGTGCTTTGTTTCCAAAAATTATTCCATTAGTCTTAGACTCATTTAATTGCAAACAGTGGTTAACAGATGATTCATAAAGATTATGTAAGTCATAATTTAAAGCGGTTACTGCTTGATGAGATTCACCCGGGTAAAAAGACAAATATAATTGTGTATCATCAGCGTAATAATGTTGTGAGCAAGATAAAAAACAATCTGTGAAATTTGATATATAAATAGAAAAAAGTATGGGACCTAAAATAGACCCCTGTGGAATACCCGTGCTCACAGGTAAAAAACTTGATATATTTCCTAAATATTTTACAGCTTGACTTCTGTTAAATAGGTACGACTTAAATAATTCAACAGAACTAATGTCTAAACCACTATATAATAAAATAGAAAAAAGAAGATCGTGATTAGAAGTGTCAAATGCTTTCGAATAGTCGAATAATAATAATACCGTTAATTTACCTTGATCAAGAGCAGTCATTATATCGTCAGTTATTTTAAGTAGCGCAGATGTGCAGCTATGGCCAGATTTATATCCAGATTGGCATGCAGGTATTATAGAGTTCTTGTTTATATGCGCTTGTAATTGAGTGTTGATCGCTTTTTCCAAAATCTTTGATAGGGTTGGCAGTACACTTGTTGGATTATTAACTTTAGGTAAAGGAGTTACAAACGATTTTTTCCAGCTATTGGGAAATATAGAATGCGATAAGCAAAAGTTGATAACATGAGTAATGTAAGGTAAAAGAAAAGGCATACACAGATTTATGGTAAGAATATTTATGCCGTCTAGCCCAACAGCTTTACTTTTAATTATATTAAGAACATCAATTTCAGACACTGACTGAAACTTTAAAGACGATTTTACAGAACTTTTTATACACGTGCTCATAAAAATGCTTAGTGTTATAATCAGAATTTAATTTTGGGACCGAATTTAAAAAATATTCATTAATTTCATTTACATTCCATTTATTGGATATATCCGTATTGTTACGGTCTTTTTATAACCTACAATAGAATTTAATTTAGACCACATTTCTTTAGACGAGTGGTTTTTTAAGCTGAAGTTAACATAGGCTCTTTTTTCCTTTTTAATGGTTACAGTTACTAAGTTGCGTAATTGTTTATAACGTTTCCAATCATTGTTACTTTTAGTTGTCTTAAACAATTTAAAAGCTCTATCCCTATCACACATCATAGCTTTGAGTCCGTCAGTTAACCAAGGAGCATACTTTTTTGTGATTCTGAAACATTGAAAAGGGACATGTAAGTCCAAAAGACTAATGATATTATTTGTTAAAAATTCTACTTTACTATCTACATCATTCAACTCGTGTATCACATTCCATGGAATTGATTGTAAGTCATTATTAAATTGATTACAGTTTAGATTTTTGAAGTTTCTACAAGTGACAAATCTAGGTGCATTTGTATTTATTTTAAGATTAATACTAAATACAATCATTTCATGATCCCCTATTTCTGGAATATGCGTGACTTCCACATTAGATATAATTTGGTCTTCAGAAGTTACTAAATAGTCCAAAAGAGTAGCTGTCAGAAAAGTAATTCGAGTTGGCTGATTTATCAGTTGTTTCAACCCAAGGCCTTCAAAGGTGTTTACTACTTACTCACAAGCCGATCTATTAATATCTAAAAGATCAACATTAAAATCACCAAGGCAAAAAACATAATCAACTGTAGGTTGAATTGAGGATACTGCAGTTTCAAAATGTTCAAAAAAATATTTATGGTAACTTTCATCGGGGTTATAAAATACGCCAAAAGCGCAGCACTCAGAATTTAAAAGTAAAATCCTCAACCATATCTGTTCAATTTCCCTACCACTTGGAATAAGGGAATATTTTATATTGTTTTTTATGTAAATACCAACTCCTCCACCTCTGACATTACCCCCACGATCCATTCTTTCAAAAACATAACCAGGTACCTCAATTACATCATTTCTTATATAACTTTTTAGCCATGTTTCACTTATGGCGAGTATATCAAAATTATGATGTAAGATTATAGTTTTTATTTCAGCAAAATGTGCAACTAAAGAACGAGCATTAAGATGGCCAGCCCGTAAAACCTTTTACATGATTAAAACAAGTAGTTAGGTAGATTTATTAATGTCAATTTAAGACTGTACTTTAAATTTTTTTTAAATCTATCAAAATGATTTACTCAAAGTAGGTCTGTATAAATTAGAAAAATTAAATAATGAAATAAAATAACCTAAACAAGTACCTTCACCTTCATTTTTAGGTTACCCTAAGTAGACACTCAGCCGAAATGTTGAAACCTGTCTAGATTACCTGGAACCATATATTGATATATTTAAAGAACTATATTGCTAGCGGCTATGAGTTGGGGGGTCACGAAGGAAGTGAGACAGACAACCAACTTTTCAATGTATATAATGAGCTGTGCGCAAGCGCGTCAGCGTCGTCCGCGCGGTGGGGAAATAATCAAGTTTAAAATTCCCTTCTAAAAGCGGAGTTTGAATTTTCAGGCATGCGCACTAGATGCTTTATATTCAGAGTGAGACTATGTCGGCGCCGCGCCGTAATGTTTTCGGCCGTTTCCAGGCCCTACTAGCAATATATGTATAATACATATATGCCTGGAACAGTGACTTAGGGGTATTTCTAAGCTTGACCACCAGATGGCAGAACAACAAATATTTTACAATGTTGGTAGAACTGAGTTGTTCGTTCAGTTCTACCAATCTGAAACATGTTAAATAAATAAAATATTACAATTGAATCTGTGATGACAATGAAATAATTTTTGCTACGAATATAAAAGCAGCGTACACGTAGACGTATAAAAGCAAATGACAATTGTTTGTAATTGTGACAGTATAACCTGTCAGCTATAATTTTTTACTTAAAACCAACGGAAGTGTTCTTACCTTCTAAGCTGTTTTGTGCCTAGGATATTTTGCCGTCAACATAATCTTCATAATTTTTCAGTATTCCGTACTTCTTCCTGTTGCCGGGTTCTTCTAAATATGAATCTTGCACAAAAAATGTTAAATGCGTTTGTGCACTACAAGAAGTGGCCTAATAACAAATATTTAAGAACGTTATAGAGGACGTTGAAACATGCAAAGTGTATTTATTTTGATATTTGTAATAAATTGTAACTACTTCACTTGGTTTTATTCATACTTTTAAAAATCATAGAAGTGGCTTAGTAAAAAAATGTGCATCTTTATTTGAATTAGTATGCGATAACGATATACAACCACACAATAAAAAATCTAGACCGATGGTGACGAATAAATATAAGGTGACGAATAAATAAATATAAAAAATATGTTTTGTTGTTAATTTTTGCCATACAATTCTTAATTCGTCCCTGTTCTACCAACCTTGATGTATTAAAGTAGTGGCGCCATCTTTTGGTAATATCGGAGAGTACCCCCAGACCACCGTTCAAGGTCGTTGAAATTGGTTTTCTGACATCAAAGAAACCGACCGTGAGTCTCTCTACTTGTTTGATTTATGGACGGTGCATATAACCTACTTTTTGAAAGCTCCGCACATTGTACTTAACCTTGCAATTATCAATTATCAAATATCGAATGTGGGCACTATACGTAATCCCACGAACCCATTGAATAAAGTTGCTGAAATATTTAAAGAGACCACAAATTATAACCAATTACTACTGGGAGGATGATCTAGTAAATCTGTCTGCTATTAAAAAAAACAGGGAAAGAGTGGGCGAAAGAATGGTACTATTAGTTTATTATTCTCATTTCCCTAGCCATTTGGTCTCGAGTTTTGGAGAAGTTTGCATAACACATCAATATTACTAAGAATACAGAAACCAGCAGTTATAACTATTTTTAGGTTGAAAATTGGAGTCCTGCCGGCAAATTTTTATAAATAACAAAATATTTACTATTAGTTCAGTCAAATAGTGCCCAAAAAGGGCGAAAAGCGTAAATTTTGGTGGAGTTTTGATATTTGGTTCCTATATGTTTTTTGGGTCGCTGTATACGAATATCAGGTTTACCAACAAGAATTCTGACCGAAAACACGTTTTTTAAGCAATAACAATTTAAAAAAGTTTTTTTTTAGTTTTTCTAAAATTACTCGAAAACTATCCAATTTCGTAGATGTTGAACCTATATGAAATGAAAGAGGATAAAGGTTTTTACATTTTAGGTGTCTGGCGTTTTTTCTCCGATCAATCGTTCAGCCGCGAGAGCGCCTCGAAATTATAGTCCAGCCAAATGGTAGAAAATAGAGGAAAGTTTTGGAGTTTTGATATTTGGTTCCTATATGTTTTTTGGGCCGTTGTACGCGAATATCAGGTTTCCAAACATTTCATTTATAAAGATTATTTTATATACCATTTTTGATTTACGAAAATTGAATAGTTTTGGAATTACTTTGAACTAAACTGAGACAATTCCGTTTTTTTGCTTTTAATACCTAACTTGGCGGCGCTCTCGCGCTGATCGATTGATCGGAGAAAAAAACCTCTAATACATAAAATGTAGGAAATTCTATCCTCTTCCATTTCATATCCTTCCAATATTTACAAAATTCGATAGTTTTCGAGTAATTTTAGAAAAACCCAAAAAATCGGTTTTTTACATCGGTTTTATTTAAAAAAAGGTATTTCCGGTCAAAATTCTTGTTGGCAAACCTGATATTTGTGTACAGCGACCCAGAAAACATATAGAAACCATATATCAACCCTCCACCAAAACTTTCCCCAATTTTCTACCATTTGACTGACTATAAATTCTCGGCTGAACGATTGGTCGGAGAAAAAACCGTAAGTAGTACATAAAATATAGGAAATTTTATTTTCTTTCATTTCATATCGGTTCACCATTTACGAAAAATGGACACATTTGGGGTAATTTTAGAAAAACTAAAAGAAGTCGGTTCTTTACACCGTTTTTGCTTAAAAAAATTTGTTTGCGGTCAAAATTCTTGTTGGTAAACCTAATATTTGTGTACAGCGACCCAAAAAACATATAGGAATCAAATATCAACCCTCCACCAAAACTTTCCCCAATTTTCTACCATTTGACTGACTATAAATTCTCGGCTGAACGATTGGTCGGAGAAAAAACCGTAAGTAGTACATAAAATATAGGAAATTTTATTTTCTTTCATTTCATATCGGTTCACCATTTACGAAAAATGGACACATTTGGGGTAATTTTAGAAAAACTAAAAGAAGTCGGTTCTTTACACCGTTTTTGCTTAAAAAAATTTGTTTGCGGTCAAAATTCTTGTTGGTAAACCTAATATTTGTGTACAGCGACCCAAAAAACATATAGGAATCAAATATCAACCCTCCACCAAAACTTTCCCCAATTTTCTACCATTTGACTGACTATAAATTCTCGGCTGAACGATTGGTCGGAGAAAAAACCGTAAGTAGTACATAAAATATAGGAAATTTTATTTTCTTTCATTTCATATCGGTTCACCATTTACGAAAAATGGACACATTTGGGGTAATTTTAGAAAAACTAAAAGAAGTCGGTTCTTTACACCGTTTTTGCTTAAAAAAATTTGTTTGCGGTCAAAATTCTTGTTGGTAAACCTAATATTTGTGTACAGCGACCCAAAAAACATATAGGAATCAAATATCAACCCTCCACCAAAACTTTCCCCAATTTTCTACCATTTGACTGACTATAAATTCTCGGCTGAACGATTGGTCGGAGAAAAAACCGTAAGTAGTACATAAAATATAGGAAATTTTATTTTCTTTCATTTCATATCGGTTCACCATTTACGAAAAATGGACACATTTGGGGTAATTTTAGAAAAACTAAAAGAAGTCGGTTCTTTACACCGTTTTTGCTTAAAAAAATTTGTTTGCGGTCAAAATTCTTGTTGGTAAACCTAATATTTGTGCACAGCGACCCAAAAAACATATAGGAATCAAATATCAACCCTCCACCAAAACTTTCCCCAATTTTCTACCATTTGACTGACTATAAATTCTCGGTTGAACGATTGGTCGGAGAAAAAAGCTTAACTACATAAAATGTAGGAAATTTTATTTTCTTTCATTTCCTATAGGTTCATTAGTTACGAAAAATAAATACTTTTCGGGTAATTTTAGAAAAACTAAAAGAAATCGTTTTTTACACTGTTTTTGCTTAAAAAAGCATGTTTGCGGTAAAAAGTCTCGTTGGCAAATCTGATATTTGTGTACAGCAACCCAAAAAACATATAGGAACCAAATATCAACCTTCCACCAAAAGTTTCAACTATTTTCTACCATTTGACTGGACTAGAAATTCGCGGCGTTCTCGTGACGCAACGATTGGTCGGAGAAAAAAAACTTAAGTACATAAAATGTAGTAACTTTTATCTTCTTTCATTCCATATAGGTTCAAAATTTACGAAAAATGGATACCTTTCGGGAATTATAGAAAAAGTAAAATAAACCGGTTTTTACACCATTTTTGCTTAAAAAACATGTTTCCGGTCAAAATTCTTGTTGGCAAACCTGATATTCGCGTACAGCGACCCAAAAACATGTAGGAACCAAATATCAAAACTCCACCAAAACTTGCCCTTATTTTCTACCATTTGACTGGACTATATCTGGAATTTATACATCTTTAGGCTAGATTTGTAGGTATTTTTATGATAAAGAAAAAAAAATGCCAACTTCGACAGATATACATGAATATGATATTAGAACAAAGAGCCTGTTGAGATTACCTAAAGTTCATTTTACCAAAATATAAAATGGCCATACATAAACCTTTATTCATTCATTCATTCATACAAGATTCAACAAAATGAGATAGGCAGGTAGAGACTAAATTAAGTATTGAAGACGTTTTACTATATGCCGCCAAGAGATTCTAACCAGGACTAAAAACAGGAAATCACTACCAATTTGAACAATATAATAGTTGTCACTTTCCAAACTAAAGTGCGAGATCTATCCTATACCTAACACTAGGTATAGGATAGATCGCTCCAACCGAAACTACTCCACTGGACATCAAAAAGCCGTTTACCAATAACTAACCAGCGCTACTGGTATTATTAAGAAATCTTACCTCAAGAGATCGGATGAACGGCATTTTTTTTATTGATTGTTTTCATTGATATAAACGCAGTCATACTTCTTAAAAAATTAAATTTAGTATTTTTCAATTCAAAAATAGTTTTTCTTTATGTTTGGTCATGCGACCTATATTCAAAGATCAGCTTATCATAAGTAAAAAAAAGCCTTCTTTGAAATTCCGCAATAAAAAAGGGGATTGTCATTAAAAAAAAACCATCGATGACGTCATACCTCCTACGAGGGTCACCCTGTGTGTATATATTTTATTTGAAAACATGCCCAAATAAAAATAATAATCGATGGGTCTCAGCCTTTTTTCCAAAAGTTTTTTCTTGAATTTTTAACGAATTTATCCACAACTTTACAATAGCACTGTATAATGTGTACGACAAATATTATCTTCCTAAACAAATAGTTTTTTAATTATTCCACCAATAGGCAGACAGACAGACACGCAGACCGGCAGACAGACAAACAAACAGACAGACGGACTTGAGAAGACCTGTGTTTTCCACATCTAGGGACCCTGAAACGTGAAACTGTGAAGAAATCTCGTAAGGTGATTCTTTCGCTATTACAATACTTCCTTCGTCTTTTAGACGAGGAAAGTAAAAACTAATGATTTTCAACTATAAGCAGTTTCAGAAAATTTTAGATAATTTTTATTTAAAAAATGGGCAGTGCATATAAAAGATGCTAAATAATTGTTCAATAACGTTTCTTTTCAACACGATCATCGCCAGGAGCACTATACTATTTTTGCGAACATTGTTGCTATCGTTTCGTGCAGTAACATATTCTGCTCATTATTTACAATCATGCAGCACCTAACAATATTCATGTTGATCATCGCTTCGGTCCGAAAAAGACGTAATCGATTATTTCCTGTTTTGCAATTCCGAAATTGTGGTTCTGGTAAGTTATCTTTAATATTTTTAATTTTCATCGGTGTTGTTATAGACCATTAAACAAATTAATTTTAGAATTGATAGATCTTCATAACCGAACTGAGAGCGATAATGGATATTTCCGCACTCAGTGCGTTAGTGGATACTTATTACCGAACTCAGTACGGTGATGGATATTACCGCACTCTATTTATATAAAAAAATACATTGAACCAGAATTTATTGATGAAGATAAAATAGTGAACAATACACGTTTACTAATGGCACTTAACGAGACTCGTTTCGTTAAGATGCTCATCAAACGTGTATCGTTAATATCTATTTTCGTCGACCTATTTTTGGGGTTAACTAAGCAGAAAGGTGTATGACAATGGCTGGGATGCACAAAATAAGGAACAACTTCGTTATAGAATATTTCAAAAGCTTATGAAATTAATGTAAATTCTGTCCAAGAGTATATGCGACATGTGGAAATAATGAAAAGCTTGCCATTATGTAATGTCGTAATTAATGGTACCTTAGATGTAATCAATATGTTTTTTTTGAATAAAATAAAATTTGGGTTAAATATACTACAATGGCTATATAAGCTACACGTTGGACTATCCATATATTTTATGAAATGTAATGCACCACTTTAAACTAGCCCTTTATTAATGCAATGCCCTTTCTAATTAAATAATAATTCCTTTTTAAAATCAAGTTCTCTTATCTCAGGTGGTTCGCCAAATCAAGATTTCTAGTAATTGAATTTTAATATTACAGTTAATGACATTTGCTGTCAAACCGATTTTCAAAACTCATCAAGCCAGGTATTGACAATTGTATATTATCTTAACACACATATTAATCAATTCTCCTAAGTAAGTTGTAAATCAAGTCTATTTGAACACCTTCTTGTACTAATTGTTATTTAAAAAACTTTCATTAACTCTTTACACAAACCTTAATACTTTCTCTTGCGTTTGCTGCCAAACTCCAACCAACAACGGATCCCAATATCGTCAGACTGCAAAACTTCCTGCTCACTCCTCAAACAGTGGCACCCAGGATGGCACGTGAACCCCTTTGACTGCATCCATCCAGAATATCACCCGCACTGCTTACAGAATCCAATCCTCCCTCCTTGCAAATGTCACCATCAAAGCATTCAACCTCTGGTAAGTTCCAATCTTATGAAGTTCCAAATCTAACCTTGTTCCTTTTTATAGCTATTCCGATGTCTACAGCAACACTTACAACTTATCCAAATCAATTAGTTACTTGTAAGAATCTCCAATAATATCTTGTATACTCTCCAATTCAAATGTATTCAATTAATATAACCTTCTGTATGTTTATTTCCAATTGACTGTACTTGTATAATCTCTTGGCCGATTATGTACCTCCATAAGTTCCAATTAACATTTTCATTTTATCTCACCACACAGAATTGTTTAAGACCCTTTTTCAATTTGTATTTACCAAAATAATACAAATTTAGGGATAACTTTCTAGTTTTATTTACAAAATGCTTTAATTCAGAAAATACATGTCTGTTTTTATGAGTTGTTTATATAACTAACTTAAACAAAATTTTCATTTACGTTACATACAATTCTTATTGCACACTTATTATTTTAAAAATGCTATTATTGCATGCTATTAATTATTATCATTCTAACAAATACATTTGTCAATTGTAACCTTGGCTTGAACTTTATTAAAATTTTCTGTAACTATTAAATTAGTATTCAATTAATATCAAAATCTCCTCTCTCATTGTCTCAATTCAATTTATTTATAATGTTTAAAATTTAACACCCATCAAGATTTAATTATAGCAATCTTCCAAATTTATTTGTTTTAAATATTTCTTTATTGTATTTGATTACACTGCCTCATGTATCATAACAATACATATTAAATTTTTTCCCCAAAATTATTGTTGTTACCATGGATATGTTTTAGACACAGCAAAGCAACAATAATTTTGCCACGAACACCTCGTCAATTGCGGATTTACACCTTGTGATTTTTTGCTAAAACGCAAATGACAGTTCCACTTTTTCGACTTTTTTAGAAAATCGTAGGACAAATATTAGCATGCCCGAAGCTGCTTTTGTCGGTGCGTTATCGACTGAAAAGAAACGGGGCATGAGAAATAAAAATGAAACAGGCAGATTTCTAATAAAAAATTTACTGCTCAAATATAGCCTTCTCCAAATGGAAAACTTCGGTTAGTGTAGCTCGGAAGTGCATTAAGAAAATAGCTTAAAATAGAATGTACAACTGGCATAGACAAAAATGTAACCGCAATAAAATTTTAAACTTGGTAACATATGGAGCTTAATTTTAATATTAATTATTTTAAAATAATTTTCATATTTCCAAACAGAGTCAGAAGTTTCAGTTTTTCAATTGGAAAAAAAGACGAGTTTTATTGAGAGCAAGAAACAATGAGAAATTACAGGCAATTATTATACATCAAACGATATTTAAAAACTTAAGCGTTCATAATTATATAGAAGTATATAGGTTTAATAAATCTTACTCCAACATGGATGTCTTGGTTTACTTATCAATTGTTAAACGTGGAAATGACACAGCAAACTAAAACTTTGATGATAATTGAGCCTGGAAACGGAAGCCAGACACAAGGCATAGTGTGTGTATTATTTAATTATGGATGCTCATATTGAGTTTCTACTTATGCATTACGTATAACAGTTCACAGCAAACAGTCTCCAGGGCCTACTTAGGCGTTGGGAAGCTTAATGTTATGAGAATATTTATTACTTTGATTTTATTTTAGGAAAATTCTCACGGTATTATGTCATCGGTGTTCTATACAAATCGTTACTTGTTTTTTGTCTATTGTTTTTCAGTTGACAAATAAGTTTGGAGCGTGATTTAACACTTCTCTGGTTTTTCATAAAAAAATCAGTCTACCAAATTTTTGTAAATAATTAAACTTTTTAATTTTTTACTTTTATTCTTTTCAGCTTACCCAAGAGAACAGAGAAAAATTGTAAATCACTGCATGATTATGGCATAAAGTTCTATTTTTGAGACAGAAAATTTAAAAGTAAACAGGTTTTTTTACAGTAGCATGTTGAACTGAAACGATTCAACAATTCAAGTGTGTACGTAATACAAACTACATTATATAGAAATGTGTGTTACCGTAGAATGTAATGTTTACTTTTTCGAACGTTGCTTAAATAGGTATATCTCGTTTAGCTCATTACGTATTTTTGAAAATTTCTCTGCCGCTGACTTTTGAAGGAGAGGCATAGGGGACAGCATAATTAGTCGAGTAGAACTTCTTCTTGTGTTAGCGCGAGAGACCGATCATTTTTTGGCTAGATATAGTCCAACACAGAGGCTACTTGTGGTCTGCTATTTGTTCCGTTGTTACAGCTATCGTGAACACCTCGTCCAGCTATCTACCTTTTCGCAATAGTTAGTTACATCAAGTAACGGCGGCGATACCGCCCGATGCTGTTCATCGTGTGTGGATTCATTCTAATCGTTCGTCTGCAATCCTTGAACCCTAAAGATTTATATAATGTAACCTTTAACTCCATCAAGTGCACAGAACTCGCCATGATGTTGCCGTAAAATAACAAGAATGTATTCCCATATCTATCAAGGTATAGTCATTTTAACTGCTATAGGGACTTTGGGTGAGAGAAAGGAGGGGAGGAGAATGAAAGAGAGGCCAGGAAAGGTGAAGAAGTACTGCCCCGGCATTCACCTCAGAGAAGGTACTCTGTTGACTGTGGAAAACCACCTAAAAACCTTAATCAGGGCAGATGGCCTCGGGAATCGAACCCACGACTTCCCCGACTGCTAAGCAGAAGTGGTAACCAGTAGTCTACAGAGCTCGGTGGATTTTGTAGTTTGACTTCTTTTGCTGTAATTAAGGAAAAGATTTCCATTTTATAGAAAATGTGGCAACCCATTTCTACCGTTTGAAAGCAATTATATCTTGTTTACCGTTTAGAATATATCAGTTTAATAATTCTACAACATATTCAATTACATTAAGCAAAGAATCTATATATGACAACCACTAAAATTTTGCGTAAGAGTTAATATCAGACAAATAATCCAAAATATTTTAAAGTAACTTTTACAATGGAAATATCTATAGCTACTTGTAAATACAAACATAGGCAAAAAAATAAGACAATGCTATTGTAATTTTGACCATTTTGCTTCCTAACTGTGAAATCTCCTATTTTAAAATGCCTGTGGATACAAAATATAGTCACAGATAACACTTCACGGATGAAGAAGAATTTGGTATAGAACAGAAGTGGATACCTATTAAGAAAAACGAAAATGGATGCTTTACCTGAAACATCACCACAGAAAAAACAAGAATCAGTTCCACATGATTAACCTAAAACTCATAAAATAATAAAGCTTTAACCAATAATAGTTAGTTGTAGGACAGGTAAAAACATACGAAGAACTCAAATAATTCTTGCAAGGCAACCAAATACAATTTAAAACGGCCCCAAGGAATATTCAAATTCAAATAAATGTTGAAAATGAAGAATATGAACAGTGTACAAACATTTAGTTGAAGCGGGTTATCATTGGTACTGGTATGCAGACAATCAGTCGAGGTCCATTAAAGTAATAGCAAAAAAGGAAAGAAAAATTATACAAGATCTAAGAACGAGGAGGTATCAAATAATCGATGCAGTTCACATTCTGACAGGCAGCTCACGAACCTTATGCTAGCTTTCACGAAAGAAGAAAATGTAGAATATATGTTATAACCGATATTTTGGGTATATATAATGGTGAGGCACTAACACCCCATGAAGGAGCTTGGCCTGCAAGGCGGAAGGTCAGAGCTTCCGTATTCTCACTCTCACACCCGGCTGTCACGCGTCAAATTCATGACACGTGGTGATGTGGTGAGCATCACGCATTAGACAACCGCATTATTACCCCTTGTTCTTTCGAACGCAGGTTCCCAATTATTTAAAGCGACTGGGTAGGCCGCCCGCCAGGCATCGATCTGGGATTTGAACTCCAGACTTCCGCGCCGCAGTCCAATGCTCTAACCACCGAGCCACGCTGGCGCTTATTTTGGGTATAATGATATAAATTATTCTTTGCGCAAATCAAATCTAGTTGCACAGTGCAAAAACTGTTAAGCCTTTGGTCATACGCAAAAATATTGAAAAAAGAATCAGTTGCATTAAATGCGCAGTAAAAAGTAGCACCATAGATTGTGCAAAACTAGCTATAGGTGTGTATATGAGCTGAAGAAATACAGAAGATGAGAAATAAAATGGCTAATGAACAACAAGTTATTAAGACGAAGACCCCAAGCAGACACAACCACAAATCAGTGTAGAAAGCATAAATATTAAAATCAACCAATTCCCAATCACAGGAACTAAGAGATACAACTTGTGCTCACATTGTGAAATATAGCACAACGATAAGAAAAAGTTATACCAGAAATATCGTAATGAAGATGCAATGAATCAAACATACCAATAGAAAGATTGGCAAAAAATAAGGTACTTTTTATAGAAACAAGAGAAATCTAATATGTCAATATTGAAGAGTTTACCTAAACTTAAAAATAATACGAACAGCCAATAAACTTATGTTTTTAGAATTAAATGCCAATGGCTTTATTCGGAACAAAGAGCAGTTGCAACTCATTCCGGAAAACAATCGTATGTAAAAATGCCGGGATACAGCCAGAGGAGAAAGCTATAATTATAAGAGAATATAACTCCCATTACGAAGAGTTAAGGTACGAGAGATGAAATATAGGCTGTATCTATTAAAATGAAAACGGCTACTGGAAATATTGCTCTGGCAGCGATCTACTGCTCACCCAGCTACAACCTGAAAAAAGAAAACTATCAGCACTACTTAAAGTCATTTCATTAGATAATAAATTTATAGTAGACGGTGACTGCCACAACACCTACATATTCTGTTATCAGTAATATTAGAATCAGTTTTAGAATATTACGCAACTTGTTAATTGTATTATGCGTTTAAGGAAGTTTGCCAGGTTTAGCCGACATAACTAACAAAGAAACTTCCAAAACCCAAAGCTAACCTAAGAAATATGATTGCTGGCTGAAAAATACTAAGTACCGTCCACAATTTCAGTCCAATTGATCTTGTAACGTTAGCTTCCGCATAAATTATAAACAAACATTAAAAATGTATTAAATTTACGCATCGCCCATTCAAGTGTTATCACTGGCTACATCTTGCCGACGCTCGAACATGTTATAAGGAACTCGGACCCGCTATGCGCAAAACTACGAAGAGTCTATCCTCGCGTCGCCCCTGATGTTTGAAGTGGCTGCTTTGATAACACGACGCGAAGGATATAAAAGGAGCTCCGAGATCAGTCAACGTCACTTGAAATTTCCGCCCCCCCTCCTCCCTGAGTCTACCAGTCCTGATCTTGCCCAGTCCCATCTTAAGTCCACGGACTTAGCTGAATCCCAAACTCCTCTCCTGAAGTCAGATTGGGACGTTCGCAATACCCGTCCAGTAGCTTATTGACCTACAAACCTGACCTGAAAGTTAGACGGTACGGCGATTGCTCGCAATACCCGTCCCCTAACTTGCTTTCTGAGCACCTAAAAACCAGCATTACAATCCGCCCCATAATAGTCTCAAAACTATTGAATCACAGAATTTATAAAAATACAAATTACACTACCCGCCTAAATGCACAGTTATCCTTGTAACTGCAGATATATACTTACAGGTCACCCTTGGGACGTGGATAGGCGTCTTCATAACGCCGGAATGTCGAACCCGCCTGCAAAATCCATCACCGGGCAAATTTCTTTGCGAGCGGCTGGACGTCAAAAGCCCGCAGTCCGCTGAAATTAAGGCGAGAAAACCCGGCCAAATTTCGCATCATCGGCACTTCGACGGACACGTAGCGAACTCCTCGGACACCTATTAGGCCAGCGGGAATTCCAGCTGGACACCAAGGTGTAGTGATCTCATGCATTAGCGTAATTATACCTGTGATTATAGCGTCATCAACAACAACGAAAACTGGGGGTTCTACGTTAGTCCGCCGAGCCATTAGAACTACCAATTCGGTCAGGTGCCGCTAAACCAGTGCGTTCCGAAAACTGTCCGGGAAAATTTCAATAACCTTCCGAGCACGCCTGCAATACACCAGCGTCAGGAAGGTTGCAACTTTCCCAGGAAAGCACAAAACCCACGTCCCAGGCGAAACTGTTATTTCCGTAATATGCAATTCATTTCACATTAAGCAATTATTTATTTTGTACATATAGTTAAACAAAATATATTTATCTATGGTAATTATGTGGTGTTTTCCTGGTTGTATATATTGAGCTTGAGAGGACCTTGCCTCCGATTAAGTTTACTCCAGGTATGAATTTTGACGTCTTTAGAAAAAGGGTGAAACGTTACAACCTCAATTCAACTGCAGCACAAACAAACGTTACGATTTTGTCAATTCTAGTTGTTATAACTCTCACAATTACAGTTTCTTACACACACGCGACATAACCCCACATTGTCTCTGAAATCATTCCAACATAAGGTGGAGTTTCTTTTTACTCTCAACTAACCATGTGAGTTGCTAAGGTGTTCACAACCCACTTTAGTAAGCTTACCTACAGTGCAAAGCGTTTAGACCAGTCCATAATAACATATTGTAGAACAAATGCGTGAATCTCATTTTTTACGTATGCGTGGGGTTTGCAACACGAGCCACAGGCGAGTGTATAGAAAGCTTCACGCATGTGCTGCACACTATACTTTTTTACTATATTATATTTGAAAAACAAATGAATTGAAAATAATTATGGTGTAATTTTCTATACTGTAATAATTACAATTAATATTAATGCCAATACTACAAATTCTTCGTTGTGTTCAATTATTCAGAAAATATCGTAAAATATTATATTAAATTTGAATTACTTTAGATACTGTTATATACTTCATGCACTGGAGCTATTCACTTTGCGCAATGCCGTTTCTTCTTCTTCTACTGCTGGTGGAGTTTGTTATAAGCTGCACTGAGACTTGTTGGTCCATTGTGCTCCCACCTAATTTGTTATGGATCTCGTTCGAAGAGGCCGGTTTCCAGCGCGAAGGAAAGAATTCTACCCATAGGAACGTTCCTTATCGCCTGGGGTTCCACCAGGTCTGCCCCAAAATGTTTATGTCTCAGTGTTAAGAGGGCAACACATTGACATAGAACATGGATTAAGGTTTCTTCCTCCAACTGGCACCTCATACAGATGGCATCGTTTAGGATTCCAATTGTCAATAAGTGCTTCTGTAGGTGACCGTCCTGTTAGTAAACCAGTCACGATCCTAATGTTTTTCCTGCTCATTGACAGGAGGGTAAAGGTGTTGACAGGCGACATTTTCCCGATGAAGGGTTTTGCCTGACGTAGCATTGGTACCGAAGCCCAGTGGGCACTGGATTGGTTACTTAGCCAGTGCTCAACTTGTCTCTTTGCAGTGACACGGGTAATCCCTAGGGCCGGCTCAGGGCCGATGAGTGGCTCTTGAGAACCCCTTCTGGCTAGAGCATCAGCTTCTTCGTTACCCTCTATTTCACTATGGCCTGGTACCCATAGTAGTTTCACCCAGTTTTTTGTACCGAGTCTATTCAGTGTCTGGCAACATTCCAGAACCAACCTGAAGTTGATTCTGGGCGAACTCAATGCTCTTAGTGATGCTTGACTGTTTGTGCAGATGTAGATATGCAGATTGAAATAACCTCTTTAAAGGTTGTCCTGAGCACAGGTTAGGATGGCAAATACCTCCGCCTGGAATACAGTGGCATATTTACCTAGGGCAATGCTGAGTTTGACCCTCGGCCTACAGCCGTAGATGCCAGCACCAGATCCCGCCGCCATCCTGGAGCCATCTGTGTACCAGACAAATCCCTTTGGAGTGAGGAGACGTTGTTGCTGACACCAATCGTTCCTATCAGGAATGAGTACCTGAAATGCTTTGTGGAACATGTAAAGCGGAGCCATGGAATCACTCCTTGTGAGAAGTTCTGGGACCTTCTCAAAGTGTTGGATGATCCCTGAGTGTCCCACTTGTTCCCCTTTCATGGCCCACATCTGACCCTGCCTTAGTCTGTAGGCTGACTTCCTAGCCTCCGCCTCAATCACCAGATGAAGCGGCGGAAGCCCCAGAAGTATCTCCAGAGCTGCTGTAGGAGCAGTGCGCATTGTTCCTGTTATGCCTAAACAGGCCAGTCTTTGTAGTCTGTTGAGGCTGTTTCTGGTTGTTGCCTTGCTGATTGCCGGCCACCAAATAAGAGCAGCATATGTTATTATAGGTCTTGTAACCACCGTGTATAGCTATTTGGTGACACAGGGCTTGAGATCCCAGCTGGTTCTTAAGGTCCGTCTACATCTCCACAGAGAAGCAGTGGCCCTTTGAATTTGTCTCTCTACATGAGTCCTCCAAGTCAGCTTTGAATCCAGGATAACTCAAAGAGATCTGACCGATTCGGAGGGCTGGAGAGCTTTACCAAAGAGTTTGGGCTGTCTAAGACCCTCAATTCTCCTTCTTTTGGTGAAGATGACAAGTTCTGCTTTAGTAGGATTAATCCTGAGCCCTTGCCTTACGCAGCAGTTTTGTACAGTAGTGAGGGCTTCTTGCATGATCTCACTTACTGTGCCAGCAAACTTTCCTATTGTTAATATTGCAAGGTCATCAGCATAACCTAGCACAAAGATGCCTTTTGCGGAGAGCTCCCTTAGTAGTCCGTCCACGACCAGACACCATAACGTTGGAGACAAAACTCCACCCTGAGGACAGCCCTAGTGACCGTTGCTCTAATGGAGAGCTCGTCTGCTGAAACGATTACCTGTCGGCCCGACAGCATAGAACCAATCCATCTTATCAGCGATGGTTCGATCCCGTGCCTTTCGGCCGTTACACAGACAGAATCAAAGGAGGTGTTATCAAACGCCCCTTCTATGTCTAGAAATGCACCGAGCGACAGCTCTTTGTGGTGCAGGGCTTTCTTTATCTTGGAGACGATCGCATGGACTACCGTCTCAAATGACTTGTCTTGTTGGTAGACGTGTTGAGATGGGTGCAGTGGAAAAGCCACCAATGCTCCATCCTTGATATACCTTTCAATCAGTCTTTCCTGCAATTTTAGGAGGAAAGAAGTTAGGCTGACAGGTCTGAAGTTCTTTGCGGTATCATGCATTGCATGTACCGCTTTGGGTAGGAAAATTACTTTGACGTCCTCCAGGGCACAGGAATGTGTCCTAGGACCAGGCTAGTACGAAAAATCTGATATAGGGGCCGTAACAGTACCTCCAATCCATGCTGTAGTAAAGCCAGAAAAATTCCGTCCGCACCAACGCTCTTATATAGTTCAAAGATGAACAGTGCCCACTTCAAAGGATCTAAACTCACTACCTTTGAAGCCGTCCTCCAGTCCATTGCAGTGTCCGCGATGCGTGGGGGCCTCTCAGGTAGGGCTTCTTGTACTAGACTGGAGCCGGGGAAGTTAACATCAATGAAATGCTTGCGAGCCTCCTCCCTGGTATCCGTGAAGATACCTGATGGAAGCTTCAGCATCCCCAGCCTGGAACCTGGAGTTTTGGAAAACACCTTTTGCAGCCTAACTGCTTCTGCTAGGCCTTTACTTTAACAGAAGGCCCGCCAGGTTTTTCTTTTTTCTTCTGCGTATGCAGCTTTTGTATGACCGTAGGGATAGTTTGTAATTATCCCAGTCCAGTTGAGAGTTTGTGAGTCTGGCTCTATTGAAGAGCCTGCGCGTTTCTTTGCGGAGGGACTGGGGTTCAGCGTTTCACCATGAAGTCCTTTTACCTTCCCTGCATCGCTTAACAGGGCAGTTGGTTTCGTATGACTCTATGATAGAGCGGTGTACAAGATCAACGTTCTCTTCTAGCTTGTCAGAATTTTTTGGAATGATTCTAACCAAATGTAACCTATTTCGGAGATCCTGTTTATAGGCCTCCCAATTGGTTGCCCTGGGATTTCTAAATATATTCGACACTGGCGGCCGCTTTAAATTTAGATTGAAAGTGATATGACGGTGATCCGAGAGGGAGGGTTCCGTCGACACCTGCCAGTCTTTGGCTAACGGAGCGACCGTAGCGGTGCCCACTGTATTGTCAATGACTTCTTGCCTTCTGTCGGTGATAAAGGTAGGTGTAGTACCACAGTTTAGTACCTCCAACTTCGTAGTGTAGAAATACTCCATTAGGCCTCTACCTCGTGGGTTGATGTCAATGCTGTCCCAGCAGATGTGGTGCGCATTGGCGTCACACCCTACCAGCAGAGGTAAATGCCTTTTACTATACGAACTGTGCGATCAAGTTTTACTTTACGTACTGTCTGGAGGGTGTGAAGCTACTACTTCACGCAAGTCGTGTATTGCTATTTGTTTTTTATTTCTACAATTCTTTCGCTCGTGCATATTAACACGGATCACAGTTTACGCGTAGTCCTTTAAGTATTTTCGATTTTACAGCATCTCGATTTTTGAACAGTTCAGATGTGCTGAGTCGTTACTTTCATTGTCATGGTTTTTGTTTGCCTCTTGGAAATCTAGATTTTTGCCCTCACTTTTATGTGGATTTGGTTTGTCAGTCAGTCAACGCTATTAGAAGATTATTACCACGCTATGATGACGAGTTAATTTAGCTGCTTATCTGGGTACCGAAATTTCTCTTATGATCCCCTATTTTACTATGATAGGTCGATGCTTTTTGGTTGTCGTGATTTGGTAATATAACCTCACTTCTTGTTGAACCACGTTGTACTTTTTGGCCCGCCGGACGTATACACATTTGTGCCCTTCTCATGTGCCGTTCGGGTGCATCGAACCACTGTCGGTGCTCTACGTCCATTTACTCAAAGTAACCTTTTACCTTTTGAACCAAGTTTGAGTGGTGCTAGTTGTAAACAACATCAAATTTTGCAATATGATTATAGTAAGGGTGACTCGTTGGCCACTGGTCATTGACGTCTGCGGGGTAGAACTTTCTTTTTAGATGTTTGGGTTAAACCCTGGTTTTCTGTACTAAAACCTGGAACCAAGAATGGCCATCTTTGTGACGTCATAGCTCCTCACTCCACAGGCTGAGAAAGCGACAACATGATTTTTCATACTCAGGAAACACCACCGAATAAGAAGATACCACTTGTCCGTATAAACCTACTCAGTCCCACGAAAATCGTTATTTGACGAGTTAATTTAGTTTGGCCTCTCTACTATTTCAGCTAATTTGCCGTTTCCTGGCTTATACACTTTTAATACATAACTCTCATATACTTTCTGTACTTAACAAATCATTCTGTATCATTTTATTCACATTATGTCTGACATTAAATAGCTCAAATCCGTCAGCTACAAATTAAATTGCATTAGCCCTTCCGAACATTTATCATATCTGAAACTCTGAACGTAACCCTTCTGAAACCTGCCTTATCTCATGCAAACTTTTATCACTCAAATTATTAGTTACTGCTGCTCACATCAAGTGCATTTATTAATGTAAAGTACTGATTATCTTGCAATAAATAAAATATTTAATTCTGTGCTCATTTTGACCTTATTCAGTTAGTTAATTAGGCAATCAGAATTGCTGTGTGCAGTAAATCATTAAAATGTATGCTATTTTTAAGCTGTATTTGTTTGGTAATTTAATACTGTGGCTTTATACATATTTTGTAATAAAATTTATGAATTTTAGTTCCTGCATACCGGTTATGATCTGGCCGTTAAGTGAATTTATTTCAGGTTGTATAGCTATAGACAATATTTTTGAATTTATGAGTTTTCGTCGGAATCGTGGGCATATTTGTTGTATTAACACCATTAGCACCATTTGTAATGGTCTCTGATCTTCTCCGATACTTTTTTCGTTTTTCGCTATTAGCAAATTATTTTGCGTTATATATTCGTCTTTTCCTCTTTATTAAAAGGTATTGTAAAATTTAAAAAAAAGGGTTACAGCTTATTTAAAACATAAGAAAATAAAAAAAAACAGTAGAGTAGCAAAAGGGGCAAAAGGAAATTGAAGTTCCTACATTAACAGGCGTTAACTACAATTCATGAACATTTTATTTCAGATTTTAATGTTTGTCAACTTTAAAATATAATTGTATAGGTACTCAGATGTCGACTTCATTAGTCGCTTGGTTAACAGCGTCACAGCACCAAAGTACTAACTAATAATGCAGCATTGTGAATTAATAACTGAATTTTTAAATCTAGCGCAAAACCCCACCAAATAAACACAACCCCAACAAACTTTTATTTGTTTCAAGGGCAAGCTTAGCCGCGGAAATCCTTACAACAGCACACAATTCCTTCTAAGTTCTTCCACTTCAATTTCGTCACATTATTTCCACTGGGGATTAAACTTTCAGTAACACAGGATATATTTTTGTGTAATGCTGGGAGATACAGAACTTTTCATTATAGAATTATGTTTCAGCATGCAATGCAGCAGCAGTAATGGAGAATAATAATATTGTGCCAGGCTCGTATTTTATTCACCGTTTTATGAATTATTCTAGTTGGAGTTGATTTATTATTAACGGAATTAGCATTCGGCGTGGAGTGGATTACCAAATTAATACTAGCTTTAAGAATCTATGCATTTCTCCATAGCGGAATTAAATCTCGAAGAGTTTATTGTGCGATTTTCCGCCGAAACTGCACCGAAACGAACCAAAGCGAATTAGGGGTCGTGGAATATCTGGGGCTGCAGCAAAGCCGGATCTGAGAAAATACATTAATAAGTGAGGGTGGGTAGGTTCGTATCATGTCCGATATTTCCGCTCCACCTTGCGGGCTGTGATCTGGCCGATGCAGGGAGTGGAAGTAATCAGCAGATACATCACGTCATTTAGCTAATGGCTTCCTGAATGATAATTCTACATCAGCCGACTTCGGATCGCTAATATCTGTCTGTGGCACCTCTTTATCTAAAGCAGTTAAGTTCAGTTTAGCCGTTTAAACTTTGCAGCGAATGTGGAATGACTCAATGACCAAACTTTGCTCAATAACTCCGCGAATATTCATTAGATGGCCTGAAGTTTATTTTTCTGGAGTTCTACCCTCTTGCGGAGGAGCTTGAGTGTTGCTCATTTACTGGAGGAACTTTAATGATTATCCTTTGTTTTTAATTAGCTCGGGGA
Organism: Agriotes lineatus; assembly: GCA_940337035.1. Lineage (NCBI taxonomy): Eukaryota > Metazoa > Arthropoda > Insecta > Coleoptera > Elateridae > Agriotes > Agriotes lineatus. The sequence goes on along the minus strand of CALNHX010001732.1, from coordinate 12,281 downwards.
TTTATTCCATTATTTATAAATTTGAAAAAGGAGGAAGTGTGAAAGAGACACTAAGAGTGTAACCCCACATGCAAATAGATTTACCTGTGAGCAATATTCAAAAATCGATGGTTTGAAAGCGCATTATTAATCGTTCAAAATGTTAGTGGCTACTGAGTAAAATAACCCATATTAAAAATTCAACGTATGCAACTTGATTGACATCAGCTAAAAACAGAGAGTTGGCATAAATTGACGGCTGTCTTCGAAATGGCAATCGGGACCGATGGCTTAACGTGCTGTGCGAGGCATCCAACTGTGTGCCGATCGCGGCTAACGTTGCTTATATGATCGAGAGCATTTGACTGGCGTCCACCGTACATGACTATTTACATAGCCGCAAAGCGTTATTAATAAGGAATTCGATAATATTGAGCTAAAACATAATTGCAAAGAACATAACTTTGCCAATGGCCTGATACATCTAATTGGTAATATTTACATCTATAACTGCACCTAAGGAAGAATATCAATCATTTGAGGCATAAGACATAGAGATTTACTAAGTCCGCTCTTGTTTATTCAAGTAATGAATGAAATCTATCAGAATATGAAAAGCCTATGCGGCTACAAGTTAGTAAATGAAACTATAAATAGTATTTGTTAAGCAGATAATGTAGCTCCCGTGGCGAACAGTAAATATCTCTCTCTAACAAAGATTGCGTCTGCAACTTAATCGGTCATACAAAAATAATACCTACTATTATCTACTGCCAAAATAAAAATTTCCACAATCTCCGAAGAGTTCTTCCATTCCAAACTATAACTTTACGATAAAGTAGTGGAAGAAGTGGCGACTTTTGCCTACCTGGGTATTCCTATCACAAGCAAAAGAAACGCGGCACTTAAGGTGTAGCAGCAAAAGTAGATATCTGAAAGTTTTAGCAATATTAGATGGTATAGTAAATACGTAACTAAAAATGCTTCCGAAAAGGAGAACTTACAAACTGGTGTTTGTCTAATACTAACAGCGAAAGCATGAACTAATACATCCAAAACAAAATATGTTGTTACCGGTAAATCTTCGTTTACCATGTAACAAGCCAAAGGGGTCCGTTTTCTCAGTAAAAGGGAATGGGTCGTAGACTAAAGAAACAGGGGGCTCGCTCGCGATAGTCAAAATAATTGTGCTTCGGAAGATAGGGGCATAACTTGTGTTGCTTTAAACGCCACGTAGTGGGTTGGTTGCCAATGATGAATATAGGGTGGCACCAGTACAGCAGTAAATTTAAGAACTCTTATCAGCTAACATTCATAAATACCAATGGAAGTAGTCCAGCCTTGCAGCTGTGACCGCAACAAAGAGGGGTAACTAAAACGATTTCTAAAAATGTTCCTGCTCTTCGTAACGTCACGCCGCGCGATACGCAAAGCCTTCACATGAGTTTCGTAAAGAAAAAGAATATAGATGCACTGGTGCAGAACGCTGATGGCGAAATTTGGTTCTACAAGCAATATAGAAGAAACTTCTCTAAGGCTTCGTCGGGATGCATTATGATTGCGAGCTGATAGAATGATGTACAGGGCGTCGAGTGTTACTCTGCAAGCTGGATACGAAACCATCGGTAACGGGACGAGACAGGGATTTCCTCTGTATGTATTCGACCGTTGGTCGATATGAAATACCACAAAACGCAAAAGCGAGACGGTATTTAAAATAGCAATTGTCTCAAATTTGCCATTAGGGCTTGTCAGTTGGCTGTATTCCCGGAGCAGATAATATACCACACGCAACATCTTTGCTCGATTATACATATCTGACCAGCTACTGATCTGTTCCCCACGCTTGAACTCGGCGTGAGGAAAAGTTCGACGATATTGACCGATGAAAATATTGTCAAACAAAGACCTTACGGACGATAGCAAAGGCGACATTAAGGGACATGGTAAGCCCAGTAGTAGTAATAGTATTACACTACAAGGGAAGAAAGTGCGAGAATTCAAGCGACACTTTCTTCTCGAATGGTGCATACAATTTTTTCTACTACCTCATCTTTACTAATATATTTAAGAATTTACATATCGTGAAGCTCTTGCAACTAGTAGCTCTGATCATATCCTTAGAAACATTGTAAAAACACAAAAAAATATACAAGAAAATAAGTCGTGTAATACCTCTCTAGAGGGAAAAATCTTATTATACGACTCAGTTTTGTAAATGTCTGCTTTCGTTTTTCAAATATGTGTAGTAATAGCCTACTTCCGAATACGGTAGTAGAAATAATTATTTAACAAACAAGTGAATTAACGATAGCGATTAATAATCCAGGCATTTTAATGTACCTATCCCTTAGTGAAGTTTTGATACAGAAGTCATCTTATTTTTTTTACCACAAATAAATATTTCTATAAAATCAGATAATGGATATGTACTGTTTTAGCAAATATAAAAAATACAGCAGTAAAGGTTATACGCAACTGAAGACATAAGCGCTATGATATGCCATCATTTAAACGATTTTCAATATTTAATTAAGTAACCCATCGCAATTTCAGAAACTAATTTAAAGCATTTTTGAGTAGGTGATATTGTACTTAATTAACGCAACAATATGTTTTGTATATTTTACTACCTTCACAAAATTTGTTACAATACTCAGAACACTAATTTATTTAACAGAAAAGCTTAAAAGATATTTCAGGTGGATTTTGTTTTGCTTCCCTTAATGATTTGTTTTCGTAACCAAAATGAACGTCACCTTGTACTAATTTAACGAGGATAAGGGACAGCGCTGGGTTATTGTATTACTTATCTAAATTATGTTAAAATTACAATATCATTAAGTTTCAAAAGGACTGTTACGTCGATAATTAAACTAATAGTTCTCGTTACTGGCCATTTATAGCAGCATTTAGTTTTCAATATTACCAGTATGTGGAAGAATTTAAACACAAGAAAAATAACCAATTGAGGTTATTATGAAAATATGGGGACGAGGATTTTGACAGGGAGTAAAATGCGATTTTACTACAAGCGGCTTTCCTAGAAAAAAGTGTAGAAATTTTTATGCACAATTGCTCGATGGCCACATGTGTCAGGGAAATTAATGATTTACTATTCTTGACAATTAAAGAGTACATTATAGATTTAAGAAATATATAAAACAAATTACATTTGTAAACAATTGGTAATTATTTAAGACATATAAATTATCAGACAACTGAAACTAGTAAACATTTGTTAGTTAATTAGTAGTAACCAAAATTAGAACGAACGTATACATTACAAGGCTTCTAACGCAACCGGATGCACAGAGGTGGAACATAAGAACGTCTGATCTTCAATAGCCGACCATTTGCGTCGAATAACCGTTTGAATCGTAATCAAGCTGGAGCGGTTCCATGCCACCATGTGCTATGGTTCTTCCAAGCTTGCACCACACTGCTCAACAGATGGTGGACATCAATATACAGCTCCCCCGGTATTGGAAAAGTACATTAAAGCATTATCGTAAAGCAGCATTTATTGCTCGAGCCAACGAATGTAATAAAGGCCTTCTGAAATGAGTTGTTTGCATTTTTGTCTATTTTGCGCCTTTTACTCGCTTTCTAAATGAAAAGTCGCACTTTATTGAGGTTACTCGAAAACAGGAAAATGAAAGAAATCTGCAAGCTTCATCGGATTACTGATGCTTTTTGGAATAAATCCGGCTTTTAAATGTTAGTGATAGGAACCCCATAAAACCATCCATAAATAATCTATAAAACACAATAATTTGCAAAAAATCTTTCAAAACAGTATACCTATAAGGCTTACATTTCAATACCAACGTGAAGTTCAAGAGATAACTATGAGAACAATAGAAAAAGGTTACAGGGATTAATGAAGCATTCGTAAGGATCGGAAGAGAATTCAAACCAAAGAAGGCATGAACGCCTGAAAGGAAGTAAATGTTTTTTAGCAAGAGTATAAACCAGGAACGATCCTATGTAGATATAAAACAAGCGAAATTATGGGAGAAATAGAGAAGTTTAAGAACAGATGGAAACATCAGTAACAAATTATTAAACCCTGATCAGAATAAGAGCAATAGGGAGACATAAGAGTAGGTCATACGCTTAATTGAACAAAAATTTCGAGGAAGAACGCAACAAAAGAAGAAGTAGAAACATCTATCAAAACGACAAACAGCAACTACGCCCCTGGTGTAGATGAAATACAGACAGAACTAATGAAATAGAGAGTATATCAACTGACATAATAAGGCAAGTGCGTGAATCGTTGGTAATTACCTAAGAGCTGATGAAAATCATGTGTTTGATATGCAAAAAGGGCCACAAACTTTAGTGCAAGAACGATCGACGACTACTCGACTACCTATTGTATGTTGTGTTAACGTCAATTTTCGCTTTACTGTATTTTCGTCATATTTTTCAAATTGGGTCCGGATATTGCGCATCGCTGATACGCCGCCGTTGCATCGGTTTTGCGTTCCCACCTTGTTGAACGTTTGCGACGCGGAAATTTAGCATCTTGTCCCGGCGTGCGATCGAAGAAGGTCCTTGGGAGTTTTGAGCGCTGTTCGAGGTCGCGATTTTGGCGAAGAAGGTGTCCTATTGATGTCTAGACACTTCTTACCTATTGTTTAGGGGATTTGTGCGCGTGTCGACATTCCTCTAAGTATAAATATAGAATTACTGCCTGGGGCAGATTTTTTGACGCCAAAACTTCCGAGCACGACATTTGGGGAATTTAGTTCCCCACCACGTTATGGGCCCCAAATAAGTTCGAATATCCCGGCTTGATGCCCGATGCGTATCCTGTGCGCTCTTCGATAGCGTTTATCTCGGCGTGCTCAGCTGACGTGCTACCGATTCTCTGGGTCAGTCACCAAGTCCACGGAAGTCCGTCCCTGTGAAATATCAACACTAAGACGGTCTCGAAACCAGTTGAAGGTAAAAATTTCCGTTCTATTATCTGTGCTTCCGATGTGGCTAGCGAGTGAACCTTGCTGCACGCGTGTATGTGCTTTCATCGATAAAGAACTGCCGTCAGTAACTTGCTTCTAAATTGGGATTAGCGAGATATACTAGCGCGAGATTTATTAATGTTTGGACGCATCATTCATTTCACGAATTTTTAATATATAAAGTGCGAGGCGTCACCTCCTCGTAAGCTTTCGGTTTTAGCTACGATATAAGAGTTTAATTGTTTCCTGTAGGGCGCCATAGAAATTCCTGGGGCGATTTCCCGCTTATAATTCACAAATTTAAATTAATGTCATTCCTTGGGATTTTCCAGGAATTTCCCCTATTTTATAATTTGTTGTTTTCAATTGGCCAACCTATTCTGTAAAGAAGGATCTTTGAGGCATTTATATGCATTTACATCGGCCCTTAAACTTTTACATATATGTATTTTATGTGTGTGCCCTGCTTTACGAGTAAATAAAACGCAATTATCTCCCCTGCACTTAATTTTTTGACTCCAGTTTTGCGCCGAATTATTAAGTTTTACAGTGTTCCAATTTAGCTGGAGCGGAATCTATCAATCGTTGAATTAGGGGGTTTGGAACTGTTTTTGTTATCCTTAAATTGGTGACGCCACACCCCATCTAACGAACCCACGGCCGTCTTCGGCTGCAAGCTGACCGGCGACCCCAAATTAGCGATTGGTAGTGTCTCATCTAAGCACTGGCTGAGTGAGGACATTGGTGCTTTGAGTGCTGCATTGAGCTATTGAGCATTAACGTGAGTATCATTCCACCAACACTTTTTTTGTGCATCTCATGTAGAACAGTTGTGTATAAACTCTTTCGAAATATATTAAAGAAAAAGAGGAAACCACTTACTGAAGAAGTAGCAGGAGACTCTCTGGCGGGACTCAAGCCAGGAAGATCCTTAAACGACAGATATTTACAATCAACAAGGTTTAGAACGAGGGTGGAAATAGAAAGTAATTGTAGGGAAAGTAGAAATGGATTTCGAACAAGCATACCACAATATAATATAGAGATGTAGATGGTATTAGAGGCGATGGTAGAATTTCATCTAGTACTAGAACATGCAGTAAGAAGAAGAAATGTAGATACAAACGCCTCTCTCCGATATAAGGCAAGACAAACAATAAAAGATGCAGACGATATCAGTGTCCCAGGAAGAGCAGTGGCAACAATGAGGAAAACATATATAGAGTTAAAAATAGTGGCAAAGAATATGGGTTTGGAGATCAACGAGAGCAAAAGTAAAGTACTGGTACAAACAAGAAGTAATAGAAGACAGGGTCAAAATCTCATAATGCTGGAACAAAACTTCGAAGTGGTTGAGGATTATAAATATGTGTTGACCGACATCAATAACAAATCAGAGGTAATACACGAAATCCAAAGAAAGGTAATAGTAACAAGCAATGTCTATTTGTCTTTAACGGACATCATGAAATCTAAAAATGTGGATGGAAAGCCAAGCTTAGGTTATACAAGATGTGCAAAGTGATTACTTGACCAGTACTTACTTACGTATGGAGGAGGGAATTTTTCACAAAAGTGAATGATACATTTGAGAGAAGGATTCTGTCCTTAATCTTTGGACCCATCAAAGAACAAAAAGCCTAGAGGATACGATACAATCATAAAACATCAAAGGAACCAAAAGTATAACGTACTTCTTAACTCTAGAGACTATACTGGGCAGGGTACATTCAACGAATGTCGGAAAACCGAATACAAACAAAAACTATAGCAAGAAGATATGGTTGGGAAGCGACCAGTGTCGATACCAAAAACTAGATAGAAGTTTCAATAAAAAACAATAATCAACCCTACTGTAACTCCAAGAATGGAAAACAGTGGCCTCAGACCGATTTCGGTAGAGGCCAAAAATAGAAGGCCAAGGCCCGATTAGGGCTATAGTGCCTTTGGATGGATGGAATTGTAATTAACCTGGCTTGGTTCCGAAATTTTAAAATTTAATTTAAAATCCCAAACTTGACTAAAATTTGGAAAAATTTTGTTTCAAACTGGTTGCCTCGTGTAAAGCTCAGATGCCCAGGATCTTTTCTACTCAAACTTCCCTCAGCGTATTTGTTCGGCGTTGGGCTATTTTTAACGTTTGGCAACCCACACTGCACGCTGGCTTGGCCCGGCTACTGTCGGTAGATCCTCTCTCGAAGACGGTAGGCGCGGTTGACCTGCAGTTCTGATGTACTGGAACCAACAGATCTGAAACAGGCTATATTTGCACTTGAAAAGATGACGTTTGTTATTTATAGTTAATGGACGGACAAGTTCAATAGAAAGAAAGTGTTTTGCGGTGGCTGTGATGTTCACAGCAAGTGTATTACGCCTGGCTGGACGTGGCGCTCCTTTGTGCATAACTTTGTCACTTTGCGGAGTGATATAAATTGGAAGTTTTACTTTTCGCAAGGTCCGCCTTTGACAGTTGGTATCGCCGGGAAACCGCTGGAGGTTTTCGGTCGGTCCGGGCTGCATATACGTAATATGCAGACGCATAAGGTATAACCCATCACATCGTTTATTCAGAAGGCCTACTGCCAATCAAACCAGAAGTAAACTGCAGACGTTTTAAATTATAATACGTCTGCACTTTACGGAAGTATCTTGACCACTATTATTTCTTATTTATTGTATCTTGAGTTAATAAATAGAGACTATTATTATTAGTATTCTGTTTTCTCTTTAAATGTTTGATTAATTCCAATTAAACGAGATTTTTGCCAGGTCTAATTAGATTTTATTATTTCATTTTGATATAAGAATTTTCTCACGTTACTGCACGTTTGAATATGACTGCTTTTCGGCCAAATTTCGAGTTACCAGCGATTATGTATTGCTATGCTATATAGAGGATATGTATTACATTAAATACGGTTATTTATTTACATGAATCTAAAATGAAAAGTTCAATACAGTAATTATACTGAAATGATAAAATGTGGAAAATTGTGTTAATGATTGCTTATTTAATTGAATAATAATGGAAACTCAAAGATTCAAAGTACATTTTAAAAGAAAGTTAACACAATACGACACTGGCCTCACACTCGAGGGCGTGACGAAGGTTAAAAATGGCTTTTTACGACCATTTACCAAGCTAGCTCATGGTAGGGATGTCCACGAAAGACGGCTATTGGCGCTCCTGGAGAAGATCATGATTGGTTTTTAAGTGTGCGTTTATTTACAATTACTATGTACAATGTTATATAATTACTCCCAAAAATATATATATAAAAACAATAAAATAAAGTAAGCCGTGTGTGTGCCCGGTGGAGGGCATCTCCGAGGGCGAGAAGCGGATGTTGGCGGTCGACCTGGCAGCAGGAACACTTCGGCCAGGACTTCTTAGACCTAGGGCTCGCGTCCTAGCGAGGCCCTTTGGGGGCGGGGCGGTGTCCACGTTCCGGACGACCTGGAGGCAGGGTGACACACCTCGGCGGCAGGCCAAGGGGGCGGCGGCGGAGGCTTGAGGCGTCATTGCCGTGGCAGGTGCATCCTCGGCGGAGCTGTGCAAAGCCGGGGCGACGGTGCTTGGAAGCGCGAGCTCAGGCGAAGTCCTCTTCGTGGCGCGGAGTTTCTGGTGTTTCAGGAGCGACCTGGGGATAGCGTCGAGCCGGATGATGCGCGACGGGCCGGAGCGCTCTCTGGTTCGCAAGCAGCTAGCGTCTCTCTGAAGCTTGGGGCGCCTTGGGGCCGAGCAGAACGCGTCTGACGACAGCACACTCCAGGTGCGGGCTGCTGCAGCGGACCTCGAGCTTGGCGACGGCGGGCAGCGAATTCGGGCGTCGGCTGTCCATCCTCCTCTTCCTCGGTGATCGATGGTTAGGCCCCGCTGGAAGGTGTGGGCTCTAGGTTGGCATGGCGTAGCTTGTGGCTACGAGGGGGCGGCGGCGAGCGTCCTTTGTGGATGCTGCGGCGGCGGCGATGATTGGTTTCCTCTATGGAAGCGGTGTCGGGCGGCCTTCTGCTATGGGTGCAGTGGCGGCGGTGCTGAACGGCGTCAGCTGGTGGCGCAAGCGAGCGGCGTCGCTTGGCGGCGATTCTCCTCTGTGGAGGTTGGGGGGGTACGTGTAGACGGCGGTGGCGTCTTTGGCGTGATGCGAGCTCCCTGACATAGGAGCGGCAGCGTAGGTGGAGGCGGCCTGTGTGGCGGAATCTTCCTCGCAGTGAGCTGGACGTAGGTGTAGGCGGCGGCGGCGCCTGTGGAAGGGTGCGTGCTTCTGGACATGGGAGCGGCAGCGTACGTGGAGGCGGCCTGTGTGGCGTCTTCCTCCTCGCAGTGGGCTGGACGTAGGGGCAGACGGCGGCGGCGTCTGTCTTCACTCGCATGTGTTGGTTTCTGCGAACTAGATTCGCGTAGCTGTGTTTGTTTCTGAGAACTTACGTGGGCGGCATCCTGGCGTGTCGCGTGTCGCGGTGCTGCGGAGCGATGCAGCGGAGGCGGCGAGGTTCTCCATGGGGCCTGGGCTATGCATAGCGGGCGGCAGGACCTGGGGCATAGCGCAGCGTAGGCCTGGGCTTGAGACGGGCGGCGACGTCGGTGGCTACTAGGGCTCGATTCGACGTGGGGCTGGACGCTCCTCCAGGCGTGGACAGCGAGAATGGCAGGCGTCTGCGGCTGCAACTCAGACACCCTTTGGTGGCTGTGATCAGAGATCGAACAGTCGCCTGGAGTCACAGAGTTGACTTTTGCGATCAATGATCGAACAAAAGGTTTTTGGTTGTTCTTTCCAGTGACCGAAGGGTCTAAGATAGGGAAGTAGTTGATCTGAGAACAGCGTTCGATCGGATCATTATTCTGGCGGCTGCGGCTCTTTTTAAAGGGATTTTTACTCCCACCGCTTTCTCTCGGATGTCCGTTTGTTTGGGGTGGGATGAACTAATTTCGCTTACGGGGGTTGATTTGAAGCATTTTATCGATTTTTGCATTTGGCGTCTTTATTTTCGTACGGCGGCCTTTTTTATGTGGCCCATCGTTTTCCTTATTAAATTATGCTTCTTTACATACTACGCATGCCTATAGTTTTATTAAAATTACTTGTAATTTAATTTGTTCGCGCTATTTGCTATTTCTTTAATTGTTGCGTGGCATGTCTGCATTGACCTCCTTATGGATAATTCTTTCCGGCGCTGGCCCAGTTCTCTGAGTTGACACCTTCGTTCTTATTTACCTTACTTAACCCGTGAAAGGGAAAGTTTTAAGCCGTCTTTGTTAGCCCGAGCGGCCGATGACATTCTAATAACTCGGGTTGTTGGCCTGGGTTTATTTTAGGGCCGTTTGCCCTAAGAATGCTGTTTTTAAACTTAGGCGTTCGCGTTTGTTTAGCCAAAAAAATAACATGGCTGTAATACGTGTTTTTCTGCTCCTTGAGAAATTGCATGCGAGGTTTGAGGGCGTTAACTCACATGTGATTTTTGATTGAGCCGCTATCTTGACGAATGGGCGACAAGCGGCGATTACGCACGTGTGAGTCATATCAAAGTTATTACATAATGAGTACTACTTGATGATGGTAACAAGAATTAACAATAAATACAAAGTTGAATGTTGCATATGACAGAATAAAATTCTATTTGTAACAATTTATAAAGTGAGCACCATTCAAATTTATTTATAACATCTAGCAGGCAGGAATAATGGTAGTATAGGATAGCAATAAAAATTGGATAATTATTAAAATAACAACTTTGAAAACAAGCTGTAAAAAATGGTGTTTTGGTAAAATAAACCAGAAATTTGCCCTTAATCTATTTCAATTAAAATACAATATAATAAAAGGGTTTACTAAGTATATGCAAAGTGATAAGCAATTGAATTAAGTGAAGAAAATAATATTATTTGAATATAATGAAGATATGGTATTATGGATCTAAATAAGAAGACATAGAAGCAAGAAGAATAGATTTGGATAATTTAATTGGAGTTACATTACAATTTATCGTTAGTAACATAAATTGGAGTATCATTGCTGTTTGGAGTTTAGAGGACTGCACCAGAGGAACGAGGGACCAGTTGGACAAGGGATCTACTTGCTTACAGCGTAGAGAGGAATTGTTGGAGGCAGCGGCAAGGTACCAAGGACTAGTGGACAGGAACTGGTTTACTTGCAGCAAAAGGAAGGACAGTTAGGAGTTTGCAGTATACTGGATGCTGATGACGTGCATGGAGATGCTAGGACCTGAGGTAGGACATAGTTAAGTTACCATCTTGACAGGAAGTCTACTTACCAAGGAGGAATTGGACACAGGAAGGTTTCAGGACTGACAGCTGTGTAGGAGGTCAAGTAGGAGTGGATGTCTTGAAGCTTCTTGGAGGAGAAACGAGGTGGAGGTAGCTTATTGGTGACCAGTGTGTGTGTGAGCAGAGGTGTGCAGCAGTTGTGGATGGAAGAGAGAGGTGTATCTGGGTGAGTTGAAGCAGGTCTGCTGGATAAGGAACTCAGGTGGGTGAAAGCAGGTATTTTCTGAAGTTATCTAAAATAAAAGACAGTTAATAAGGTTATTTACAATATCATTGAATTGACTTACATGCCGTATCATTAATTGAATCGTGAGGGCTTTGTAAAGAAGTTTATTCTGTCATTGTAATGTATGCTATTTAAATAACGTTAAGTTATTATTTTCTTGGAATGGCATGCGTGGTGCGCACGCCGCGCGGGGCAGTTAATAGTTGCTGTGGAACCAGAATGTTCACTTATTTATGTGTCAACTAAATAAAGTATTAATGAGTTATTGTTGTATATTATTGGCCACCGGGGTCACAACAGTAACAAAAGTGGCGACGAGGATTAAAAAATAGAAAAAGCAAGTGTGTTTCAAGAGTTGCAAGTGTATTTCAATTCAAAAATGGTTGAAGAACAGCAACGAGCGATCTCAAACAAGTTTAGTGGGTTCGATTCAAATTTTCGACCACAAAAGTTCGGACTTTCAAGTGTTTACCGAAAGGTTATCGCAATTTTTATTGTAACGCGATTAGCGATGAAAATAGGAAACGCGCGATCCTTATAATTCCTTGTCAGAAGAAACTTACATATTGGTAAGAGACATATGTTTTCCGATACTCCCGATAAACACAGCTTCAAGAATTTAATAAAAACTATTAGTGACCATTTGTCCCCGGTAAATCGTATATTGCGGAACGATTAAAATTTCTGAACGCAAAAAGACAAACTAGTGAATCCGTTTCGGAATGGGCAGCTCGTGTAAAAAGTTTGGCTTGCAACTGTAAAATTCGGGAATGAGCTGGACATTTTTATGCGTGATGTATTTGTGACTGGCTTATGTGAT